>JASPKZ010002316.1:0-490000 GCA_030220185.1 Diploptera punctata
TGTGTAAAGTATCTAGGTATTCTTCTTGTCGTAACATCATTATCGAACAGGATTTTGCTCTTTTTGCTTCGGTGATCGTGGCTTGTTTAGTATTTCGCCCTAACATTTGAGTATCTTCCTCCAGTCTCTCATTTTCTATTAACGTTTCAACTTGCGTTATTGTCTCTATCTTAGCTTCTACTTTTCCTATGTCTATCTTCCTTGATAGGTGTTGTGTTGTCTCTTCCTGTGTCTTTTCCCATTCACCTTGAATATTTATTTCTAGTGGTATATGTTTCCTTAATGCCGAGTGGTTTGCATTCCATAATGTAATTGTATTTCCTGTTATAGCACCTTTTGTGAGTGCGATATCTATTGCACTCTTGCCATTGTGAGAGATGTATGTAGGTATCTTAGGGTTGTTTAATAATGTGAATCGTTCCTCTTGCAGCTTTTCCAATACCAACTTTGTTTTATAGTTATGGGAGTCTAATCTGCAGTTTAGATCTCCCGCGATGATTATTGGTTTGTCCTGCTTGTACTGGGTGATGGTTTGGCCTAGTTCATCCATTATGTCAATTGCTGTCATGTTCGGTTTGAAATATGCTGCTATTATCACTAGGTAGTCCGTTTAGAGTAGTAGGGTGTTTTCCTGTTATTTTGTTTCTATAATGGGTCTCAGATGTGGTTTTAGCAAGATAGTTATCCCTCCAGATGGTCTGCTTTTTTCGCCTTGTCCAGCCATAAGGTGTGTTGTATAGAAATTTGGGTGTTGCCAGTTCTCTGTTAGAAAGGTTTCGGTCAGGATTGCTATGTCGTACTCTTTTAGGAAATTTTCCGGGCTCATGGTCATTGCACTTTTCATTCCTTCTATGTTCCATAATAAGATTTTTAAATTTCCTAGTACGTCTTTTCTGTTTTGGCTGCTTCTTTTTATGAGTTTATTTTGCTCGTTATTCGAGGCCGTAACATCATATACCCTTTGGGGGCGAAAGGCGCGAAATTTGAATCGCCTGACGACTATTCCTGTTGGCCAGAAATCCTCTTCATTAACCCTTGTTAGGTAGTCGTAGGGGATACCCACTTTGAATGCTTTAGTGTTATAGTTATTTGTGATTTCTACGCAGGTCACATTTTCTTTGATTCCTCTTTTAGTTAGGAATTTCTTCATGGCTTCCGGTGTTGTCTGTGGCTTCAGGCGTCCCACGAAGAGCCAGGCTTTCCTGTCTGCAGCTTGTAGGTCTTCATCTCTTGGTCCAGAGCCGCTCACTGAATTTTGTTGTCTTGTTTGCCTTCTTGTTCTCCTGCCAGTTACTTGTGTCCATTCTCCCTCGTTAGTATCCGATTCTGGGTTGTAGTCGTGTTCACGCGATTCCTTACGAGATGGAGGTGGCTGTTCTTTATTTGTTTTTTCTGTTATAGGTCTCAGTTATTACTGTTTGTTTATGATTTTGGTCTACTGTCGGCGTTTGTTGTTGGTGATTGCCTTCAATTTCTGCCTTTATCATGTTCCTTATATTGTTAGTAAACATATCGATCATTTCATTCATCTTCATTGCAACACTGTTCATGATTTTCTTCTCTAGCGGAGTGCTAGTTGAGATCTGGCTGCTGTTGTGGTTTCCAGTCTCGCCGCAAGTTGTCGGTACTGGTTGGTGGTCGCATGGTGTTTCTTCCTTACTGTCAATAGATAGCGCCACATGACCCGCTGCCAAGCTGTCCTCTCCCTCTGCCGACACATTTGCTTCGCTCATGTATACATTTTCTGATTCATTTGATAGGTTATTGTTCTCGGGATTTACCATATTCTCCTTTTCTCTTATTGTACTGAAATATTCATCCAAGGTACTCACCGCATTTAATAAATCTTCTTTCACATCTTTCTTCAGATACCCATTTATTTCTCTGCTATACCTTTCAATTTTTGCAGTGCACTTTCTACATGTGTATTTACTGCGATCGCCATTTTGAACTAAAATACATTTTTTGCAGTTTCTGAAATTTCGAAAATTTTGACTTTTTTGGAAAAACACCAAAACCTTGGAAAACTCAATTTTGAAATTTTCGATTTAGACCGGATTCTTTGCATTATATATCCCGGACACATCCCCTAGATAGTATTTCTGCAGTTTTTGAAATTTCGAAAATTTTGACAGTTTTTGGAAAAACACCGAGACTATAGCATTCGAAAACTCAATTTTGAAATTTTCGATTTAGACCAGATTTTTTGCATTATAAATCCCGGACACATCCTCTAGATTGTATTTTTGCAGTTTTTAAAATTTCGAAAATTTAGACACTAATAGCTTTGGGAAAACTCAATTTTGAAATTTTGGATTTAGACCGGATTTTTTGCATTATAAATCCCGGACAACCCTCTAGATATATTTTTGCTGTTTTTGAAAGTTCGAAAATTCTGACATCTTTGGAGAAACACCAAGACTATAGTATAGCAACACTCAATTTTGAGATTATCCATTTAGACCGGATTTGTTGCATTATAAATCCCGGACACACCCTCCAGATAGTATTTTTGCAGTTATTGCAATTTCGAAAATTTTGACTTCTTTGGAAAAACACCAAAACCTTGGAAAATTCACTTTTTAAATTTACGATTTAGACTGGATTTTTTGCATTATAAATCCCGGACACATCCTCTAGATAGCATTTTTGCAGTTTTAGAAATTTCGAAAATTTTGACATTATTTGGAAAACTCAATTTTGAAATTTTCGATTTAGATCGGATTTTTTGCATTATAAATCCCGGACACACCCTCTAGACAGTATTTTTGCAGTTTTTGAAATTTAGAAAATTTAGAAAATTTTTGGAAAATCACCAAGGCTATAGCCTTGGAAAACTCAATTTTGAAATTTTTGGATTTAGACCGGATTTTTTGCATTATAAATCTCGGACACATCCTCTACGTAGTATTTTTGAATTTTTTGAAATTTCGAAAATTTTCACTTTTTTTGGAAAACAGATCTCAATTGTGAAATGTTCGATTTAGACCGGATTTTTTGCATTATAAATCCCGGACACACCCTCTTGATAGTATTTTTGCGGTTTTTGAAATATAGGAAATGTTGACATTTTTTGGAAAAACGCCTGGACACTTGGAAACTCAATTTTGAAATTTTTTATTTAGATCGGATTTTTTGCATTTTAAATCCCGGACACACCCGCTAGATAGTATTTTTGCAGTTTTTGAAATTTCGAACATTTTGAATTTTTTTTGGTAACTCACTAAGGTTATAGTCTTGGAAAACTCATTTTTGAAATTTTCGATTTATACCGGATTTTTTGCATTATGAATCCCGGTCACACCCTCTAGATAGTATTTTTGCAGTTTTTGAAATTTCGAAAATTTGACATTTTTGGAAAAACACCGACTACAGCCTTGGAAATCTAAATTTTGAAATTTTCGGTTTAGACCGGACGCACCCTCTAGATAGTATTTTTGCAGTTTTTGGAATTTGAAAAAATTTTGACATTTTTTTGGAAAAACGCCAGAACTATAGCCTTGGAAAACTCAGTTTTGAAATTTTAGATTTGGACCGGATTATTTGCATAATTAATCCCGGACACACCCTCTAGATAGTATTTTTGCAGTTTTTAAAATTTCGAAAATTTTGACATTGTGTGGAAGAACACAAAGACTATAGCATTGGAAAACTCAATTTTGAAAAATTCAATTTAGACCGAATTTTTTTGCATTATAAATCTCGGACACATCCTCTAGATAGTATTTTTAAAATTTTTGAAATTTCGAAAATTTTGACATAATTTGGAAAACACCAGGACTATAGCCTTGGAAAACTCAACTTTTAAATCTTCGATTTAGACAGGATTTTTTGCATTATAAATCCCGGACCCTACTCCAGATAGTATTTTTACAGTTTTTGAAATTTCGAAAATGTTGACATTTTTTTGGAAAAACATCAGGACCAACCTTGGAAAACTCAATTTTGAAATTATGGGTTTAGACCGGATTTCTTACATTATAAATCCCGGACAGTGCTTGTAGATAGTATTTTTGCGGGTTTTGAAATTTCGAAAATTTTCACATTTTTTGGAAAAACACCAAGACTACAGTCTTGGAAAACTCAACTTTGAAATTTTCGTTTTTGACTGGATTTTTTACATTATAAATCCCGTACACAACCTCTAGATAGTATTTTTGCAGTTTTTGAAATTTCGAAAATTTTGACATTTTTTGGAAAAACGCCAGGACTATAGACTTGGATAACTCAATTTTGAAATTGTCGATTTAGACCGGATTTTTTGCATTATAAATCCCGCACACACCCTCTAGATAGTGTTTTTGAAGTTTTCGAAATTTCGAAGATTTTCACATTTTTTGGAAAAACCAAGACTATAGCCTTGGAAAACTCAATATTGAAATTTTCTATTTAGACCGGATTTGTTACATTATAAATCCCGGACAGCGCTTCTAGATAGTGTTTATTCAGATTTTCATATTTCGAAAATTTTCACATTTTTTGGAAAAACACCAAGACTATAGCCATGGAAAGCTCAATTTTGAAATTATGGATTTAGACCGGAATTTTTACATTATAAATCCCGGACAGTGCTTCTAGATACCATTTTTGCAGGTTTTCAAATTTCTAAAATTTTGACTTTTTTGGAAAAACACCAAGACTATAGCCTTGGAAAACTCAATTTTGAATTTTTTTTTTTATTTAGACCGGATTTTTTGCATTATAAATCCCGGACGCACCCTCTAGATAGTATTTTTGCAGTTTTTGAAATTTCGAAAATTTTGACATTTTTTTGGAAAAACACCAAGACTTGAAAACTGAATATTGAAATTTTCGATTTAGACGGGAATTTTTTATTTATAAATCGCAGACAAACCCTCTATATTGTATAATTGCAGTTTTCAAAATTTCTGATGTATTGTCATTTTTGGGAATAAAGTAACTTCAAATTTTCGGCTTAGACCGTATTATTAACATTATAAATCTCAGACACACTCTCTAGATTGTGTGTTTGTAGTTTTCAAAAGTTATGAAGTATTGTCATTTTTGAAAATAATCCAAGCAAAAAAAACCTTGGAAAGAAAAGCTCGATTTTCAAAGTTTCGACTTTGACCAGTATTTTAGCATTATAAATCGGGGATATTCCCTCTAGATTTATTTTTGGAGTTTTCGAAAATTTCTAAAATTTTGTTATTTTTGGGGGAAAAAAATCAAATTATAGCCTTGGAAAAAGTAAGTCGATTTTCAAATTTTTTTCGACCGGATTTTTTTGCATTGTATATCGCTGACACCCCCTCTAGATTGTATTTTAGCGGTTTAGGAAAATATCTAAAATTTTGTCATTTTTGGTAAAAATCAAAGAAAAAATCTTGGAAAAAAAAACTCGATTTTCAAATGTTCGACCTAGATCGGATTTTTTACATTATAAATCGCGGACACACCCACTAGATTGTATTTTTGGAGTTTTTCGTAAATTTCTAAAATTTTGTAATTTTTGGGAAAAATCAAGGGAAAAAAATCTTGGAAAAAAATAAGTTGATTTTCAAACTTTCGACTTTTATCGGAGTTTTTGCATTAATAATCGCGGACACACCCTCTAGATTGCGTTTTTGCAGTTTTCGAAAATTTCTAAAATGTCATTTTTAGGAAAAAATAACTCGATTTTCAAATTTTCGACCTAGACCGGATTTTTCCATTATAAATCGCGGACACGCCCTCTAGATTGTTTTTTTTTGCAGTTTTCAAAATTTCTGATGTATTGCCATTTTTGAGAAAAATCCAAGACTATTGGGAAAAAAAAGTTGATTCTCAAATTTTCGATTTAGACTGGAATTTTTGCGTTATAAATCGCAGACACACCCTCTATATTGTATAATTGCAGTTTTCAAAATTTCTAATGTATTGTCATTTTTGGGAAAAATCCAAGACTATATATAGCCTTGGGAAAAAATAACTCGATATTCAAATTTTCGACTTAGACCGGATTTTTTGCATTGTAAATTGCTGACACGCCTCTAGATTTTTTTTTTTGCAGTTTTCCAAATTTCTAAGATTTTGCTATTTTGGGAGAAAAAACTCGATTTTCTAATTTTCGACTTAGACCGGATTTTTTGCATTATAAATTGCCGACACACTCTCTAGATTGTTTTTTTGCAGTTTTCCAAATTTCTAAAATTTTGTCATTTTTGGGAAAAATCCAAGACTATATAACCTTGGAAAAAAATAACTCGATTTTCAAATTTTCGACTTAGACCGGATTTTTTGCATTTTAAATCACTAATATATTCTCTAGATTGTGTTTTTACAGTTTTCAAAATTTCTAAAATTTAGTCATTTTTGGGAAAAATCAAAGACTATATAGCCTTGAAAAAAAAAGTCGATTTTGAAATTTTCTATGTAGACGGCTTTTTTTGTGTTGGAAATCTGTGACACAGACTGTAGACTGATTTTTTGCAGTTTTCGAAATTTCTAATTTTTTTTTCCCCCATTTTTGATAGAAATACTAGGATTATATCCTTGGAATATTATATAATAGGGAGATTTTAGATGTAGACCGGATTTTTTGTAATTGAATTCCCTTTAGAATGAATTTTTGCTGTTTTAAAAATGTTGAACTTTTTTTCGTTAAAACAGCAAAACTATAGCTTTGTAACATATAATCGGGAAATTTGGGATTTAGATCGAATTTTTTTGCATTAGAAATCTCTGTTGTGTGAATTTTTTCCGTTTTCAAAATTTTGAAAATTTTGAACTTTTTTGTTAAAAGCACCAAGGTGGTATACTTTGAATAAGCAATCGGAATATTTGGGATATTTTGTATTAGAAATCCTTTCCTTACATGTCCTTTTGCAATTTACAAAATTTGGAATATTCAATTTTTTTTTTAAATCGCCAGGATTAGATTAGATTATGCAATCCGGAAATTTGAGATTTGGACGGGATTTTTTGAATAAGAAATCCTGAATGCATCCTGTAATCTGATTTCTTATAGTTTTCATTCATTCATTTTGAGAATTTTCCTCATCATTGGGGGTTTTCTCCAACCAACTTAGTAATTAACATGAATTAAAAATAAATGAATAAATATAAATGACTATGAACTTACAGACTATCAGTTTGCAACAAACATTCACAAATTTCCCTGAATTAAAGTTCTCCATCATTCTCTGTCCTCTGTATCTTCATCTGTTATACCAAATTTCCTCATTGAATTTTGAATGTTGTTCTCCCAGGTTGTTTGTTCTCAGTCTTCCTTTCCTGTTCCTTCTTTCAATTTTCCGTGCATAGACGGCCTTTGGTATTCTTCCATCCTGCATTCTTCTTACGTGTCTATACCATTTTAGCCTTCTGTGTTCAATCTCATCCATTATACGAGTATTTTTTCTGCATTTATCCATTTTCTCATTTCTTTATTTCTATTTTTTTTTCGGTCAAGATTTTCTGGCAGCTCTTCTCCAAAAATCCATTTCAACTGAAGTTATTCTGTTAACATGTTATAATTTCCAAGCTTCCAATCCATATAACATTATACTTTCTAGTATGGATTTATAAATTAGTTGTTTTGTTCTGTTAATGGTGTTTTTATACCATACTATAGAGTTTAACATTCCTATGGTTTTTCTTCCATTTCTAATCCTTTTTGCTATTTTTTTGTTTGATGTTCCATCTTTCTCTATAATTGATACCAAATAACAGAAACTATCGCTCTTCTTTATCTTTACCCCATCAATATATAATTCATCTGGGTCATTTGTTAAATGCTCTGTTTTGTTTTTGTTGATTTTCAAACCCCATTTCTGATATGTTGTTGTTGACTGATTACACATATAATTTGCATCTTCTTCATCCTGGGTTATAATTATCTGATCGTTGACAAAAAGTAAGTGATGTAGATATCTTCTTTGTGTTAATTCTAGTCCCATTTTTGCACACTTAAGTGACCATTCTACTAAACAAATGTCTATATATATTTTAAACAGTGTAGGCGAATTGGAAATCCTTGAAACAATCCTTTACTAGTTCCAAAAGGTTCTGATAACTGAGACCCCATTTTAATTTGACATTTATTGTTCTTATATATTTCTTGTGCGAAGGACAGAATGGCTTTCGTAAAGGTCGATCCTGCTGTGATGGTTATTTCTCCATGAAAGTATTAATAGAAAAACACAGGGAGTTCAATATAGAAACACATTTAGCTTTTGTGGATTTCAAAAAAGCCTTCGACAAAATCAATAGGAATAAGCTGTTGGAAATTTTAGCTGACAACAATCTACCACAACAGCACATTTTAAATTTATACAATATCTATAAAACAAATTTGATTTCAGTTCGAATCAATAACACACAAACAGAATGGACCGAAATTAATAGGGGCGTAAGACAAGGATGTGGCCTCTCGCCCTTGCTCTTTATCATATACATGGACTGGCGACAGATAAGACACGGTTCTATCCAAATTAATAGAAACCATAAAATAGATTCTTTGCTTTTTGCAGATGATTGGTATTAATAGCTCCAACAGAAACAGATTTACATTATTCTACACACAATTTTAATATTTAATATAATTGCAAAAAGGTACAATATGGAAATCAATACAAAGAAAATTAAAGTGATGGCCTTCTGTGGGAAATACCCTATACCTAGCAAAATTGTTTTGGATGATGAAATTCTAGAACGAGTAAACAAATTTAATTATCTGGGTTATAATTTAACATTTCAAGATTAAGCTGATATATCAAAGAAAATCACAAATTCTACAAAAACAACGGGGATAATTGACAGTATAATGAAACCATCTTTAGTACAGAAGAACACAAGATTACGGCTTTATAAGGTTCTCGCAAGACCAGTATTAAGAATGGTAGTGAAGCATGGTCAATACGAAGAAGAGATGAAAGCTGAATAACAGCATATGAGATGCGATTTATGCGTCGTACAGCAGGCTACACAAAGTGGGACCATAAAAGAAATGAGGAAATTATGGAAGAGTGGGATGTAGAACCCATTCTTCACCATATACAAAACTACCAGAACAACTGAAAAGCCCACCTTCAACGAATGCCATCTCAGAGAATTCCAAAAGCCATACTTCGCTACTGCCCCCTAGGTAAAAGATCGCTGCGACGTCCAAAACAGCACTGGATGGAAAATTCCTCTTTGAGACCATAACAGGCCACATGGCCTAATACTTGCATAGATGATGATGATATATTTCTTGTATTACTTGAATTAGGGATTCATCAATGTTTGCTACATGTAATGCTTCCCATAATTTTGCTCTTGGTATACTGTCATATGCTTTTTCTAATCTATAAAAACCAATCCAATATCTTTTCATTAATTTCACATTTCTCAACGATTTGTCATATTACAAACATATTATGTATACAAGATCGACCTGGTGTAAACCCACATTGCTCTTCTATTCTACTGTAACATTTTTCTATTTTGTTTTTATCACTTTTCCTAGGCATTTCATTATGGAATTCATAACACATATTCCACGGTCATTTTCACAATTCCTTCTATCTCCTTTTTTAAATATAGTTATGATGTGTCCTACTTCATTTCTTTCAAAATTTAAAAAAATGTGAACTTTCTTAGTTAAAACATTGGAACTATAGCCTCTTAATATGCAATGGGGAAATTTTGGAATTTAGGAAGGTTTTTTTACATTAAAAATCCTGGACTTATCGTGGAGATATAATTTTTGCAGTTTCCAAATTTCGAAAATTTTGACATTTTTGGTATAAACATCTTGGAATATGAATGGAGAATTTTAAGATATATACCTCTTTTGTGTTGGAAATCCTGGACGCACATTGTAGACTGATTTTTTGTAGTTTTAAAAATTTTTATTTTTATTTATTTTTCTTTTTCTTTTATTTTATTTTATTTTTTTTTCCATTTTGATAGAAATACTAAGACTATATCCTTGGAATATACAATAGGGAAATTTTAGATTTAAACCAGATTTTTTGTAGGTAATAGAATTCCTGTAGACTAAATTTTTGCAGTTTTAAAAATGTTGAACTTTTTTTTGGTTAAAACAGCAAGACTATAGTTTTGTAGTATATAATCGGAAAATTTGGGATTTAGCCTGGATATTTTTCATTAGAAATCCCGGACACATCCTGTAGAATTTTTGTACTTTTCATAAATTCCAAAAGTTTGAACTTTTTTGGTGGAAACCACAAGGCTATAGCTTTGGAATACGGCAATCGTGAAATTTAGGATTTATACCAGATTTTTTAAATTAGTAATCTTTTACATACTATGTGGAGTAAATTCTTAATTTTTCAAAATTTACAAAATTTTGATACTTTTATTAAAATGCCAAGACTATAGCCTTGGAATATGCAATTGTGAAATTTGGGATTTAGATCAGATTTTTTCATTAAATATTCTGGACACAACCTGTAGACTGAATTTTTGCAGTATTCAAAGTTTCGAAAATTTTGACAATTTTCGTAAAAATACCAAGATAGCCTCAGGATATACAATCGGGAAATTTGGGATTTAGACAGGATGTTTTGTATTAAATATCTCGGACACTCACTTTACATTTTTGTAGTTTTGAAAATTTAAAAAAAATTCCAAGATAGCCTCAGGATATACAATCGGGAAATTTGGGATTTAGACAGGATGTTTTGCATTAAATATCTCGGACACTCACTTTATATTTTTGTAGTTTTGAAAATTTCAAAAATATTTACTTTTTTGTAAAAATAAAAAACACCTTGGAATACATAATTGGGAAATTTGTGATTTAAAACGGAATGTTTTCATTTGAAATCCTGGACACACGCTGTCGATTGAATTTTTCCCAGTTTTTTAAATCTTGAAAGGTAGACTTTTTTTTATAAGAACACCAATATCAGAGTCTTGCAATATACAACTAGAGAATTTGAGATTTAACTGGATTTTTTTTTAAATCGAAATCCCTGACTCACCCATTAGATGGAATTTTTTTCAGTTTTCATAATTTTAATTTTTTTGAAATTGTTTGTAAAAAAAACATAAAAAAACAAGAAATTTTGGATTTAGATGCAATTCTTTGCAATTGGAATCCTGGTTCACCCCGTAGACTTCAACTGTGCCACTACAATCACCATCTGAAGAGGTACCATAATACCATAAATCTTTAAATTAAATCCAAGTAAGAACTCCTCCCACAAAAGGGAATGTCTGGCCATTACTCTATATGCTTTGATGAATTAATTTGTAACATGAGGGACTACTTTTTTACTGTATAGATAATTAAAATTTTTACTGGGATCATTCCATAATTCATGATGACTATTTATATTTTCTGAATAGCCAAACATATAGTTATGAGTAGTTCAGTATATACATTTCATATATTATGAGTTGCATCTGCCAGATTTCATGAAGATAGTTGACAAGACATGCAAAAGTTTGTATGCTGCAGCTTCTTCAGAAAATATGTGATACAGCGAGGATGGGAGATCTTGGCACAACCTCCGTACATATTGTGATCTCAGTGCAAGCAAATTTCATCTGATTCCAAAAGTGAAGAAGCTGATGCATGGGAAGTAATTTGCTAACAAGGATGACATCTTAATAACATTTCAAAAAGGAGTCGTACACATAGTTACACAATTGACAATAATATACTTCTTTATCATTTGCAAAGATATGTCAAGAGCTTTGATCGTTTAATTTCAAGACATGTTGATGTGACAAGTTTACTTTGTTTTCTCTCGTGCATGATTTTTATTTACACATCTTTAAATTTTCCTTGCCCTTTTGGTTCCTGTAACTAACTAACTAACTAAAATATTAAAATTTTAAGAAATATAAAATAGTATCTGAGATCTCAGTTGTCCTCAATAATCAGCAGTGTAATTTTGTAGGAGGCCTTTCGAAAACTTAAGTTTCATCTTCTGCTTTCAGTTGCTGGTACTAAACTAAAAGCAGAAGATGAAACTTATGTTTTCAAAAGGCCTCCTACAAAACTACACAGCTGATTATTGAGAACTGAGATCTCAGGTACTATTTTATATTTTTTTTAATTTAACATAGTGACCTCAATGGAGTTTCTTAATGCATTTTAAAAATCTTATCTAAGTAGCTAACAACTGGAATATTGAATCCAGAGATTCATAGATGCATAGACATAAGCTCTCCATATATCTCTATTTTGAGTTAATGTTTTTTCCCTGAATAATTTACTCACCTCAAATCATGATTAATTTTATTCTCCCACGTCATTCTTGACCTACATATTTCCTTGGCTTTCTTTCCAGAAGTTTCCAATTCATGTCACATGTCCTGCCATCACAATCTATAGGATAAAACTATTCTTACAATATCTAATTTCCCATAAAAATCATGTAGCTCATCATTATGTAGTTTTGACTATTCACCTGTCTGCTCATCTCTCTTTGGTCCAAAAATGTTTATAAGCATTTTTTTCTCAAATTCTCTTAATTTTTTTCTTTTCTCTCAAAGTAAAAGACCATGTTTCACATCCATATAGTATAACTGGAAGAATAATTGCTTCATATATTTTCGGTTTAAATTTTTAAAGAAGTTGGAATCACACTTTAGCTCCTGTTTCCAGATCAATTTGATACTATCATTGTGTACCACATTCCAGTGATCTTAGCATATATTGAATTCCTGTTTTTGCTGTTTTATTGACTAATGGCTTGTGAAACGACCCTCAAACATTTGCTGTATAATAAGCTTGGGTCTGAGGAGGTTAATGGGCAACATTTAGTTATTACAGTACTATTAAGAATTAAATTAATTGTGATTTCTTCTTACCTCATACTTATATGTTTTTTTTAAAACACAGCACTGCAGTATCAGCAACCAATGTCACCATCTCAGCTGTTAGCATGACTCTCAATTTTTTCTTTTGCTGGTAATTATCCAAACTGCCATCTGGTGTTCTTTTAAAAGAATCATTTTCTAAACTGCCATCTGTTGTATTTTTGAAGAACTTTGTAATCAAGCTCGGTTCTTCAAAAATACAACAGATGCAGTTTAAAAAATGATTACTTCAGAAGAACACAAGATGGCAGTTTAGAAAATAATTCCTTCAAAAGAACTCCAGATGGAAGTTTGGATAATTACTGGCAAAAGAAAAAATTGATAGTCATGAAAACAGCTGAGGATGGTGACAATGGTCGCTGATAGTGTAGTGCTGTGTTTTAAAAAAAACATAGAAGTACGAGGTAAGAAGAAATCACGATTCATTTAATTCTTATGAATTAAACTTCATAATGTTAAAAATTCCCAAATTTACTATATAAATATTACAGTACTATTTGTGATAGGAAACACTGTATTTATTAAAAGGAAATATTACAGGTATAAATGACAATTTTCTCTGTACATAAAAAATATATTACAATACCAGCATACATACACAGTAAGTACAGACAAATTCCAGACCTTTTATTATCTACACTTTGCATTGATCCCAGATTTTGGTCCTCTTTTCATATCCTATACAAAATTCATCTATAAATAGATTGTCCATAATTTTATAATTTGAATGCTATGATTAAAAAAAATACCATGGTTACCCAAATATAAGATGGCTTCTTTTTTTAAATCTGAAAATAAAAAGAATTCCAACTAGGAAATAAGCACAGTGAAGATCAATTCTTTTATGTTAGGCTACATAAATGCTGGCTGTGAAGTCAATGCTTTTATTAATTATATTATTTTTGGTCTGGACATCTTACCTCAATATTAATGTTGATTTGTTCTTGGACATGTTTCAAAACAATTCTGTTTTATCTTCAGCTTTCCCAGACAGAATTGTTTTGAAACATGTCCAAGAACAAATCAACATTAATATTGAGGTAAGATGTCCAGACCAAAAATAATATAATTAAAATAACCTCAAAATATAACTTCCTAAAATTAAATATCAATGTTTTTATGTTTCATATTAAATAGTTTCCAGATAGAAAATTATCACAGATGTGACACAACAATGGTCAAATAATACACTATCCACCAAAAAATAATTGGGTGCCTATTTTTTTTTTTTCAATACATAGATAGATGGAAAGCTCCGCGACCATCACTTAAGTGTTGGCGGTGAGCGATCAATTCTGGTCCTCCCTAATAGGTAGAACCCCGGGTTCCTGTAAAATACATTAGCCCCAGTTTAAATATTGAATTCAAATTTGAAGTTAATTAGCAGAGTGAAGTCAGAAGCAGACATTTTGGGGTTCTATTCCAGCATTTGCTCTTTGGATTGAGGGAAACCGCTTAAAACCTCAATCAGAATAGTGGGTGCCTATGATTTCAGTTAATTTAGTATGTAATTTGACTGATGTGGCCATTATGTTTTTCAATGGGCAAGAGAACCAGTTAAGAAAGAGATGTTATGTCATACAGAGGTATCAGACTTTGATAAAAGGGCAAATTGTGAGCTGCCACCTTATTGTGCAATCCAGAAGGGCAGTAGCTTTTGAGTAAATAGCTCCAAATCAACAGCAGAATTCATTCTGCATAAGTGTAAGGATGATTGACCTCAGTGACAATGGTTAACCAAAACGTCTGACCAAGAGAGATTGCAGAACTTTAAAAAACAGAGTACAGCCAATGGCTACTATCAGATAGGAGTTTCAAGCAGCAACAGGAGTATCTATTTTCCATGGGAATATTGCAAATAGAGCTCCATCAATAAAAAAATTCTGGAATAGCAGTGGCACATAAGCTACATATCATGAAGGTGAATAAAGTTTTGAGACTCAGGTTGTAAAAATTATAGAACAAGTGTCAGATTTCTCTTACTTAGGAAGTGTAGTTGCAGAGTATAAGAGCGACATTGATTCAAAATTACAAAAATAAAATAAAATGAATGGGGTAATACGAAGACATTTTGGTAAACAAATGAGGACAGAGACAAAACTAAGATTACATAACATCACATCAAAAGCTGCTCTAAAATATGGAAGTGAAATTTGGATTTTAAATAAAAGAAACTCTCATAAACTTCAAGTAAGCCAAATGCGCTTCTTACGATCATTGTTAGGAGTTAATAGACTGGATCACCAAAGGAACACTATTATCAGAGGAAAACTTGGAGTAACAAGTTTAAATCAAGATATACAAAGATACCAACAAGAATGGAAAAATCATCTGAGAAGAATGGCAAGAAATAGACTTCCAAAATTGGCATTCCAATATACTCCAACTGAACATAGGGACCAAGGAAGACCAAAACATCTGTGGAAAGATCAAGACCATCTTCGCTAAGTTTACCGTACAGGCCACATGGCCTAAAACAAATTTGTTCATGATGATGATGATGATGATGATGACTCAGGTTGTGTTTGGACCATCGCTACTGAAATCCAGAGCAGAGGAAATCATTTCTACAGAAAGATGAGTTGAGATTCACATTATTTCAATCTAGTGAATATAAATGGGTGTGGTGGATACCCAAGGAACGGCTTCTACCTCACTGTATAGTACCTACCAGGAAATTTGGTGGTGGTAGAATGATGGAATGGGGGTGTTTCTCATTTTTAAGAGTATGGGATCATTGTTGTTTGTTCAGGGTACAATACACTCATAAAATTTGTACAATTCTGGACAGTGAAATGCTCCCAACAATGTGACATTTTTATAGAATGAATCCTTGTTACTTCTAGGATGACAACGCAGTTCTATGTAAACAACAATGTTCACCGATGGACTGGCCAAATAGAGTATTAATCTCAATCCAACAGAACACTTTGGAATGAATTTGACTGGCAGGTAAGATTTCAAGAGATATGGCCAAATTCTCTTGTCCAACTGGGCGAGATGTTGCAAGAGGAAATATCAATACTAATAAAATTCATATCAAATTTCGTTGAGGTGAATAGTCATAAGATCCATCCATAGTAATTCTGCCCGAAGGCAGGTCCTTCACTGCAATCATAGCATTTTCATGCTATGCTTGCAGCTTTACTAGGGAATTGTAGGTGTGGTAGCTTCCCGTTGCTTTCCACACCGGTGAAGGATGATGATGATGATGCTAATGATAAGGATGATGACGATGATGATGATGGCCATATGATTTTGGGGACCGTTTGGGCCTTAAAGTTTTCCTGACATTTGTCTTACAGGTGAGGAAAAACCCCGATAAAAACCTCACCCAGAAAAACTGCCCCGACCGGGGATTGAACCCGGGCCCGCTGCATGACAAGGCAGCACGCTACCTCGAGACCACAGCGGTGGACAGTCATAAGATAAAAATTAAAAATGTACCTGCTGGCAGGTGCCGTCATCATCAACTTTATTAAAATTATGTATTTAAAATATTATTTGGAGGCCTTTTGGAAGTTAACTTCCATCATCAGCAGGAAATATGCATTTCAACAGATGTCCTGCACAAATTAGTGAGGGTGATTGCTGCTATAGCATCACGAGGTGGTCCCATGAAGTTCTAAGGTCCAAAATCAGCCAATCAAACATTTTATACAGGTGACAATTATTTTTGGACAATAGCGTACATGACTGATATTGAATATACAATAGCCAATATGAAAATTGGAAAAAAAAATGTTGCAGTAAAATGATTCTGTACAATGACATTCACAAATTGTAATGGTAAGAGTCAAGTTGAATGGAGAATTTTCTTATGGTTGTTAAAATGTGCTAATAAAGTAATATTCCATAAAAAAATGTGGTATGAGTTCACAGATTCCTACTGATTTGCAGAGACAATATGACGCTGATTTCAAGTGGTGCAGAAACTAATCACAAGGGGAAATAATGTGGTGTTACCAAAGTTAAAATTCACTAGGACAACAAATTAACCCATTAGCGTGGGAGGAACTGCAGGAGGATTCCTTGGAATGGCATTTAAATTTGTAAGTTAGAAAACAAAATTACACATTTTGAAAATGAGTTACATTATTAATAAAAGGGTAATCTTTCCTCTACAAAATGATATATAATAATTTATTTAGTGAACCTTTTCCAAAAAATAAGAACTAGTTCCAGTAAAGAAATCATGCGGGCGGTGCATGTCACTCCTCGCTGATGGGTTAAGGAAAATCTAAAAAATGCTAAATTCATTTAGAAATGAAACAAATATGCACGAGAGAAAATTTCCTAAAAGCCTCTACAAAATATTGGAAGGTCATCTTATATTGAGGTAAATGTTATAGTTCAAAACCTATTTCAAAGGAAATGATGATGATAAAAACTAGTAATTGAAAGAACATTAATATTGTTCCTACCCAACCTTTGTCTTCCTACTCATACTACTATATAGCAAAAAAAAAAAAATTATGGACAACATTTAATGTAGGTACATATAATTAATTCTGAATACTCCATAGATAACCACAAATAACTCAATTATTTTATCATCATCATCATCATCTGCATTCATGGATTAGGTCTGTTGACCGGTTCCGACTTCAGCCCATCTCTTTCTAGGTCTGCCCACATCTCGGGTGCCTTTAGGTTTGTATTTTGTTATTTGTTTTGGATATCTATCTTCATTCATTCTGTCTATGTGTTGCTTCCATTTTTGTCTATATGTATCCATTTTATCAGTTATTGCAAATATTTCAAGTTCCTGTCTTATTTCTGTGTTCTTGATTCTGTCTTCCTTAGTGCACCCTTTAACAGATCTCAAAAATTTCATTTCTGCCGCCGTTATCCTACTTAGATCTTGTTTTTTATGTATCCAGGCTTCTGAACCATAGAGCAGTACCGGTACTGCCAACATTTTATAAAATTTCAATTGGGCTCTCTTGTCGTTTTGTTATTTAGTGTTCGTTTTATCGTACCACATATTCCCTGGAATTTTGCTATTTTATTATTTATATCATTATCATAATTAAATGAAATGTCACATCCTAGATAATTGAGATGGTTCACCTGTTCTATGATTTTGTTTCCTATTACTATTTTCGATCTGATTTGATTTTTCCCTTGGAATGCCATTACCTTAGTTTTTTCTATGGATATTTTGAGATTATATTGTTCACATATATTATGTAGTTTAAAAAATATTCCTCTGAAGTTCGTCTCAATTATTTTATCTTGTATAATAATATGTTTACATTTTAGTAAACAAATTGAATGTCAAAAATATTATCTTTATAGATTTATATGATCATATTTTTTACAAACCTATGTCACTGATACAATGGTAGATAATTAAACTTTTGTAAAATTGTAGACTTTCACGGCAGGTATTTCAATTCATGTATTTTATGTCTTTCGGGCTAAATGGCCGTGGTCTCGTTTTATTAAAACGAGGCGTTTCGTCTACTACTGCGATAGACATCCTCAGGAGATTCTGCGTGTTCTTTGACTTGTTGACTCTTCAAATGTTGGCTGCAGACTGGCTGTGTGTTGGAAATCGTGTCCTTATTTACAGTTGAGTATGGTGCAGAGATGTTTTCTACATGGTCCGTTACTTTGGAGCTATTTTTCTGATTGGTTATCACTGGCGTAAGTCATGGGTTTTATTCTCGTGTTATATAATGCCAGAATCCAAATTTTATTAATCTTCATAGTTTCTTCTTTTTTGTTAAAGGAATATTTGTGCTTGTAAATTTCAATAGCCTCTCTGTGAAGTCTGGTGTAGTAATGTTGTGTTTTGGACAAAACTTGCATTTCTTCAAATTTTATGGCATTTATGAAATTTACAAACACAAAAATTCCTTTAACAAAAAAGAAGAAACTATGAAGATTAATAAAATTTGGATTCCGGCACTATATAACACGAGAATAAAACCCATGACTTACGCCAGTGGTAACCAATCAGGAAAATAGCTCCAAAGTAACGGACCATGTAGAAAACATCTCTGCACAATACTCAACTATAAATAAGGACATGATTTCCAACACACAGCCAGTCTGCAGCCAACATTTGAAGAGTCAACAAGTTAAAGAACACGCAGAATCTCCTGAGGATGTCTACCGCAGTAGTAGATGAAACATCGAGTTTTAATAAAACCAGACCATGGCCATTTTGCCCGAAAGACATAAAATACATGAATTAAATTTTTATTAGAATCTACAGTAGGTTTACTGTAATTTGATGAAAAACAGCAATAAACAGATTAATTATTTGATGTTTTTATTATTCATTTAATACATCTCAATGAAGGATAAATTATATTTGAAGAGCAAAATACATGCTCAGACTGGAGTTTGAACCTAGGACCTTTCGCTTTCTATGCAAATGCTCTACCAACTGAACTACCTGAGCACACCAAACTAAATGCAAATTTTTCTCTTATACAAAGTGACCAGTCTGTGCATATAATTTTTCTCTTCAAATATGATTTATCCATTATTGAGATGTATGAAATTAATAATAAAAACATCGATAAAAGCTATACTGGCATTTATAATGTAATGTATAATTCCCAAATATGTCTTCTTAATAAAGGAGCCACCATTTGCAAAGATAGAAGCAAAGGCTTCATAGCATTTGGTGGGCGGGAATTACAACTTATATAGAGAAAAATTTGCGTTTAGATCAGTACTTGCTCAGGTAGAGAAAAATTTGCATTTAGATCGGTACTTGCTCTGGTAGCTCAGGTGGTAGAGCACTTGGTCTAGAGAACCAAGGGTCCCGGGTTTAAGTCCCGGTCTGAGTGTATAATTTTTTCTTTTCAAATATGATTTATCTATTATTGAGATGTATGAAATTAATAATAAAAACATCGAAAAAAGCCATACTGGCATTTATAACATAATGTATAATTCTCAAATATGTCTTCTTAATAAATGAGCTGCCATTTGCAATGGCTTCATAGCATTTGGTGGGTGGGAATTAAAACTTATATAGAGAAAATTTGCGTTTAGATCGGTACTTGCTCAGGTAGCTCAGGTGGTAGAGCACTTGGTCTAGAGAACCAAGGGTCCCGAGTTCAAGTCCCGGTTTGAGCGGATAATATTTCTCTTCAAATATGGTTTATCCATCATTGAGATGCATGAAATTAATAATAAAAACATAGAAAAATATACTCTCAGACTGGGGTTTGAACCCAGCATTTGGCACTTGGGAATTAACAGTCTATAAGAGAAAAATTTGCATTTAGATTGGAGTAGTCAGGTAGCTCAGTTGGTAGAGCATTTGCATTGAAAGTGAAAGGTCCTGGGTTCAAAACCTGGTCTCAGCATATATTTTTCTCTTCAAATATAGTAGACTAATTATACTGGGCAATAAAAAAGAAACTTTTTTTTGTCTCAGAAAGAAAAATATGTGAGTCTGATAGTATTTTTTCTCCTGAATTTAAATATGATATCGGTTTTTCTCTATCATGCAAGGTTTCCGCATTTATAATTTCAAACATTCTAATATTTTCTACATTCGTAACTACACAATATTCGAACGTTCGGACTCACCTAAAAAGTAAGAAATTACGATTTTCTGCTATATTTTGCCTGTGGAGCATCCCTCTTGATGGTCCAACAATAATCGGCCGGCATATTAGGATTCCATTTACCTTGATATCTCTTTTCCATAGCTGAAATCTCCTGATGAAAGTGTTCCCCATTTTATTTTACAATGGATAAATGGACGAAAAAACGTTTATTAAAAAAATTATTATTTAAATCCAGTAATTGAAATTGAAATAAAAAAAACTGTGGGTGATGGAGAAATCCCAAATACATATTTGTAAACATGATAAAAAACTGCATTAAGTACAACTATTGGTACTCATGAGACAAAAACCATATTGATCAGTGTTATTGTTGCAGAATGTGGAGGAAAATAATCCATGCTAGCAAAAAGGACAAATATAATGTTAGTGTGAGTTATATTGATTTTGAAAATGAAAAATCAGCTATAGCAGCATGTAGTTTATTAGAGAATCATAGAATTGAAAAAGAAGCAAAACTTTTCAAACAAATAATGGATTAACAGCTTTGAGTTAGAGCATCTTAAGATTAATTATATTATTTTTAGTCTGGACATCTTACCTCAATATTAATGTTGATTTGTTCTTGAAAATGTTTCAAAACAATTCTGTTTTATCGTCAGCTTTCCCAGTCTGAACAAATCAACATTAATATTGAGGTAAGATGTCCAGACTAAAAATAATATAATTAAAATAACCTCAAAATATAACTTCCTAAAATTAAATATCTTGAGATTATCTTCATAACTGTGACTAGTAACTTGGATAGACATGGCTTAGCAGAGTTACCAAGGCAATTGACTGAGATGCATGTGGAAGGTTAAGTTGTTTTAACCCCCAGACTGGCCTAGTTCTGCTCTGTTCCTCTGTATAAGTACCCCTGTGTCAGTCCTCATCACATTTTATGTCACAAGATGCAACTATATAACATGTTTATCTCTCACAGTAGATGATTAAAGGATACTTTCTGACATATCTGATTATATAGTCCAAGATCCGGCTGCAAGATTAGTACGTTCATTGAGTCTATGAACAAAATCTATTTATTTCATAAAATTGTGAATAATCAATTGAGTTGGTGTTTACTTACTCACTGGCACTATCGAACCCGTAGGTTCATGGCCGCACGGACATAGGCTCTCCATACATTCCTATCCTGAGCTAATGCTTTCCAATCATTCCCTGTATAATCTACTTCCCTCAAATCATAGTTAATGTTATTCTCCCACCTCATTCTTGGTCTACCAACTGGGCATTTTCCCTCTGGCTTTCCTACAAGAAGCTTCCATGCAAGTCTTTTATTCCCCATACATGCAACATGTCCTGCCCATCGCAGTCTACAAGACTTAACTGTTCTTATTATATTTGGCTTCCTATAAAGACCATGTAGTTCATTGTTATGTAGTCTTCTCCATTCACCTGTCTGTTCATCTCTCTTTGGTCCAAATATTTTTCTAAGTACTTTATTCTCAAATACTTGTAATTTTCTTTCCTCTCTTAAAGTAAGAGTCCATGTTTCACACCCATATAATATAACTGGTAGAATAATAGTTTTATATATTTTCAGTTTAACGTTTTTTGAAAGGAGTTGGGATATCAAGAGTCTCTGCAATGCATAATAGCACGCATTTGCAGAATTGAGCCTATGTTTAATTTCTTTGTGCATCTCATTTCTATTTGTAATTATTGTTCCTAGGTATTTACTTGATAGAAATCCATATTTATTAATTAAATAAAAATAAAACTTAGTTTTATTTGATTTTCATATTTATTAAGATATAATTCAGTTACAGCTGTTTTGGTACACTGTACCTTCTTCAGACATGTTAACAAATATTAATAAATATGAAAATCAAATAAAACTGTAAGTTTTATATTTATTTAATTAATAGAATTGTGAATAACTGAATACATTTTTGCCGAGTTGCCTATTAAAATTCGGCTGCCAGTATGTTTAATTAAAATACAATTAATTAATTAATTTCAAAAAATTTGATTCACTCGTTATTAAAATAAATTATAATCCAGTTCGCAGAAATCGATGTATAGAGCTTGAAAGGTTTTGATTGCCATTGCAAACTTGGCCGTTAACCTACTCGCGGCTACAGCAGGCTGTGACATCAATCAGTAATAAAATGATGGTAAGTATATATTTATTGTTTTATATTGTTTTAAATAAAGTTCAGTTCATTTAAAATACTGTGATTTGTTTCGTATAATGTATATTAACACTACCTTTTGGATATATTTTTGTATATACGTTGTACATAGTATACATAAAGGGCAGTGGTTTTACTTCCCGCTGTGAGGAGGTTACGGCCAAGTTTGCAATGGCAAAATAAACTTTTCAAGCTCTATACATATTGTTTATTTTTAATTATTTCACTCACCTCATACTTCATAATGCATAGCAGACTCTGGGTTTCTTCACGTAATTTGTGACATTGTCAATGCTATACATATATTTCTGTGAACTGGATTATAATTTATTTTAATAACAAGTGAATCAAATTATTTCAAATAAATAAATGAATTATATTTTAATTAAACATACTGGCGGTCAAATTTTAATAGGTAACTCGGCAAAAATGTATTCAGTCATTCACAATTTTATGAAAAAAATAGATTTTGTTCATACACTCAATGAACGTAGTAATCTTGCAGCTGGATCTTACACTAATAGTTTTTAATCGTATTTTACAAATATCCCCCCAAATGTTTCATTTTACATGTTGTTTCAAAAGTGATGGTTAAAAATGTAGGAATAATAATTAAAAATGAAGAAAAGTAATCATAAGTCAGTAAATTAACTATTATGCAATGTCATTGGTTGGGGCTCCCTGAATATTATGCAAAAATTTCAACAAAACAGTGAATTTATTAATCATTATACAAACACAGCATTCAAGTTCAAACACAAACAACCACAAAATGAAATCCACCACTTTACAAGTGTCTGGTAGTTACTTTGACTGTAAACTTTAATAATTGACACCTAAATCATATTTGAAGAGAAAAATTATATGCTCAGACCGGGACTTGAACCCAGGACCCTTGGTTCTCTAGTCCAAGTGCTCTACCATCTGAGCTACCTGAGCTCAGGTTCATGTCCCAGTCTGAGAATATAATTTTTCTCTTCAAATATGATTTATCCATCATTGAGATGTATGAAATTAATAATAAAACATCAATTGACACCTGTCCACCGCTGTGGCCTCGAGGTAGTGTGCTGCCTTGTCACACAGTGGGCCCAAGTTCGATCCCCGGTCGGGGCAGTTTTTCTGGGTGAGGTTTTTATCGGGGTTTTTACTCACCTGTAAGACAAATGTCAGGGAAACTTTAAGGTCCAAACGGTCCCCGAAATCATATGGCCATCATCACCATTATCATCCTTCTCATCATCATCCTTCACCGGTGTGGAAAGCAACAGGAAGCTACCACAGCTACAATTCCCTAGTAAAGCTGCAAACATAGCAAGAAAATGCTATAACTGCAGTGAAGGAGCTGCCTTCGGGCAGAATTACTATGGATGGATGAAATTGACACCTAGATTGTTTATAATGGCCTCAGTGATCTAGGGGTTAAGTTTTTTTGCCTCTGGTCTCAAGGGTCTTGGTACAAATCTGGCTGGGGTTGATGGATATTTCTAGGATTGAATAATCCAAGTGACAAGTCTTCTAGAATGGATTTTAATCTGTGGCTCCCAAATCTGAAGATTTTCAGGCTCATATAAGATCCTCAAGCCAAAATTAAAGCCTGAGAAAAATTTAATTGGCCTTTCTCATTCAAATAATATCATAGTTCTGATGTTTTTATTAATCGGCCGTGGTGGACTAGTGGTTATGCTCCTTGCCTCTGGTCCCGAGGGTAGTGGGTTCAAACCCTGCCAGGGTCGATGGATTTTTTTAGGATGGAAAAATCCGAGGAGCAAGTCCTACAGGAGGGACTTTAAGTCGTGGGTCCCAAGTCTGAAGATTTTCAGGCTTGTAGAAGATCCTTAAGCCTGAATGAAAGGCCTCTAAGCAAAATTTGCCGAATTTTCCCATCCTAGTACTACCTTGGTTTTCTAGATGTCAGTATGAGGTAGAATGCTGATCACAGACCATTCAAATGACATCTATATGAAAACAAGTGTAACTAAATTAGTATGGTTCAAATTCTTCCCTGTAGGGGGAGAGTGCCTAAATCTCTGTTAAGAGAAACATGGGCTTACAAGAAGATGTTTTTATTAATAATTTAACACTTCTCGCTGAAGGATAAATTATATTTGAAGAGAAAAATTATATGCTCAGACTGGGGTTTGAACCCCATTGGCCTAGAAAGCCAAAGGTCCTGGGTTCAAACCCCAGTCTGAGCATATAATTTTTCTCTTCAAATATAATATCTTAATTACCTAGTAGTGTCTCTTTGACGCAATGAGCTAACAACATGTCACTTGACGATTTTATTATTAATTTAACACTTCTCATAGAAGGATAAATTATATTTGAAGAGAAAAATTTTCGCCTAGACCGGGACTCGAACCCGGGACCCTTGGCTTTCCGGGCCAAGTGCTCTACCAACTGAGCTACCGAGGCGAGTTACGATCTAGACGCAAATTTTTCTCTTATGTACGTTGCAATTCCCTCGCGCCAAATGCTTGAAACCATAGCTTCTATTATATTATTTTTGGTCTGGACATCTTACCTCAATATTAATGTTGATTTGTTCTTGGACATGTTTCAAAACAATTCTCTGTTTTATCTTCAGCTTTCCCAGATAGCTTCTATCTTTGCAAATGGCGGCTTCTTAGTTAAGAAGACATTTATTGGGAATTTAACACTACTTTATAGCCAGTAGGGCTTCTATTGACGATTTTATTATTAATTTAACACTTCTCATAGAAGGATAAATTATATTTGAGGGAATTGCAACGTACATAAGAGAAAAATTTGCGTCTAGATCGTAACTCGCCTCGGTAGCTCAGTTGGTAGAGCACTTGGCCCAGAAAGCCAAGGGTCCCGGGTTCGAGTCCCGGTCTAGGCAAAAATTTTTCTTTAAAAATCATCGGAGAACATATTGTTTAAATAACACACCTCATAGGATTCATGCTTCCATGATATCGCGATTTCAAACATAATCATGTTCATTGTCAGCCATAACTCCGACTAAATTAAAAAAAAAAAAATTTTCTCTTCAAATATAATTTATCCTTCTATGAGAAGTGTTAAATTAATAATAAAATCGTCAATAGAAGCCCTACTGGCTATAAAGTAGTGTTAAATTCCCAATAAATGTCTTCTTAACTAAGTAGCCGCCATTTGCAAAGATAGAAGCTATGGTTTCAAGCATTTGGCGCGAGGGAATTGCAACGTACATAAGAGAAAAATTTGCGTCTAGAACGTAACTCGCCTCGGTAGCTCAGTTGGTAGAGCACTTGGCCCGGAAAGCCAAGGGTCCCGGGTTCGAGTCCCGGTCTAGGCGAAAATTTTTCTCTTCAAATATAACATGTCGCTTACTAACATCTGTAGAGAAATAAGCATAACTAGATTATGCTTGGTTAAGTAACTTCCTCAAGGGAGCATCCTTGCCCCACATGGGGATGTAAGAGTATAGGCTGGTTATATATATATATGTGTGTATGTGTGTGTGGTTGCAATAAAATTGTCTCTGCTTTTGTTGGAATTATTTAGTATTCGGTGACATCCAACTAGCAACACCATTTTATAACCAGTTAATTTTAGGGCCCATGTTTACTTTCATTCATAGGTCTACATATGAGTAATTGCTAATATCTGACATTACACAAATCATTTTATTATCCTCTTCAGATTGTATCATGACTAATTAGCTGACCTTCTATATTGTCTAAACATCTACAGCTCTCCAAAATGTATTCTACAGAAGGAAGTAAATATAGTAATGAACAGAAATCACTGCAGTGTTTTGAGAAATTAAAAATTAACTTTAGATTATTAGGATTCAAAATGGCAAATGGAAGCCCTCCAACAAGCTATGCATTAGCATCCAACATTCCAAACCATCAGTTTTCAAATAATCCTGTTATGTTGTGGTTATCTATAGAGACACGATAAATTACCAAATGTCATAAAAAGCAGGTCAGTCTTGTGTCTTGATAATAGCATCAAAGCATGTTACCATCAGAATGTGTGATTTACAAGCATTAACACGTTTCTGAAGAATCTGCGTCTCTCGATCTAGTGCTTCCAGGAATCCTGGATCCCTGCAGTCCATGCTCTGCTCCACGTGGACTGCAACAAGTCCAAAAAAAATGTGTTACTAACATAAATCTGCGAGGAGTTAGCCAAGATATAGTATCTTCTTCTTTTTTTTCAAATGCCCCAGGTTTGTCTTTTGACATTCCTGGTTTCTCACCTGGCATGGCTTACTTGTAACTCACTTCTGAGGTTGATGATATGATGGGTGATGATGATGATGGTAATGGTGCACCAGGAGAGTCCCTAATCCTCAGCTTAACCTAAGATGAATATGAATGATGATGATTTCAGGGACCATTTGGGCCTTAAAGTTTTCCTGACATTTGTCTTACAGGTGAGGAAAAACCCCGATAAAAACCTCACCCAGAAAAACTGTCCCAACTGGGGATCGAACCTGGGCCTGCTGCATGACAAGGCAGCACGCTACTCCGAGATCACAGTGGTGGACCAGATATAGTATCTTGAAAACTAATATTCTAAAACTTCTGTAACCTTTTAAATATCATGTATGATGGTAGCCTCTGATGTTGGAAGTACCTCAACATGCCACACTCATTATTTACCAGTCTGAGATTTGTGTAAATTCATAGGATCGCTGGAAATTATCTGGCTATTATACTAATTCCAAACTAAGTTCCAGATGTACGCTAAACAAACTTCCATAAAAAGAAAAGAACACGAATAAAAATGAGGAGAACAAGAAAAACAAAAACATGAAGTAGAACAAGAAAAACAAAAACATGAAGTAGAACAAGAATAAGAAGAACAAAAACAGGAAAAAGAATGAGAACAGAGAACAAGAACAATAGGAAAGTGAAGAACTATTTCAAGAAGACCAATAACAAGAAGAAGAATAAAAACATGAACAAAAAGAAAACCAAGAATAACAAAAAGTGAGAAGAACAATAAGAAAAAGAAAACATGGAGAAGTAGACAAAAAGAGAAGAAGAGAAAAAGAAGAGAGGGAGAAGAAAAGGAAGAAGAAGTAGAAGACAAACTAAATTAGTACTATATTGACTTAGGCTTTCACAGCCGGAGTTACTATGATGATCTTGAAGAAGATTTCCGGGCTATTGGTTGTGGTCTTGAGGCTTATAGTTCCCTGACATTTCACCAGAGACTGCGTCTGGCATCCTCAAGGGTTGTCTTGAGACTGGCAATTTTGTCGACTACCCGCCCTATTTATACATTTATCCGCGACGTGTTCTCTGCGCGGTCCGTTACTTCATAAATTGTATCTGCCTTCTGGTTGCTTAGCATTAGGGTTTTCCATTGCTCCATTGAGGTTGCTGTCTGATGTTCTAGTAGATTGTTCTTGTAGTGGTTTACATCTGGCTTTTTTTAAGATTGGCATCCATGCTTTGTTGACTTTTAATGCATGGATACTAGTCTTAAAAAAAGCCAGATGTAAACCCCTACAAGAACAATCTACTAGAACATCAGACAGCAACCTCATTGGTGCAATGGATAATGCTAACCAACCAGAAGGCAGATAAAATTTACGAAGTAATGGACCACGCAGAGAACACGTCGCGGATAAATATATAAACAGGGCAGGTAGTCGACAAAATTGCCAGTCTCAAGACAACCCTTAAGGATGCCAGACGCAGTCTCTGGTGAAATGTCGGGGGAACTACAAGCCTCAAGACCACAGCCAACAGCCCGGAAATCTTCTACAAGATCATTAAATTAGTACTACCTGGTGAGGTTTGATGTACTGTGATCAAAGAACTAAATATTCAACAGAGATGTATGTAGATTACAAGTTATAGTTGTCCTGTATAAAGTAGGGATTGTACTTACACAAAGAAGAAGAAAGAACGAAGAAAGAGAACTCACTTACGTTCGTAGCTCCACCTCGAGGCTGGGATGAGTAATCGAGTTTTGGCAGCTGCCAACTCTTGCTTTAGTTCTCGTTGCTGGGCTCGTAGCTCTCTGATTCGTCTGCCCTGTGCCTCGGTCCAACGTCTCTCCAGTCTTTCTACGTCTTCTCTGCAATACTGCAGGACAGGTACTACACACATATAGAAATAAATTGACAATTGACTCAGTTCTTACCGATTGAGAATTTGCATTACAGTTTATGGATACAATACAATCATAAACTCTACCAGTATTCAAGTCTCTTAATATCATCAATTAACATTTCAAGACTGCAATGGACAGGACATCTGCAAAGAATAGCTGAACATGATAATTTAATTAATATTGGGAAGTAAACATTATGAGGTTATATCATTAATAGTGAGTGGAGAACATAGTTTTAACAACTCACCTCATAATTTCAAATTTCTTTGATACCGGCAGTTTCAGACAATATCTTGTCCCTCTTCAGTCATGGCTTCCACTGATGAAATTCTCTGGTTGTTGATTTCTCTAAGGACATCACTTCTGGTGCTGCCATCTTTGGTTGGGATTATAAACTTTGTAATTAAATTTTTATCCACCAGAATATCGAAGTTCATAGATCAATATTTATTCTTCTGAATGACAATTTGGGAAAAGATATTCATTCAGAAGAATAAATATCAATCTATAAACTTTGATATTCCAGTGGATAAAAATTTAATTACAAAGTTTATAATCCCAACCAAAAATGGCAGCACAAGAGGTGATGTCCTTAGAGAAATCAACAATCAGAGAATTTCATCAGTGGAAGCCATGACTGAAGTGGGACAAGATATTGTCTGAAACCTTCGGTATCAAAGGAATTTGGAATTATATGAGGGGAGTCATTAAAAATATGTTCTCCACTCACTATTAATGAACATGATAATCTTACAAAAGTTATGACTAGTAAATCTGAAAGTAAAAGACATGTGGGTTGACCAAGATTGCAATGGATGGAGTTCTCTGGGACATGTAAAATGGTGGCTGGCTGGTTATCAGAGGTACAGAATGAAGTCAAGATTCAAACTGAACTGTTGCTCTGCTGCTGACAAAGATGATTTGCATTACGGTATAGAACAATTTAAATTTCAATATGAATTGTGTTCATCAGGTTTTGCCTTTCCCAATGAGTGAATCTAATAGTAGATTATGTTACTAAGATAGCAAAATAATGTACAAATATTTTCAAACACCTCCAAGGATAATTATTTAGATCTAAATACAGAAAAAAATAAAATAGTGTCTACATGGAAATGCTCTGTGGTTGATATATAGCAGAATATGAAAGTACTAATTGATTTTTCTCAAGAAACATGAAAAAAAAAATCTAGGATCAAGATTTAAATTAAACCTCATAGTGATTTTTTCCTATAAAAGTTCAATATCTAGGATTATTGTTAACAAATCAAAATCATATTTAAATCTTAAGAAATTAAAAATAGACTTAAAGTAAGAAATTTCTTGATGTTTTTATTATTGATTTAACACTTCTCATTGAAAGATAAATTAAATTTGAAGATAAAAATTCTCACCAAAACCGGGACCCAAACCCAGGACCTTTGGTTTACCGTACCAATGCTCTACCAACTGAGCTACCAGGGGAAGTTCCAATCTAGACGTAAATATTTCTCTTATATATGTTGTAATTCCCGCACACCAAATGCTTGAAGCCTTTGCTTCTATCATTGCAAATAGCGGCTTCTTAGTTAAGAAGACTTTTATTGGACGGTCTGGGCAAGAATTTTTCTCTTCAAATTTAAGAAATTTCTGTTAACATGTAGTTCGATGTCTCCCATAGTCTCAGATTTTTTAAAAAATATAAAAAATTATAATTTATAAAATGATGACCTTGCCTTCTTTTTTTTTAGTATTAATTTGGTCTCAAGCACTTCTACTTGGGAACTTGTTTATTTATTTATTTATTTATTAACCATCAGAACATCAGAGATGTTTTATGACTTGTCTACAATAAATTACAATTTATACATAAAGTACAATATAATTGGCCGTAGTGGACTAATGCTTATGCTCCCTGCCTCTGGTCCTGAGGGTCGCAGGTTAAAACCCGTTCGGGGTCGATGGATTTTTTAGGATGGAAAAATTCAAAGAGCAAGTCCTCTGGGAGGGACTTTGAGCCGTGTTTGTGGGTCCCAAATCTAAAGAATTTCAGGCTCATAAAAGATCCTTAAGCCTTAATAAAAAGGTCTCTAAGTATGAGCTATGGCTCAACAATGGGCTATGCCATTAATAATTATGAAGTTAAAAAAATGCCCTATTGAATACTTCAATATGACAAGTATGTGAATGGCGTAGACAGGACTGACCCGTACCTATCACAAATGACACTCTCGTTTCACCTTAGAAAAACAGTGAAATGGAGCAAAAAGGTTGTACTGTGGCTTCTGAATTGTGCACTCTTTAATGCTTTCAGGGTCTATAAATTTCAAAACCCTAACAACAAAATATCAAACAGAATTTTTTTGCTTCAAACAGCCTCTTGTTGGGTAGTCGTAAAATTAGGAACAGATGACAGGGAAGAGGAAGAAAGATATAGAGAAAAGAAAACCACTTCTAGGACACCAGGTCAAGACCCACCAGATAGGCTGTAAGGAGACATGAAGAAACATAAATTAACAGCAATTGTGACTGGAAAGATAAAATACCCCTCCAAAACTTGCCGCATTTGCAGTGAAGACAAGAAAAGAAACTCGCTACATATGCTCCTTTTGCACTGTGCCTTTACATAAAGGAGAATGTTTCCAACCCTGAATTTCTACCAGAAGGTCTGGTGAGAACACTAATAAATAATTACTTATGAATTATTGTAATTGACTGTAAATATATTGATGTAAAAACCACACTATGCTAGCGCGGTTTAAAATTTTAAAGTCCACCCCACTGACAGAAATGTCCGTCTAGCAGGGGTGGGGAATGCATAACTGTCAGTCACCAATGTGTTAACATCCATATAACTGGAAGAATCATTGTATTATAAATTTGTTGAGAGATGCTTGGATGACAAGAATCCCTGTAATATATTTAATATGTATTTAACTAACTAATTAACTCATATCTTGGGTATATGGGGTGGCCCGAGATTATAACAAATAAAGAACTTTGGAGAAAACAAATTAAAATGAAATTTGTAAAGAAAGCAATTTAGAAAGTGGAAATGGGTTGGTCATGTATTAGAAAGAGAGAATGATAACATTAAAAAAAAAGATGGCATTTAATTGGAACCCCCAAGGATTGAGAAGTGAAGAGGAAAACCTAGGGCAACATGGAGTAATGCCATCAGGGATGAAGCTTAGCAGTCAGGGATGAGTTGGAATGAAATTAAGGCATTGGCAAACAACAAAGTTTGTTGGCGAGCTTTTATCAAGGCCCTATGCTTCCCAGTGGAGTGACCAGGACTACCGCCGCCGCCGCCGCCACCACTGCCACCGCCACCACTGCCACCGCCACCTACTTCCCTTAAATCATGATTAATGTTATTCTCCCACCTCATTCTTCGTGTACCTCTGGTTTTCCTACAAGAAGTCTCCATTCCCTTCTTTCATTCCCCATTCGTGCCACATGTCCTGCCCATTGCAGTTTGTAAACTTTAACTGTTCCTATTATATCTGGTTTCCTATAAAGATCACGTGGCTCACTGTTATGTAGTCTTCTCCATTTGTCTGACTGTTCATCTCTCTATGGTCCAAAAATATTCATAATAAATTTGTTCTCAAACACTCGTAATCGTTTCTCCTCCCTTAAAATAAGAGTCCTTAGATGAGTAACCACTAGATTATTAAAGAGTAAAAAGAGGGAATATTTGAGAGAGAAGATTAATGATCTTGAAATGCATACAAACAAATCAGAACATTAGAAAATTATTTTGGGGAATTAGGATAGAGAAAAAAGGGTTTCATTTCAAACTAGAATAAATCTAATTAGGAATGAAAATGGAGATATGATTCCAGGAGTATATTAAATAGATGAAAACTTACTTTTAATCAGCTATTAAATTTGCATGCAGAAGAGGATATTGAAGAGGATTAAATGCTATAATCAAAATAATTGTCTTTTACCTTTCTTTGAACCCCCTGGATCATGTGGCTCCCCTGGGTCAGAGTCCTGACTTGAGCCAAAACTGGAACATTCACTATCCCTCACGACACTCTCATAACCAGAACTTTCACACTGCACTGTAGTTACTAAGGCTGCAGCTCTTCTGTTAGCGAGCATTCCCGGCAGACATGAAGCCAGTTGAGATGCTTTTGTAGGCCGAGGACTAGAATCAGATAATTGTTAAAAGTAAATTTAATTATAGTTAAATATGGGAAATAACATTATGAGGTTCTTAATTCGTAAATTAATGAGTCATTTTTTAACATCTTACCTCATATTTTATGTTTCTTCAAATACGGGAACTAGTTTTCGAGAGAAGGATCTCTCTCATTTTCAACCGACATTATGACTACCGGATTTTCGTTGGAATCGTTGGAATCTCCATCAATAACGTTGCCATTTGGTGTTGATTTCATGAACTTTGAGATGAGGTCACGTTCATCAGGAATCTCTAAATTCATGGATCTAAATTTGTTCTTCAGAATATATTTCTTTGTCCTGTGCCGTAGCCAAGTGGTTAAGGTAGGAAGCCTTGGCGCAGAGCTACAGGACTTGCGCTGGTTCGAGTCTCCATGGGGGAAGAAATTTTCTCATGGTATTTTGGCCAGTATGGAACCAGTGCCCGTCCAGCATTGTGAGGCATTTGGGTAGCTACAATAAGTAGCAGCTCCAGGTTGAGGAAACCAGCTATAACGGCTGGGGGACCACATGTTGACCACATGTCACCCCTAAACTGGCTGACCTCTGTGATTGACACATGTGGATGTGAGGGGCCAGCAGCTGGCTGGTAGGCTAAGGGCCTTCTAAAGCCTGTCGCGCCAGGAGTTTAGGAGGAATATTTCTTCTCCCAAATTGTCAATTCTGAAGGTTTTACCAAATGTTTTAAAATTAGGGCTTCTTTTTCAATTATATGATTCTCCAATAAACTATGTGCTGCAATAGCTGATTTTTCAATTTCACCATTTTTAATATTTCTGAAGTGTTCCTTAGTGCGAGTGTCCAAATTTCTTTTTTTTTTCCCCTATGTATACTTTATTGCAGTCCTTACAATTAATTTGATAAATTCCAGATCTGGAATTTGGACACTCGCACTAAGGAACACTTCAGAAATATTAAAAATGGTGAAATTGAAAAATCAGCTATTGCAGCACATAGTTTATTAGAGAATCACAAAATTGAAAAAGAAGCCCTACTTTTAAAACATTTGTAAAAACCTTTAGAATTGACAATTTGGGAGAAGAAATATATTCAGAAGAACAAATTTAGATCCATGAATTTCGAGATTCCTGATGAATGTGACCTCATCTCAAAGTTCATCAAATCAACACCAGATGGCAACATTATTGATGGAGATTCCAATGAAAATCCAGTAGTCATAATGTCGGTTGAAAATGAGAGAGATCCTTCTCTCGAAAACTAGTTCCCGTGTTTGAAGAAACACAAAATATGAGGTAAGATGTTAAAAAATGGCTCATTAATTTATAAATTTAATTAGCTGTACAATCCTAAAGATGATATTAAAACAGATTTCTAGTGACATGTTTAAATGCTTTTAATATGATGCTTAGCCGATATGATGTGTAGAACAAGGATTAGATGCAGGTAGATAATAAAAGTAAGATTTAGCTTAAAATTCTTTACACCTCACCTCATATTCAGTTTTCTAATTAAATTGGTTACAAAATCTAGACGGTTTTATCATCAGTAATAAAAATTAATATAAAATTATAGAATATTCACCTGAAAGGTCCGTCTCCTCAACTTAATTATCATTTAACTGTAGCGCTTTCGGGACTTGTCCCATCATCGGCAGGATTCAAAACTGGTGTTTCACTGAAGATCTGGTAGAGGGGGTTGCATGTATTTGGTTCGTTTTCGTTTATCAGGCTGTTGTTGTGAGCTGCTTTCATGATTTCCATCTCTTCGAGTACGTTTATCTTCGCTGGATTATTTTCTCTGTGCATTACTGTTAGGGTGTTTTCAATATTTAACATGCGATGTCCTTCATGGATGACGTGTTTTGCATAGCTTGATTTACCTTCTGCATGAATGAAGTCTCGAAAATGTTCTTTGAATCTGATATTAAAACTCCTGTTTGTCCTTCCTATATAAAATTTGTTGCAGTCCTTACATGTCAGTTTATAAACTCCTTTGCTGTTGAAAATATTATTTTCTTCAATGTTATTGTTTATTATGTTGTTTAATTTGTTATTGGTTCTGTATGCTATTTTTACGTTTTTATCGGCTTTCTTTAGTGCATTGGCTAATTTTGTCGTTTCTTTTCCTGTGTATGTAAGTGTTATCCATGTTTTCTTGTTGTTGTCAGATTCTTTTTCTAGTTTAGTTATGTTGGTTATATTGTTCTTCCTTTTTTGTTTTTTTACGAGTTTATCTATTCATAGATAAACTCATAAAAAAACAAAAAAGGAAGAACAATATAACCAACATAACTAAACTAGAAAAAGAATCTGACAACAACAAGAAAACATGGATAACACTTACATACACAGGAAAAGAAACGACAAAATTAGCCAATGCACTAAAGAAAGCCGATAAAAACGTAAAAATAGCATACAGCATATGAGTTTATCTATGAATAGATAAACTCGTAAAAAAACAAAAAAGGAAGAACAATATAACCAACATAACTAAACTAGAAAAAGAATCTGACAACAACAAGAAAACATGGATAACACTTACATACACAGGAAAAGAAACGACAAAATTAGCCAATGCACTAAAGAAAGCCGATAAAAACGTAAAAATAGCATACAGAACCAATAACAAATTAAACAACATAATAAACAATAACATTGAAGAAAATAATATTTTCAACAGCAAAGGAGTTTATAAACTGACATGTAAGGACTGCAACAAATTTTATATAGGAAGGACAAACAGGAGTTTTAACATCAGATTCAAAGAACATTTTCGAGACTTCATTCATGCAGAAGGTAAATCAAGCTATGCAAAACACGTCATCCATGAAGGACATCGCATGTTAAATATTGAAAACACCCTAACAGTAATGCACAGAGAAAATAATCCAGCGAAGATAAACGTACTCGAAGAGATGGAAATCATGAAAGCAGCTCACAACGACAGCCTGATAAACGAAAACGAACCAAATACATGCAACCCCCTCTACCAGATCTTCAGTGAAACACCAGTTTTGAATCCTGCCGATGATGGGACAAGTCCCGAAAGCGCTACAGTTAAATGATAATTAAGTTGAGGAGACGGACCTTTCAGGTGAATATTCTATAATTTTATATTAATTTTGAATAAACCTCAACGGAACACATCATGAATCTTATAAAAGTTGTTCATCAGTAATATCACGACCGATGTTCTTTGTCCAGGAGAACTGCTTCTTGCTCCATCTGATTTATTAGAAGACTGGATATGAGGTGAGGTATAAAGAATTTAAATTTAAATCTCATAGTGATTTTTCCTACAATAGTACAATATTAAAAGTAAATTTAATTAGTTTTGAGAGAACTGCTTAGAGATATTTTTTCAAAAGACTGGAATTCACATGTCCCATAAGTTTCAATTCTAGTTGCTAGGCAGTATATAGCAATATACAGGGTGACTAAGAATTCCCAATACATGGTACTTTAAGGTTGAAGAATGGGAAATAGGAAATTAAATGATGAATGCATTTTAAAGCAGTACCGGTATATTAAAAGGTATAGATCATAACATTAAGGGTCGAATGTTTGAACGCATTAGACAGTAAAAGGCGTTCTCTGCTCATAAAGTTTTATCCAAACACATTTTTCTTACTCAGAAATCTATTCACGCAGTAATAATTGTAAGCTACCTGACAAGGTACCTTAAGATCATAGCTCAAGATATAAACTTATGTGATAATCCCGAAGGGAACCGATGGTAACCGATGTAGTTTGAAACTTATCCAAGATGTCGGACCTTGAAGACTTCGATCATGTTTTCGGTATACACGGAGAAGAGGAATTTGATAGAGTCTACCAAAGAATTCAACTGGAAGAACAGGAGAATCGGCGTAATATTGCACGTCGCAGACGTGTTTGTATATGGTATTATTTGCGGGATGCAAGCATAAATGCATTCCTCTATAGCAGACGAAAATAACGGAAGTGGTTTTATCGCTGAGAATTCTGGGTAATTCGTTGCCAATATTACGAAAACGTCAACATTCATGCATGACCGGTAAGGCAGCCATTAATTCGATCTCAGCTCACCAGTGATTGGAAGTAATTTGAGTAGAGACTAATGTATTTGCATACGACCCTAAAAATAAATAAAAATTTTTTTTTTATTATTTTGAGAATTTTCCTCATCATTGAGGGTTTTCTCCAACCAATATTAGTAATTAACATGAACTAAAAAAAAATATAAATATAAATGACTATGGACTGACAGACTATCAGTTTGCAACAAACATTCTGTCCTCTGTGTCTTCATCTGTTACACCAAATTTCCACATTGAATTTTGAATGTTGTTCTTCCAGGCTGTTCTTTCCATGCATAGACGGCCTTTGATACTCTTCCATCCTGCATTCTTCTTACGTGTCCATACCATTTTAGCCTTCTGTGTTCAATCTCATCCATTATATTTCTTTCTGTATTCATCCATTTTCTAATTTCTGTATATCTAATTTTTTTCCAGTCTAGATTTTCTGGCAGCTCTTGTCCAAAAATCCATCGGTAAATCAAAATTCATAACTCTGTTCTTCTGAATATAATTTTTTTCCCAAATAGTCAGCTCTTTCATATTTTCTAACTGTTTTTATAATTCAGTAAGTGCTTGTCCAGTCTTAGACCATAATTCTTGATTTGATATTACATCAGGCCATCTTGTATTTATTATGTCATAAGCACTTACTAACGAACACCTGTAGTATATTACTTATTTGTGTTGTAACATTTCATGTTTTGCAGCCCTGTATTAGCTGATGTAGGAATTCTTTATTTTTTTCACTGAGTAATAAGCAGCATGTATAGCTCGGGACCCAGCTCCGTGTGTCTGAAAGGAATTTGCTGTCTCAGCTGTTAGTACTATGTACCTCCTCCACTCCCCACACTTCCCCCCGCAAACATACAGAGCTTGGACCCGAGCTGTACCTTAACTAGCACACAGGATCATTTTCATGAACTGCTCATGCAAAGCTTTACTATTCATTTTTTCATAATATTCTTTTCTTGAATAAGACTCGAACACCTACCGAGCATTATTGACAAAAGCTTTGTGTGTCTGTTATGAATAATAATTAAGCATTTCCCTTTACCTGTCAACAATCACTTTGGAAAAGCATCTTTAACAAAATGGGGGTTACCATGCCAGATTTTTCTTGTTTCGTATGGCGAGCATTAACCTTTGTTTCTTCCAGATAATAAATTGGATTTCTCTCCAAATTAATTTCTTGTAGGCCATTATTTCTATTTGTTTTCTTGAATCCAAATCCCACATTCTTTAACATATGGGGACAGATATACATGTGTATGTTATTTTACAATTTCAACATTGAGAGATGGATGACGTCTTAAAAAGTTTTCATTTACATTATTTGTTTCCAAGCACTATATATTTTTTTTTCCTACACGTCATATTATTTCTGTGAAATATTTTTTTAATTCAATGTCACCAATTTGTTTCAATATTTCAGGTATTCTCTCCTGCATTGGTATAATGTAACCCAGTTCTGAGGTTGGGGTGCCTGGAAGGCAGGGTTATGCTATCCCAATGAAATGATGGGTAATGATGGTGGTGATGATGCACCAGGAGGGGCCTTAATCCTAAACTTAATCTAATGAGATGAATATGATGATGATGATGATAATGTTGGCCAGATGATGTTTGGGGACTATTTGGGCCTCAAAGTTTTCTGACATTTGTCTTACAGGTGAGGAAAAACCCTGAAAAAACCTAACCCAGGAAACTTATCCCAACCGGGGATCAAACCTGGGCCCATTGTGTGAAAAAGCAGCTCACTACCTCAAGACCACAGCGGTAGACACTTCTGTGAAATATTTGTCCATATATTCTCTAAAGAGATGCTAACTAAAATGAATCTAATATCATCTGGCATCACATGGGAGGCTTTTTTTGTTCTGTTATTGTACTGAGTCCAGTCAACTTACATGATGACTAAATAAAATCTGCTAGTGATGAAATCATTGCAAAATAACTTGCCAATAATTTGTTTGATGTTTCCAAAAATGTTTCGGGACAAATGAAAATGTGCATCCTTTACTTAATTATAGCTAAAGTGAATCAAGTGCATAAAAGTGATAATAATATTCGGGCAGGGATGTTACTCCATGGTGTAAAAAGACAAATCACTTAGGGTCATATCTATGAATGCATTAGACCATAAAAGTCGCTCTCTGCTGAGAAAGTTGCATCCAAAGACTTTTTGCATACTCAAAAATCTGTTCATGCGATAATAATTGTCGAAATTCCTAAGCTACCTGGCGAGGTGACTTTACAGAGAATGAATTGTGAGCAACTCGATGGGAACTGATGGTAACCGATGTACTTTGAAACCTTGCTACCTATCTTGCTGCTTTATCCAAGATGTCAGACCTTGAAGACTTCAATCATGTTTTCGGTATACGCAGAGAACAGGAATTTGATAGAGTCTACCAAATAATTCAACTGGAAGAACAGGAGAATCGGCGTAATATCACGCAATGCAGACGTCATCGTATACGGTTTTATTTGTGGGATGCAAGCATAAATGCATTCCTCTAGCAGACGAAAATAATGGAAGTGGTTTTAGCTCTAAGAATTCTGGGTAATGTCTTGCCAATATTACGAAAAATCTACTTTCATGCATGACCAGTCAGCGACTCGCTAATTCGAACTTTGCACGTGCTCACAGAAAACTCAGCTCACCAAATACTAATGTATTTGCATGCGGCCCTTAATCTTGGACTTTCCAATGGAAACCCAGGAGTTAAAAAGTTCTCACAGACTGAATAAAAGTCTCAGAAACAATATACTTATTTTTTAGGCGAAATTTCTTTGTAAAGTTATATGAGAAAACAAATTCATATTTCTACTGAAATCAACAAAAATATGAAACAGACTAAAAAGATTGCAATGGTCAGATGTCGTTGTAATATAAATGATAAAAGTTTCTTATAATTATAATTCTTATTTAGGTAAATTATTTTATCCTAAGAAAAATTGTGTTGAAGTGCCAAAAAAAAAGTTGCATTTTGGCTTATAAATTGTGCCCTTTTCAACTCATTTCAAGTTTTTTGGCAGACCCTTCAAACATTGAATTGAGACTGTAACAGACCACTAGGTCTATCACATGAAAGGAAGAAGAAGAAGAAGAAGAAGAAGAAAATTAAATCCTACAACTATCATGAAATATGAGAATTCTTGCTTTAAGTTGCAAAAGACTGGGCTACAGATAAGTAGAGGCAGGAACATCAGAGTCCAATATGGATACAGCTGGAACATTAACTTGTACCCCACTTAGGCCTCATGATGACACCCCCCCCTTTGCTAGATGTTTAGCTGATATGCAAAAAAAAATGTAAAAAAATATTGTTGTAAGTGGACTTGGGAAGAAACAAAATCCTGCTAGAGGTGCCATATTTGTGGTGCTCACAAAAAAAAAAAGTGAAGCTAGGGCCATTTGCAAATTATATCTGGTACCAGTCCACAGAATTGAATATACCGGTACCACATTTTCAAGCACCACTATACACTTTGAAAAGTACTTCAAAATTTCAATGCATAAAAATAATTACGGGATTTTAGATAGATCATCAGTTGATTAATGTCTTTGACATCGTCTGATTCCTAATAGACAATTTTGTCGTCCATCCAATCTCCTGGTTGTAGATATTTCTCCTTCATGTATAAACATATTCCCTGACTCTAGGAGGTTTTAGGTCTTCCTCTGCCTCGTCTTCCCTCAAGGTTTCCATTCCAAAACAGATTTTGGTAGTCGATCCTCTTCCATTCGCTGGACATGTCCGTACCATCTTAATCGCTGAGTTTTAATATAATCTAAAATAGTGTCATGAATCTTCACTTTCTCCCTTATAACTGAGTTCCTAATTTTTTCTCTTCTTGAAATTCTTGCTGTCTTTTTTTTATTTAATTAATTATTAAGTTAGAATTTAACATCTCGCCTCATAATTATTCTAGGTTTCTTGAAGACATGCTTCATTAGTTCTGCATAATATCTTCAGCTCTATCTAACTATTGAATTGGTGGTTGGCAAACCTGTAGGTTGCTTCCAATTCCCTCTGGTGGCTGCCTTAATCCGAGAATATCATAATTCATTATTTTTCTGAATGTGAATTTTCTCCCAAACTATGAGTTCCATAGACTTATCTGTTTCAATAACTGGGCCTTTGCTTTGATTTCGTGTTTTCCTGACCATGAATGTGCAGCTGCTGCAGATTTATCTATTTCCCCATTTTTAACATTTCTAAGATGTTCTCCCAATCTTGTGTTCAAGTTCCTTTTTGTTTTTTCTACGTATATTTTTTCACAATCTTTGGAATCAATTTGACAAATCCCTGATTTATTGCCTTCATTAATATTTTCATTTTTACTCGTTTTAATTAAACTATTCGGACTATAATCATTTTTCGGTGCTAATTTAATATTAAATTAGATTAACTTTTTTTTTGAAACTTATTGTATGCCAAAGGATGGTATGTAAATTTCCTGAATGTATTATTTTTTTATTGATATGAAAGGGGTTTTATATACTTTTTTAAGTAAACAGTGCCAAACTTAATTTAAAAGATTAAATTCTTTGGTAATGGGCAATAAAAAATTAAAATGGCCAGTCATTAGTGTGATACAAATAATGGTACATATTTGCACTCTTGAAGTATGGAAGGCGTCCCGCGCCGTAGCCGAGCGGTTAAGGTAGGAAGCCTTGGCGCAGAGCTACGGGACTTGCGCTGGTTCGAGTCTCCATGGGGGAAGAAATTTTCTCATGGTATTTCGGCCAGTATGGGACCAGTGCTCACCCAGCATCGTGAGGCAATTGGGTAGCTACAATAAGTAGCGGCTCCAGGTTGAGGAACCAGCTATAACGGCTGGGGGACTCGACATGCTAACCACATGTCACCCCTACACTGGCTGTTGATCATCTACCTCTGTGATTGACACATGTGGATGTGAAGGGCCAGCAGCTGGCTGGTAAAAGGGCAACCGCTGAAAAGTGGAAAGACTCTCAATCAGAAGTATGGAAGGCAAAGATCATGGTAGTGAAAGAATAATATGTTTTTGGAAGGCATAAAGTGTTCACATTTATGTGAATAAATATGATTATTCTGATACTATGTAACTGTAAAACAATTTTTTTAAGGTACCAGGCTCCAAAGTATTCCTTTCTTGAACAATTTTAAGTTATCAAAGTTGACCTTTTTTTTTTTTTGCTTGCCATTCAATTTTTTTTTTTGGACTCTATTTAACCCGGGAGTGATGACGCGGGGTAATTTCCAACCCCACATGTTTTTAAGTTCTAAGAATTAGTATAAATTATTGGAATATGTCAGTCTGTGTTCACATACCTGTCACTGCATTCTTCCCCTTTTGTTTGATGTCAATAACCTCAACCTTGAAGCACAAATTCTAAAGATATAAATAAAAACATCCAGTGGTGCTGTGACAGAATCCCATTCTCCCCCAAGACAACCATTATGTTTGTAGAGAAGTTGTTGTAAAAACTGTATTTAATAAGTGCAGCATAATTTGCGTAAAATTGTTAGTTCATAAACAAAATAATTTTTGTACTAAAAATGTGTTTGTCGTAAGTAATGCCACGAGTGATTTCCAAATTATTGATAAATTCACGACTCACTAAGTGAGGAGTGAATTTATCTAGAGAATTTGGAAATTAAGAGTGGCATTTGTTAGGACTATTTAACAAATAAAATTAAGCTGTTTACTCACAAATCATTATTTAACTATAGTTATTTTAAAATATTTATGTATTTAATGTAAACAACAATGTTTGAAAACAAATGAGAAATGATTGGTATGCTTCATTTGTTTCTTTTGTTCATCACTGCAACCAAATAATATTATTTATTGCCAAAGGAACGCAATATTGTAAGAATACACTCTGGTGGAGAAAAAATGAAATCTCAAACTATATATTAATTATTTTCTGATGTCCTATGATGTAAATATGACAATTATATTTTTCTGGAATGTTATTACCTGGGAAAAAATATATTTAAGAAAGTGCAAACAGTGGTTTCTTTTTTTGGTGGTATAATCAATTGCTACAAATGTTTTTATATTAACTCCCGCATGCGCTATGTGTTGACATCATGCACTATATATACAATCTGATAGCCATATTTCTTAGAGAGTCAGTCAGTGCAAAATAATGATATGACCTTTTCAGAATGTTAAAAAGGAGGTGCTTTCTTTATTATGATAAACTTTAGTTGGTAAATTCTAGGCAAAACATGACTGTAATTGGTTGTAAATAAAAAATCATTGAAACGTGATTGGTCATTTACTCCCATTTGAGGCATGAGTTAACTAGTCACAATAATGTAACTACTATAAACAGTGACAGACGATATAGATTCAAACATATAAACATGCAAGTTTAAACAGCTGGGCAGTACATCAATAATTATATATGCTAATAATAATAATAATAATAATAATAATAATAATAATAATAATAATAATAATAATAATAATAATTATTATTATTATTATCATTATTATTATTAATATCACCATACAACTTAAAATTAAATTATATGTAGCAACAATATTTATGAGGTAATTATTTATAGGGCTAACAATGATTTGAGAAAACTACTATCATTGTACTTCAAGTGAAAAAATTAATAAAATAATTCTAGCATCTATTTACGTCCAAAATTAAATTTAATAAACTTTTTAAATCAATATCTTTAATAAATATTTTTTACTTATCATAAATTTATTTAAAATCACACCAACTACTTTGGTAGGTCTCCCATTTGTGTTATTTTTTTTTACTGCTTTTATATCAAGTAACTTTAACATTACTTTCATTTAAGTTTAATTAATGCAAGAACAACTTCTACATACATAAATAAAATCAAAATTTAGTTTGTAGCGAACACCGTTTTTGTTTAATTCGTTTGGGGTCAGAAAATCCCTCGCCACTTCTTATGTATGTCACTAAGGTACCACCTCTCCCGGGTTAAAGTAAGAAATTTTACTAAATATAACTTCATATTCCTTTTAATATTGAAGGCGGATTTTTTTGTAAGCACCTCTAATAAAAATGATTTAAAAATTGTTTATTTTATCTGGTATGTCAAAAGAATGTTAATTATTTTTGTCATTCATTTTAATTAATCTAATACTCTAAACTTTTTTTTAGTGAACAAATTAATGATGACAAAACAAATTATTAATTATTGTCGTATCTCAGTAATGCAACAGTTAACTAATCCATAGCCTAAAAGGCCTAATTAATATTGTAGACCATGGTTAATCCAATCATATTTCTTCACATTTACAAATAATGTTTTTAATAATTTTGAAATACTTGGTATGTAAAAAAAATATATATGTAAGAAGTTTAGAAAGCTTATTTTTTGCACTTGGAGAGCCTAAGGCTTGTTCAAAATGTTTATCACCAAATGCAAAAAAGGCACTTTCTAAATTTGTTGTATAAATAACTATAGTAATTTATGTTCAAAATAAATGTCCAATGATTATATGTTACTCATCTTTTCATTAGCTCATATGGTAACATGCCTGCTTCCTGACTATAGAGTCCAGATTAAATAGCAGGTGAACAGGATTATAAGAGGTGCTTTGTATACAAATTTTAATCACTTGATTTTCAAATCATATGACACAATTAAATTCCAAACTCCTCTGTAATATATAATTTATGTTTAAAGAGCGTTTGATGCTGTTGATAGTAATTCCATAAATATATAACATTTAATTCAGTGTAATTAATAGTTTCTACTGTAAACGAATTCTTAGCAACTGACAAATTTAGATCATATGTTTCTGATGTGACTAAATTATTTATCCAGAAACATCCTTGGTACCCAATGCAATGCAGTTTACAAGATCTTGATACATGGTAATTTCTAGTGCTTTGCTTCTTACTGGACAATGAGGTGGAGAAGCACAAGAAGCCAGCAATAAAGTTTCAGAGATGTAGATAAAGTTTCACAAGAGAAGATTAATCAAGATGTGCTTAACCTTTTAAATACAGATTTAAATCCCCCACTAGGTGGAATTATAGTGGGATATTTAATCTTTTTCTATACCACTTTTTAAAACTTATTGTTAGCCATAAGAATCTTGATGAAAATCAATGTAACAAGATTTTTCTTCCTGTTAATCAATAATAATGTTTAAAATATAAACAAAATAGAGTAATGCGATTTTTTAAAAATAATTTGATTATGTATTGTACTCACCATTTTCATATCACTCTGTCATGGCTTGGAAATCATGTTGTAGCCTAAATAATTATTTTTGTTATATTTGAAAAGAAAAATATACACCTAGACTGGAGTTTGAACCCAGGACCTTTGACACTCTATGTCAATGCTCTATCCAAGTGAGCTACCTAGGCCTCCAATCTAAATGTGTATTTTTCTCTTATACATAGTTAATTCCCTAACCCCAAATGCTACGAGCCGTTGCTATGATTTTTGCAAATGGTGGCTTCTTTATTAAGAAGACCTTTTATTGAAAATTTAGACATTACTTATAAAGTCAGTAGTCCTTCTTTCAATGTTTATATTATTCATTTTTAAACATCTTAACACATTGATGACCGACAGCTGTGCGTTCCACCCACCGCTGCTAGACCGGACATTTCTGTCAGTAGCGTGGACTTTTAAATTTTAAACCGCGCTAACACAGTGTGATTTTTACATCAATATATTTACAGTCAATAACAATAATGTATAAGTAAATCGTTATTAGTGTTCTCACCTGACCTTCTAGTAGAAATTGAGGGTTTGATAGCGTTAGAAACATTTCCCTTTATGTAAAGACACAGGGCAAAAGAGCATAATATTATGTAGCCAGTTTCTTTTCTTGTGTTCACTACAAACGTTGCAAGGTTTGGAAGGTTTTTTTACAGACACAGTTGGTGTTAATTTATGTTTCTTCATGTCTCAGCCTTCTTGGTGGGTCTTGACATGGTGTCCTTTTCACTCTGTCTTTCCTCCTCTTCCCTGTCATCTGTTCCTAATTTCACGATTGGCAAACAAGAGACTGTTTCAAGCAAAAAACTTCTGTTTGACATATTGTTGTTAGGATTTTGAAATTTATAGACCCAAAAAGCATTAAAGAGTGCACAATTCACAGGCCACAATACAACTTTCTTGCTTCATTTCACTGTTTTTCTAAGGATGGAGTAATATGATAGGTACTGGTCAGCCCTGTCTACACCCTTCACATAGTTGTGAAGTATTCAATAGGGTATTTTTACAACTTTACCCCTCCCACTCTCCTGTTGCCTGATGCAATGTGCTTACCGTTCTTATGTCTCTTTTATCTTTCGATGTTTGTAGCAAAAGGTCCCCCTTACTACAAAAAACACATTCTCCTGGTTTGAGTTTATTTCCTGCTTCCACAAATGATTTTGGAAACCCTCTGTTAATCCTTATTGTTCCACAAACTATCGTCTTTCTTGCGAGCAAATTTTCAGCTATAGCCACACTGTTATAATAATTATCCTGGTAGACATGATGCTACAGATATAAATTCGGCTCCAGAACGCAAAATAGTGTTTCTTCTAATTTTTCCCCTCTGCAACATATATTTACAGGTTACATACGTATCCCGTAATCGCCTAACTATCGGCACTAAAATTCCATATTTCATCAGCCATCTGTCTTAAAATTGTAAACAACTCTTTCTGTAAATTTGGTAATTTCATAAAAGAGAAGAGAGGGGTAGAAAAAACTAAAGTTTAATTCACAATGAGAAAAAACAAAATTGCATGCTCCTTTAAAAGCGAAGAGGCTGGAAAACCATAGAAAACGTAAACACGGAAATCTCCATGACCCGTCGTCTAGCGCTGGCCATTTAAACATGGAGATCTCCGTGGCCCATCACCAATGTGTTAATGGTGGACAAATTATATTTGAAAAGAAAAATATATGCCTAGATTGGCCTAGGTTCAAACCCCAGTATAGGCGTATATTTTTCTTTTCAAATATAATTTGTCCATCATTAAGATGTTTAAAACAAATAATATATATTTAATACACAAGTGATCTTCTTGGTGATATAATATTAAAATATATATGTAGTCAATATGCCCATTTCACCAATTAATGTTTTAAAATGGTCAACAAGTTTCTACAGCCAAGCTGTCATTCTCAAGACCAGATATTGACTGAAGCTTCAGTCAATATCTGGTCTTGAGAATGACAGCTTGGCTGTAGAAACTTGTTGACCATTTTAAAAACATTAATTGGTGAAATGGGCATATTGACTACATATATATTTTAAATAATATATACATTGAAATTGTTTTTGTGTTGTACCTTTGAAAACATGGGACTACATACAACTCTACTTTGCAGTTGAGAGGCCTACATTGGTAAAAGGTTTGCATAAACTGTATGCACATGAGAATTATTTCACTTCCATGCTAAATGTGCATTTTGCTGTGAGTCTATATTTGTTGATACTACATACATTTTAATTTGGTCTTCCTCTAATCAGGAAGCGAGTTCTTCCATCTTGCCTCATTATTTTACTAAATGTCTTACATGGGTAAGACTAAGCTGTCAGTGAGAATATTTCACCACACATGATGATAAAAGAGTTCTGCTATTCAAAACTGTCAAATTAAAAAATATCAAATAAAAATTTGTTTAATAAATAAAGTGAAGTCTTTTGCATCTTACCTCATAAAAGTTGAGTTCTTGACATGTTTCAAAACAATTCTGTTTCATTGTCAGCTTGTCCAGACTGTTCTGGTTAATTGTTTTTAAACATGTCAAGATTTAATATAATAAATTTGGGAATCTTAACATTATGGGGTTTTCTTAATAAGAATCAAATGAATCGTGAATTCTTCTTACCTCATACTTCTATGTTTTTTAAACACAGCACCGCAGTATCGGAGAACAATCTTTCCAATCATCAGCTGTTTTCATGACTTAATTTTTTCTTTTGTTGGTAATTATCCAAACTGCCATCATGTGTGAGCACTCCAATCTAAATACAAATTTTTCTCTTATACATTGTTAATTCCCAAGTGTCAAATGCTACAAACTGTTGTTCGATCACACAAATGGTGGCTTCCTTTTTAAAAAGGAAGATTGGAGTGCTCAGATAGCTCAGTTGGTAAAGCATTGGCATAGCAAGCCAAATGTCCTGGATTTACACCCCAGTCTGCCTGTATATTTTTATCTTCAAATATAATTTGTCCTTCAGTGAGAACTATTAAATTAATAATAAAAAACATAATTTTGAACAAATGTCTATTTTATTTTATCTCTATTCATTTAATTTGGATTATTGTAGCACATCTATCTACATGTGCTGGTTACAATGGACCACAGAATGCAAACTACTGAGATTATTTATGATTATCTTGATTACAACTCATGCTGCCATAATGGAAGTTGAGTAATTTCACTATGTGAAATATTCAAAAGTTACAATGAGATTTTTTCTTTTCAAGTTTGTAAATACTATTTTTGCCTGTTCAGTACTATTAATATTGTACATTTTATGTTATTTCTATCTGTACTTCTAATTCAGTTTTTCACTACATCTCTTACTTTCTTCAGGCAAATAACACATTTGTATATATCTACTTTTTTTTTTTAATTACAGTAAGTAGATGACTATGTAATAATAATTTGTATTAAAACCAATCACGAAATTGAAATATATCAAAGCAAAAAGTTGTTCTATTTCATGTTCCTTATATACCGTGTAAAAGTCAGAACCAATATTCAGCAATGTTATAAAATAATGTGCCAATAAATGTCTCTACAAACATATTTATACATGGGAATGCCAATATTCCATTTTTCTAGCCATTATAACATTGAAGTATTGAAATAGGACACAGTATAAAATAAAATATTAGATAAAGCCTCTCATTATTGCAAAGAATGGCAAAATTTTACAATTATAAATTAAGCTTTGTTAATGGGAATAAATACGGGAAAAAGTAATTTGGATGCTGGACATACACAGTCCAAGGTTCAAAGGAATTAAGAAAAAATTCAACTGAATTACTGAATTATCACATTTATTGACTAATTCTAACAATATTACAATTTTTTTCCTTTCTTAGTATTTGATTTTTTTCCATTCATTTATAAATCCAAATTAAGAAATAATTACAATAATTTAAATAAATATCAATACTTTTTAAAGAAATGTTACATTTTCCCGCACTTTTTCCAAGCTGTTTTCACATTCAATACAAAATAATCTCACCTACTTCCTTTAAGGGGACTAGCAAAGTAAATTCATGATCCTATGAAAAACCATTAACACATTCTATTTTGGCATTATATATGAAACTTATCATTCAGGAATAGAAAATTTTAATATTTCATAAAAAAAAAACTGTCATCCATAAACAACTAAAAGTAGAACAATAAATATAGGCCCTAAAGCTAATTCACTTCATACTCAGAAATTTTACAAGCATAAGAAATGTATTTTTCCTTAATATTCTGCATGTGATTTCCAACCATTCTGTTAGCTATCATCTGGTAATTTACAACAATATTCAATAGTCCAGTTTAAGAGATCAAAAAAATAATCATAAATGGATACCATATAAATGGGTAATAAAAAGTGCATAAATAACTTTGTCTGAAATTGAAACTTTTGACAAAGCAGTGAGACTGACTAAGTCTTGTCCCTCTTCAGTCATGCTTTTAGATATTGTCTGAAACCGCCGGTATCAAAGAAATTTGAAATTATATGAGGTGTGTCATTGAAAATATGTTCTCCACTCACTGTTAATGGTAACTATTAGTTCACCAGAATTTACTGCCATCATACCAGAATGTGTTAAAGTAAAAATATGTTTGGAAAAGTGAGTAAGAATTGCCACTTAGAATTTCAATAAAAAGCCATTCTTAAAAGTTAATATTAAACATCACCATGAATATAAACTAGATGTAATTGGTTTTCACTGCACTACCGGAATTTCCAGCGAAAGAAAGAGTGTCTCTCATACCTGGGACTGCTTGAATCATGACCACTGTCATAGCCTTCATGTTGTGGTCTAGGACTGGGATGCCGTGGTCCTGCCTTTCCTCCAAACAATCTCCGATGCAGGCGAGTGGAAGCAGGTGCAGGTGGAAGAGATGGAGGAAGTACTGGTGGAGGCTCATCCTCTTCTTCTTCATCGTCATCACGAGCTTTTCCTGTCACTGTCCTTACCTCTTCTCTAGGTATCTGTAGGTTTCTGTAAATCAAGAAAATATTAAAACATCAGATAAAGATGGACATTTATATACACAGACAAGCAATATATAAGCAATTGTAAATACAAATAAAATATAAAATTATGAAATATTTATGCATTTTATTAATGTTGAAAATACAAATAAGGAGAAAAATGTATATATGAGTTTGTGAATCTTGTTAAATATATGTAGGTAGGAAATAACACTACAAAGTTTATTTTAATTAAATCATCATCATCATCATCATAGTACATTCACGAATTTAGGCCATTTGTTGACCTGTTTCGGCCTCAAGGAGAAACACCATCCAGAAGTCTTTTGAGTGGACGTCCTGGTCTTCTTCTTCCTGCAGGTTGATATTTTTTTTTAAATTAAATTTGAGTTAATTAAAACATTTTGTCTGTTCATTCTTACCTCTTATAGTTGTATTTTTTTTGGAATAATTTATTGCAGTTTTGAGGCCTTTTTCCAATAATTGGGTTTCATTTTGATTGAATGTTTCTTTGGAAAACTTTTTTACATGGCTCCCTGTTTTGTCACTTTTTTAAATGGTATCTTTGTTTTTTGGATTATCTTTTCTAGATTTCTGAGTTAAATTTTTTATTTTTCATATTTTGTTTTTCTATTTTCTTCCCCATTCTTAAGTTTTGTAGGTTATAAAAGTTTCTTTCTAAATTTTCCCATATGATATTATCTAATTGTTTCGAAAGTTTTGTATGTAATAAATAAATTTCAATGTTCAAATTATTAATATTTAATTTTAGGAAGTTATATTTTGAGGTTATTTTAATTATATTATTTTTGGGAAAGCTGACGATAAAACAGAATTGTTTTGAAACATGCCCAAGAACAAATCAACATTAATATTGAGGTAAGATGTCCAGACCAAAAATAATATAATTAAAATTATTAATTATAGCATTATGTTTATTACTTTCCATTTTTAGTAATTTTTCTTCAAAAAGGTTTTGTTTGTGTTTGCTTCTTGATGGTTTTTCTTACGAAATTGGTAAGAATGAACAGACAAAATGTTTTAAATTACTAAACAAACCTCTTAATGTTACTTCCTATTGTATTTTAAAATAATATTGAGTTGTTTTTTGACTCACCTTATATTTCATTACTTTTATGCAGACCCAGGTTTCGTCACTGAATTTGTGACATTGTCGATGCATCACATCTGCCATCTTGCAGTTGTCCCTCATGCAAATTGATTTCTGCGCTCTCTGTTGGCTGACTGACAAACTTCCAAATCAATCCATTTTCACTGGGTATTTCAAAATTCATAGTTTTCTTTTTATTCTTGCATATGTAAATTTTCTCCCAAATTGTGAGTTCCTTTGATTTTTCTAACTGTTTAAGTAATTTTGCCTTGGTTTCAATTCCGTATTTTTCTGAGAAATAGATAAAGCTGCAATTGTCGCACATGCTTGGTCAGAAAAAACATAGAATTGAAATCAAGACAAAATTACTTAACAGTTAGAAAAATCAAAGGAACTCACAATTTGGGAGAAAAATTACATATGCAAAAATAAAAAGAAAACTATGAATTTTGAAATACCTGCTGAAAATGAGAGGGGATTGATTTGGAAGTCTGTCGGTCAGCCAACAGAGAGTGCAGAAATCAATTTGCAGAAGGAACAACTGTAAGATGGCAGTTATGATGCATCGACAATGTCACAAATTCAGTGACGAAACCTGGGTCTACATAAAAATCAAGAAATATGAGGTGGGTCAAAAAAAACTCAAATTTAATTGTGAATCTTGGTTCAAAATCTGGGTTAGATAGAAAATTATTCTAAAAAAGAAAAGACGACAAATAAGGAACATATCAGATAAAATATGGAGAATGCTGAAATGTCTAGATAAGAAAAACAAAAATATTGGAATATCGGAACAAAGGAATGATTTAGGAATGTAAAAAATTTGGGAAATAGAAAAATCTGGAGTAGCTGCTGATGTTTAGTCAGAAAACCACATAATTGAAGAAAAGGCAAATTTGATAAAACTATTAGATAAATCTATGGAATTCACAGTTTGGGAAGAAATCTATTTCCAAAAATACAAAGACAGATCTTATTAGAAAATATAACATATATGTAACATAATCCAAATGATTGTTTTGTTCAGTTCTGTTGAAATTTTACTGGACTATAAAATTATTAATTTTATTTAAAAAAAATCATTTTAAGAATATAAAATATCACTCTAAATTATGTAGCAGATATGCTATACAACACAACATTTGGTAACTTACTTGCTTCTTCTTTCAGATGAGTCCTCCTCATGGTCAGAAGTGGAAGCCCCATTCCCTGGAACTCTCTCGACTTCTTCCTTCAAATTAGGATTTGATGCTCCATCTGGATGTCTTAATGATGAAATATTACAGCCACTCCCTGAAACAACAAAGTTCATTTTACAAAAACACTAGAAGCAATTTCTCCTCTAATTATGAAATAAACTACATTGCAAAATTCAGGATATTCTGATAATATTACTTATTATAGTACAATCAAACAATCATGAACAGAGATTCATACAACTAAAATATGAGAGGACAGAGATGACTGGAGATTTCTCTGTAACAGTTGATCCAAATTATTGGAAATAACTCAAGGAAAATTAAGAAAAATATGAAGAACTATGGACATTTTAACATAAAGAATCAAAGAAATATGCTATCAACAATATGTTTCTGATTCCTGAAGGATTTGAAATAATAAATCTAACCAGTCAATTATTATTTAAGGTATGCTTGAGATTTGTGCTTCAAGGTTAAGGTGGCAATTTGTAAACACAAGTCACTTAATGCATAATTAAACACACAGGAATTATCAATGATTTAATTTAACTCATTATATATTTCGTTTTAGGAAGTTATATTTTGAGGTTATTTTAATTATATTATTTTTAGTCTGATCATCTTACCTCAATATTAATGTTGATTTGTTCTTGAGCATGTTTCAAAACAATTCTGTTTTATCGTCAGCTTTTCCAGATTGCCAGACTTTTCCAGTCTGGAAAAGCTGACGATAAAACAGAATTGTTTTGAAACATCTTCAAGAACAAATCAACATTAATATTGAGGTAAGATGATCAGACTAAAAATAATATAATTAACTGATTATATTTTTGAATTCTCTTTACCCAAAATTTTTCAAGATAAATTTTGGGATTATGCATAATTAACCTGAGGAAGTCGCACACCTCCTTATAACATTTGTAGTCATGCAGAATGTAGAAACATTTCCAGGATGGAATATACTGCATATGAGTTTTGGGCTAATGAATGTGGATTACTATATGTGAAGAAGAGTCATTTTTTATATCTTACCTCATAGTTTATGTTTTCTTTAACATTTTTCTTGAAATTGAAAAACAAGTTATTGCAGCACATAGTTTATTGGAGAGTCATGAAACTGAAAAAGAGGCCAAACTTCTAAAACATTTGGAAAAACCTTTAGAACTGACAGTTTGGGAGAAGATATATATTCAGAAGAACAAATTTAAATCCATGAATTTCAAGATTCCTGATGAACGGGTACTGATCTTCAATAATAATTAAATGAATCGTGATTTCTTCTTACCTCATACTTCTATGTTTTTTAAACACAGCACTGCAGTATCGGCGACACATTGTTGTCAGCTGTTTTCACGACTGCTGATGATGACGACAATGTGTCGCCGATACTGCAGTGCTGTGTTTAAAAAAACATAGAAGTATGGGGTAAGAAGAAATCATGATTCATTTAATTATTATTAATTGAACCTCATAATGTTAAAAATTCCCAAATTTAATATATAAAAAACTGATCTTCAAGTTCATCAAATCAACACCAGATGGCAATGCTACAGATGGAGATTCCAATGAAAATCCGGTACTCATAATGTCGGTTGAAAATGGGAGAAATTTTTCCTCTTGAAAACTGCAGTTCCCATGTTTAACCTTTTGAACGCCATGCCCGGCGTGCGCCGGTGAAAGTGTGTGTACAGCTGTACGCCACGCCCGGCAGGCTCCGGTTTTCAATCTTAGTACTTTAAATATTTTTTTCCCGAAATTTTTACTTCAATAAACTAAAATTATTGTTCGTTCTATGTTTGTACATCCTTTCTTAGCAATACTTTGCACATCCCTTACAGAATAACGGTACAGGCTGGTTGTAAATCGGTTTTCTAAAGGAGGGTGTACATTCATGTTTCAAGGCCTTTTTTTTTGCTATGGAATATTGCAATTTCAGGATTTTCTCTTTATTTATTTTATTTTTAGTAGAAAAGATACCTGAGCAAGGGATAGGTCGTGTTGTGAATACAGTGATTCATGTCTCGAAGTTGACGAAAATACAATACGCGAGTTTATTGTGACAGTTTTATCAGAAGATGAAAGTGACAGTAACAGTTCATCAGATGGTTATTCGTATGATGAATGTGATAGTAGTCCTGTTTCTAAGAGAATATTATTACAATCTAAGCCTGTAAATAGTAAAGCAAGTGATGTAGACCTAAATGAACAGAGTGTGACTGACAGTAGTTGGCGTGTCGCGCCAAACGAAACACGTGGCATAAAAACAGCTGTTTGACTGGAATTGATTCGAACCCAGGACAACAAAAAATGTTCAACAATATTTAATATTATAAGTGTTTAGTGATAATACCATCAAAATTATTCAGTAGAATAAATGTTTTAGTGATAGTGATAACAAATTTCAATAAAGTCACCGTGCTGAATTCGAACCTGGGATCTTTACAAGTGGAAGCAACACCGCCTAACCTTCAAATAAATGTAAAATAGTGAGTTTAAATTAAATTTACCATGGCATGTAGATAGTTAAATATACTTTATATAGGTTTATATTATATAGTATGGCGTAGTACTTTAAATTTAAAAAACCTGGCACCCACAGCCCAGCTGGCAAAAGGAAAACTCGGCAGTCAAAAGGTTAAGAGAACATAAACTATGAGATAAAATATAAAAAAATGATTCATTTTTCATGAATAAGAACCTCATAATGTTATTTCCCATATTTAACTATGAATTAATATATGTAATTAACACATCTAATCTGTAGTAATTAAATCCTGATTGTTATTGGCCTTACATAAATAAATTATCACTTCTCACCATAAGAAATTTTATTTGAAGAGAAAAATATTCTTAAATTCAATGGTACAAAATGATGACTTATTAGCATAAAATATGTGCTAGTAGTTATACACATTATCTGTACCTAAGGCCAAAAATTAACAGGGGTAAGGAAATGAACAATGTTTACTTACAATATTATTGTCTCATAAATTATGTCAGTTTTAATGTAATGTTGTGTGTGTGTGTGTGTGTGATGGAATTTTGAAGGTGTGATTCACTGGGAATTTGTTCCAAATGGGCATGCAGTTAATATGGATTTTTATTTTCAACAACTGGAATGAGTTCGTGAAATTTTTTTGATGGAGATACCCACCAATACTTAACCAAAATAGAGTTCTCTTGCTGGATAATGCCAGAACCAAACTGCATGAACAACCATGAGAAAAATTCAGGAATTGGGAGGAATTGAACTGGTACCATACCCAGCATAAGTCCTGATCTTTACACCTTCACATTACCATCTGTTTTGAACCATAGTCCATTTCATGTGTGGGGTTTTCACACTCCACTAAAATGCCACTATTAGCTACACTTGATGCATTTGTAGCTTCCCTGCTTTAACTATATAAAAAGTATTACATATAATCTTACCTTATATACATGAATGTTTAAAATTTGCACCAATCTCACGTAGCTTTTCTTCTGCAAAACTGTTCATGTGCGCACATATATTTTGTTTTCCACTGAGCCAGTATTTTCAAATTTAATAATTATATGAATTTGTGTTCTTGAAAGTGGGACTTCAGCAGAAAATGTTTGAAGAAATTTATCCCTTAAGAATTAAATTAAAATTCTTCATTTCTCACCTCAGTCTTCTAATTAAACCAGTTTCAAAGCCTAGGCAGCTTCATCTTCAGCATTTCTTGTCAACTGATGTCATTGAGGAGAACTGCTTCTTACTCCCTCTATTGGTGGATCACCTAGGCTTTGATACCAGTATAATTAGGAGACTGGATATGAGATGAGGTATACTTACTTACTCACTGGCACTATCGAACCCATAGGTTCATGGCAGCGCGGATATAAGCTCTCCATACATCCCTATCCTGAGCTAATGCTTTCCAATCATTCCCTGTATAATCTACTTCCCTCAAATCATGTTAATGTTATTCTCCCGCCTTATTCATGGTCTACCAACTGGGCGTTTTCCCTCTGGCTGTCCTACAAGAAGCTTCCATGCAAGTCTTTCATTTCCCATACGTGCAACATGTCCTGCCCATCGCAGTCTACGAGACTTAACTGTTCTTATTATATCTGGCTTCCTATAAAGACCATGTAGTTCATTGTTATTTAGTCTTCTTCATTCACCTGTCTGTTCATCTCTCTTTGGTCCAAAAATTTTCCTAAGTACTTTATTCTCAAATACTTGTAATCTCCTTTCCTCCCTTAAAGTAAGAATCCATGTTTCGCATCCATATAATATAACTGGTAGAATAATAGTTTTATATATTTTCAATTTAACGTTTTTTTGAAAGGAGTTGGGACATGAAGAGTCTCTGCAATGCATAATAACACGCATTTCCAGAATTGAGTCTATGTTTAATTTCTTTGTGTATCTCATTCCTATTTGTGATTATTGTTCCTAGGTATTTGAATTCAGCCACTTCCTCAATATTTCCCTCATTTGTCATTAGCTGTCCATTTCCATTATATAATGTATTTCTACGTGTGACCATATATTTAGTTTTATTAATATTTACTTCCAGTCCTAATTTCTTAGTGTTACTCAATAGTGTGCACGTGTTGTCCTTTAGCATCTCCTCGCTATCGCCCAATAATACTACATCATCAGCATAAACTAACAGCTTATTAATACCATTGAGTTGTAAGCCTTCTTCATTCTCTAAAGATTTGATGGCATGCTCTAGTACAAAATTAAATAGTAGAGGAGATAGTGAATCTCCTTGCTTCAACCCATTTTGGATTTCAAAAGTGTCTGAAAACTGTTTGCCTACACGCACCCTACTTTTTGTGCCATTTAGACACATTCGTATAAGTGTATATATATATATATATATATATATATATAAACAAATAAATTTATGAACGTCAATTCCAGATTTATTTGTTTAACAAATAAATTTATGAACGTCAATTCCAGATCAGGTCAGAAGAAGGCCACAACATGATAGCAGAAACATCAGATAAAAACTTTTGGATATAGTGACACCTGGACAATGAAAAAACTAATTTCTTAGTGCAAGTTGGGAAGAAATAAATATGTCTCTATCTATATTTGAAAAAATAAAACTGAAATTAAAACTGAATGGTTGCCCCTAAAAAAAAAAATCTAACCCACAAAAATTCTAAAGTTGAGTTTTCAGTGGATTAGTGATCTATCCAGAGAATATCATGGCTCGGTGCATGTAAAACTATCCCTGCCTTCTTCCAGATCTGTTTTATTTATTTTAAAAGTTGATATTCAAGTGAATAGAATCTATATGTAACAAAATGGCAGAAGATGTTAGTTAAGTCATAAGTAACAGTTTACAGGGTAACTATTCAATTAATCAATTGGAGAAAATATGGGCTCATATACACTGTGATTCAAAATTGACTCATATACACTGTGATTCAAAATTGACTTTACAACTTTACAAGCTTATAGAAATTTATTTAGAAGACCTACAGGATTAGTTTAAATGTCATATGATAGCACAACTCATCAAGTTTTGAAGACCTACAGAATTGGTTTAAATGTCATATCCTAGGGCTCCGCGCAAAGCTATCCCTCACTTGTTCAACCACAGCTTCAGCCGTACATGGACGGCCAGTATGCTTGGAATGACTACAGAACAGCCAGTCCTAACAAATGTTTGGTGCCAAGAATAAATTGTTGGCCTGCTAGGAGGATCATTACCATACTGGGTACGAAAACTACGCTGAACAATTGTCGTAGATTTAGTTTCTTCGAACAAAAACACACAACGAGCATGCTCGGCACCTGTGAAAGCAGCCATTTTGATATGAACTACGTTAGCGCACGCGGTGAGAGAACTAGGTACTATAAAACTATGTCGGTGAAAACTTGATAAGTTGTGCTATCATATGACATTAAAACCAATTCTGTAGGTCTTTTAAATAAATTTCTATAAGCTTGTAAAGTTGTAAAGTCAATTTTGAATCACCCTGTATTGATATTTCAATAAATGACATTCCAATGTAATTTCTCTCTCTTTCTTTCTCACTATGGTTTATTTCACCTACAGAGGTAACTGTATTATGCCAGTTTAAGCTATGCATTATACAGGAGGCAGAGGATCTATAGATTTGGATAAGGCCTTCGATCGAGTAAACAGACAAAAATTATGGGAAATATTATGAATGAAAGGATACCCGCTGTGCCTTGTTGAAACAATAAAGAAATTATATGAAGACACAAATATAATTATAGATACCGGATTCAAAAGAACAAATACAATCAAAATAAATACTGGATTACGACAAGGATGTAGTTTATCACCCACTTTGTTTAATATATATATAAACGATATTTTAAATAAATGGAAAGTTTTAGTGAATCCAGGAATACGAATGGATAATAAAGTGTGCATAAATAATCTTCTATTTGCTGACGATGTAATCATAATACAGAAAAATGAAGACGACTTACAGAAATCAATGCATGCATTAAATGAAATATGTAAATTATACAATCTAAAGATTTCTGTAAGGAAAACGAAGACCATGGCTTTTAGAGGAAGATATTCAGTGAGATCCAAAATTATTTTAGAAAATCAAAGTATAGAACAGGTGTCTAGTTTCAAATATTTGGGCTGTGATGTTGGCTACAATGTGGAAAGAGATATTGACTCCAAAATAAATAAATTTCAGACGGTGTGTGGAACAATACAGAGAACATTCAAAAATAAAATTAGAAAGGATACCAAGATAAAAATGTATAATGTTATGGCGGTTCCCACAATATTGTATGGATGTGAAACTTGGGCTCCAGTGAAAAAACAGAAGGATAGAATACAGACGGCGGAGATGAGGTTCCTAAGACAAGTAAAAGGATGTACAAGACTTGATAGATTAAGAAATGAGGATATAAGAGAAGAATTGAAAGTACAGCCTTTATTGGATAAAGTCACGAATTACAGACAGAAATGGATTGATCACATGGATGGAATGAGTAAGGAGAGATATCCATTGTTAGCAAGAAATTATCAAGCAAGAGGAAGACGTGATGTTGGAAGACCTAGAAGATGTTGGGCTGATGCATTATGAAGTCGGAACGGGCAATTGCCTAATCCCTGGAGTGATGATGATGATGATGATGATTATACAGGAGGAAACTGGCAAAATATAGTTACCTCTGTTGGTGAAACTGACCCTAAATGAATTTAGTAGTGTTACTATAAAAGGTGCCAATATGATATAATATAATAAATTTGGGAATTTTAACATTATGAGGTTTTCTTAATAAGAATCAAATGAATTGTGAATTCTTCTTACCTCATATATCTACTGTTTTTTAAACACAGCACTGCAGTATCGGAAAAACATCTTTTCCATCCTCAGCTGTTTTCATGACTGTCCAATATGATAGCTTGAATGGGTATCAATAAAAATTATTTCATTGTTTTTTATTGGAAAACTCTGGAAAAAGAGTAGTCATAGATGGGAGGAAAATATATGGATGTATCTTAGGCTACTAGATATCAAAGATAATAATTACTTACTACAGAAGCGATGATTGGTGGAATCACAGATCACAGAACCAACAGGATGATGAGAAGGTAAATGTTCTCTCATTGTCGTCGACAACAAAGGCTGGTACCAACTTCCTCCATTTCCTGTTCGTCCAAAACTCATCTTACAATTGTCACATATCTTTGCTTGGTTTTGATGTAACGGTCTATGTGGATTATATGCAGGTTCACTGTATATACTACTACCACCAGTTCCAGGTGCAGTACTAGTAAAATTATTATCAGTATTTCCAGTTCCATACAACATGTCAGACATGGACAGTGACTGACACCTGGATGGAGGACGGTATTGGAGGGTGGGGCTAAATGTCGATGACAATGTCTTAGTTACATTAGCTCTTGCAAGCTTCGTTTTATACATTTCATGCAGTCTTGCTAACTGATCAAACTTTGTTTGATTTGACAAGAGATCCGCTGAATGCTGCTTGTTTTCACTGTTGCCTTCTTCAAATAACCTCAGTTCTGGTTGGTTTATATAATCATCTGGAAGCTCGTATAGACTGTAAGGTCGATGGTTTGGAAAAGCACTTTCTGATTGTCCATATTGTCGTCGAGGAAGCATCCGTTCCAAGTCTGTCGCTACGGACATAGAGTCTGCAAAGAAGAAAAAAATAAATAAACTACATTTATAATTGTATGTCCACTGGTCTTGAGGTAGCATGCTACCTTATCATGCAGCGGGCCTGGGTTCGATCCTCAGTTGGGACATAGTTGCCTGGGTGAAGTTTTTTTGAGGGTTTTTCCTCACCTGTAAGACAAAAATCAGGAAACTTTAAGGCCCAAACAATCCTTGAACATCATATGCCTATCATAATCATTTATATATTGACTTAGGCTTTCACGGCCGGAGTTATTATGATGATCATGTAGAAGTTTTCTGGGCTGTTGGCCGTGGTCTTGAGGCTTGTAGTTCCCCAATGTTTCGCCAGAGACTGTGTCCGGCATCCTCAAGGGTTGTCTTGAGACTGGCAATTTTGTCAACTACCTGCCCTATTTAAACATTTATTCATGATGTGTTCTCTGCGCAGTCCGTTACTTCGTAAATTGTATCTGCCTTCTGGTTGGTTTGCATTAGGGTCTTCTATTGCACCAATAAGGTTGCTGTCTGATGTTCTAGTAGATTGTTCTTGTAGCGGTTTACATTTGGCCTTTTTTAAGACTAGTATCCATGCTTTGTTGACTTTTAAAAGTCATGCTAACCAACCAGAAGGCAGATACAATTTACAAAGTAACGGACCACGCAGAGAACATGTCGCGGATAAATGTATAAATAGGGCAGGTAGTCGACAAAATTGCCAGTCTCAAGACAACCCTTGAGGATGCCGGACGCAGTCTTTGGCGAAACATCGGGGAACTACAAGCCTCAAGACCACGGACAACACAGCCCGGAAATCTTCTACATGATCATCATAATAATCATTTATATTCGTCTTAGATTAAGTTTAGGTTTGAGGACTCTCCTGGTGCAACACTATCATCATCACCCACCATATCATCGGGGTAGTGTAACATCGCCTTCCAGGTGCCACAATCTCAGAAGTAGGTTACAATTATGCCAGTGCCAGGAGAGAACACCAGAAATGTCAAAATGACAATCTGGGGCATTGAATAAAAAAAAACATTTAGAATTATTAGTTGAAAATTAGAACATTTTGTCTGTTCATTCTTACCGACTATAAGAGGTAAGAATGAACAGACAAAATGTTTTTAATTATTAAACAAACCTCTTAATATTTGAAGAGAAAAATTTTCGCCTAGACCGGGACTCGAACCCGGGACCCTTGGCTTTCCGGGCACTTGGCCCGGAAAGCCAAGGGTCCCGGGTTCGAGTCCCGGTCTAGGCGAAAATTTTTCTCTTCAAATATAATTTATCTTTCATTGAGAAATGTTAAATGAATAATAAAAACATCATTAGAAACCTCTTAATGTTACTTCCTATTGTATTTTAAAATAAATTTATTCACCATGCTTGTTCAAGTGTTATCATGCCGGAGTCTGGGTTTGATTCCTGATAGGGTTGGAAATATCAATTGTAAAATTTTCAATCTTGGGACTAGAAAGGGTGGTAGAACACAATATTTAATCACTATTTCGTACATTAAATTCTAAATCCCTCTGGACACTGTATGAATGTATATCCATCCACAGTAATTCTGCCCGAGGGCAGGTCCTTCACTGCAATCATAGCATTTCCATGCTATGCTTGCAGCTTTACTAGGGAATTGTAGGTGTGGTAGCTTCCTGTTACTTTCCACACCGGTGAAGCATGATGATGATAATGATATGGATGATGATGGTGATGATGGCCATATGATTTCGGGGACCATTTGGGCCTTAAAGTTTTCCTGACATTTGTCTTACAGGTGAGGAAAAACCCCGATAAAAACCTCACCCAGAATAACTACCCCGACCGGGGATTGAACCCGGGCCCGCTGTGTGACAAGGCAGCACGCTACCTCAGGACCACAGCGGTGGAAGAATGGATATTAAATCTGATTAATTCCCTAGGTGCATATTAGCAGGAGTAGGCTATGTGCAAGCACTGGTTTCACTCTCTCCATTATCTTCATCATCATCCCTTATCCAAACATGCATACAGTAGTCCTATACTCATCTTTGTACATAATATAAGTACACATTTCAAACAAACTTTGCCACGTGGTGAGACTTTCAATGCATTATCAAATGTACCTCTGCAGTTAGGAGAAAACAAGAAATGTACTGACATAATAGTTTAAAAATAGCTTATAATGAGTGAAAATCTGGAATGTCCACTTATAGTAACAAGAAAACAGAAGTTATCAATAAGGGAATTGCAAACAATGTATGATGTGTAACAGATCTTTTATTTTAATATAATAAATTTGGGAATTTTTAACATTATGAGGTTTTATTGATAAGAATCAAATGAATCTTGAATTAATCTTACCTCATACTTCCATGCTTTTTTAAACACAGCACCGCAGTATCGGTGACCATCATCAGCTGTTTTCAGGACTCTTCAGACAATCAAGTCTCAGGAAGATAAACAAAGAACTTAATTTTTGTAGATCTTTTATTCTTGAAAAACCCTTAATTGAGCTATACTTGAAATAGACATCCCAATTTTTCCTCAGTGTCGTTCATTTAAATCCTAGCTGTATTTATTTATTTTTTTATTTATTTTACCTGATTGAGTTAAGATCTTCTCTTCCACTTCACCAGGGTTAAATTATACATACAATAAGAATTATGATAAATGATACATAATAGATAATTATAGACTACACATTATAAAGTTGACAAGGGTAAGATGTATGATATTAGAACAAAAATTAAGAATCATACAGATTTCTTAAATTTGTTTCAAGTTTCTAATATGGAGTTTAATAAGATATTTGACTTAATTAATATTATTCAATTCATTATTATATTATTAAACAATTAGCTATTAATAATAACTACGACTCTAAAAATATAGAATATTTAATTAAGAAAATTCATTACAAAAAAGCAATTAACAAATTTTTCTTTTACCCAAGGAAAACATAAAGAAATATGTCATAATGTCATACATAGGCCTAATTTCCAATAAAATATCTAAACACTTTAAAAAGTTGAATATTATTGTGGCATTTAAAACTAATAAAACTTTACAAAATATAATAAAAAACAATAAAACCAAAATAAAAAAATATAAATTATCAGGTGTATATAAATTGAAGTGTGGCACATGTGACAATGTCTATATAGTACAAACTGGTAGACCTTTTATCTCTCGTATAAAGGAACACATGAGAGCATATAACAGAAATTTAGAATATTCAAAATATGCTAACCACCTATTCCAATTTAATCATTGTTTTGATCCAAATTTTGAAATTTTACATGTTTGCGATAAGTGTAAGAAGTTGGACCATTTGGAGGCTGTAGAAATAAATAAATTGAAAAGTAGTAATAAACTGTTAAATTCTCAACTTGATTTGAATGAATCACCTTTGTTAAATTAAAAAATTTAAATAAATTATTTTTGTATTGTTGCTTAGATCAGTTTATATGTACCATAATAACACAATTCATAATTTGTTAACATGTCTGAAAAAGGTACAGTGTACCGAAACAGCTGTAACTGAATTATATCTTAATAAATATGAAAATCAAATAAACTGAAAGTTTTATTTTTATTTAATTAATAAATATGGATTTTCATCAAGTAAACACCAACTCAATTGATTATATAATACATTAAATTAATCATTTTTCAAATTAATGTTACAAGCAGGAATTTTCTTGACTTAAGTAGTAAAATGATATATATATATATATAAATATTAATAAATGTTACCAGTAAAGGTAGAGACCACAGTCAGATTCTCCTGGCTCAGGATACGGAGTGGATGTTCCTCGTTGCTGTCTTGATCACCCTCAGTTAACATGTTCTCTAGTTCTCCCATGCACAGTGCAATGTCCTCCTCGGTAACCTGTTGAGATAAGAATGTATCAGTCAACTGTTACTTACTTGAACACCAATCAGTCTAGGTTATGCTTATCTCTGGTTCTGAGGTTTATGGGCCAGCCAAAGCCAAATTTTTCAGGGCATAAAAATCTCGAACAAGGATTCCTATGGAAGGGAAGTAATAAAATAAATCCCATGTTGTACATTTATGACATTAAAAAACTTCAAGAATGAAATAATGGGCCTTTGAGCAAAATTTGTTGGTCTATTCATGCCCAGATTGTGATGCTAATGATCTGAGATAATAAAGAGTGATGTCATATAAAAATACTATCTACCTACTTGACTGAATAACATTAACTAAGATTTGAGGAAGGTTTATGATTGGAAAACTGGCTCAGGATAGGGATGTATGGAGAGGCTATATCCACAGGGCCATGATCCAGTGGGTTCAATGATGCCAATGAGTGAGTGAGTTGGTTAGTTAGTGAATTATCTACATGAACACCAAAAAAAAAATTACCACTATAGTCGCATTGCATTTTCCATTATAGCACAACATTGTTTAACAATATTACTATTTTTACATACAATATCATTCAGTTCATCATAAGGTTATTTAATGGGGTTAGGTAACAAAATCAATGGTGATAAATTTTGGAACATTCATACTTTATAATTCTAATGTCATAAAGAAAATAGTATTAATCAAAATGTGCTCCATAGTTCTATTGTGTCCTGCGCTGTAGCCGAGTGGTTAAGGCAGGAAGCCTTTGCGCAGAGCTATGGGACTTGTGCTGGTTCGAGTCTCCATGGGGGAAGAAATTTTCTCATGGTATTTCGGCCAGTATGGGACCGGTGCCCACCCAGCATTGTGATGCATTTGGGTAGCAACAATAAGTAGCGGCTCCAGGTTGAGAAAACCAGCTATAACGGCTTGGGGACTCAACATGCTGACCACATGTCACCCCTGCACTGGCTGATTATCATCTACCTCTGTGATTGAAACATGTGGATGTGAGACCAGCAGCCGGCTGGTAGGCTAAGGGCCTTGTAGGCCTGTCGCACCAGGAGTTTTTATAGTTCTATTGTTTATTTATAAAATATTTAATTTAGACTCAACGAAAAACTTGATTAAAAGAACCTCAAAATATTACTTCCTAAAATAAATCAATTTAATTTATATATGAACCATATCTTGGAAGTCTGGAGACAGTGTCATTCTGCTGGATTTCAGTTAATCAAAATATGTATCTTAACATATTTCTTTTTATTGACAATCAAGTTAATATTAATAAACCAGAAGATGATTTACAAAAAGCTGCTCATAATTTATATATAATTGATTCAGAATTGAATATGAAAATTTCAATAGAGGAAACAAAAGTCATGGCAATATTAGAACAAAATCCAATTCCAAGTAAGATTATCATAAATGATATACTTATATCATCATCTCCATTGAACTTTTACAGGAAAAAATCACTATGAGGTTTAAGATTAAATTAAAATGTATCATATCTCACCTCATATCCAGTCTTCTAATTAGACTGTGGTTTCAAAGCCTGGGCAGCTTCATTCAGTAATTTCTTGTCAACTGATGTTATGTCAATCAGAAGAATTACTTTTTCATCTCTCTGGATCCAAAACAAGAAAGAAAAACTTATGAACATCTAAATTCCTGCAGATTCTGATTAGATCCAAAGGTTTATTGGTCCACCAACAGAGGGAAGAAGAAGTAGACTTCTGATTGACATAACATCAGTCAACGAGAAATTACTAAAGATGAAGCTGCCCTGGCTTTGAAACCGTCGTCTAATTAGAAGACTGGATATGAGGTGAGGTATGAAACATTTTAATTTAATCATCTCCTTTATCTATCAGGAAAATAGGGCATCCACAAAGTGTCACCAACAGATTCTCTTCTGACTCAAATTCTTCACTTCCCTCCAGGTTTTCCCTTCCTAAGCAATTTCTTCGAGGATGGTTCTCTTCCATGTCTGTTTTGGTCTGTCTCTTCCCCTGTGTCTTTGGGTGTTCCAATCTAATGGAACTCTTTCAATCGAATTGTGGTCTTTTCTTAATGTATGTCCTATCTAGTTCCATTATCACTTTTTTATTTCTATTTTTATATACACTGATATAGTGTGTTGGTTAATTTTATTATTTAGGCAATTACTTGTCTCTCCATGGTATCTTTACTTGTGATGGAGTGTCTTCTGTGCTTAAATGATTCTGAGAGCTATGCTGGTGGTAGAACTGCTGCTAAAAGGATTACGGAGTACCCATGGTAGTCAGATGAAAAAAGTATATTGGTCAAAAAGATTGACATTCTTTCACCATAACAACGCAATCATCAAGAAACATGGAAATGGATTCCACTGGGGTAAACTAACAAATATATTAGTATCCAGACTTACACCCTACATTGACGACATAACAGATCATCAATGTGGATTTAAAAGAAATAGGTCTATAATAGATCATATTTTTAATATAAAACAGATTTTAGAAAGTAAATAGGAATACAATGGCACTGTACATCAACTATATGTAGACTTTGTAAAGGCATACAATTGAATTAAGAGGGAAAAGTTGTATAGTATCCTGCTGAACTTCAGAATTCCTAAAAAGTTAGACTTATTCGAATGTATCTAAATGTCACAAAGAGTAGGTTGGGGGTAGGCAAACAGTTTTCAGACACTTAAAATTCACAGTGGAGTAAAGCAAGGAAATATACTATCCCCTCTACTATTCAATTTTGTATGTCATCAAATCTTTAGAGGATAAAGAAGATGTACAACACAATGGTGTCAATTTATGCTGACAATGTATTATTAAGATTTTTAAGATTTTTTTTTTTAAGATTTATTTAGCCTGGTGGAGTTAAGGCCATGTGGCCTTCTCTTCCACTCACCAGGACAAACATATATTACATAAGAATATAACAATCTTAATTAACTCTAATATTAAACACTAAGTAAAAATTTGATCAAAAGATAATATCTAATATACATATTACGATCTATAATACAACCAGTTAATATTAGTTAAAATTAAGACTAAAACTAATAATAAAATGTATACAAGCAAGACATATTAAATTGTCCCTGTCTAGTGTATATAAAAAACAGGAAAATAATGAGATATAGAAAACTAATTTTACGATTATACAATATTTAAAACAAAACAAATAAAAATATTTGTTATTCTTAATATTATTTACATAAATAATTAAATATATTAATATTGCTAAAAGAATACTATCAGTGAGGTGTATAAGTCAGTTTGTTATTAAATAATTCTTTAGTTTGTTTTTGAAGGATGTTATAGTTTGACAGTCTCTGACATAGGGTGGAAGGGAATTCCATGTTTTGGTAAGTGACACCGTAAAAGATAATGAATAATATACAGTGTGATGAGGCGGGATATAAAGGACAATGTGCTGATGGGATCGAGTGTCAAGATTATGTGTGTCGGATAGTCTGATGAAGCGGCGTGATAAATAATTAGGCGATGATGTGTGAAGTATTTTATAGAGAAGGGATAGGGAATGGACAGTTCTACGATCTCTTAGACGAAACCACGATAATTGTTCCAGGGACGGTGTAACATGGTCAAATTTGCGAATACCACAAATAAAACGTGCGCAAGAATTATGAACACGTTGAAGTCTTTGAGTGGAAATAATATTTAAGTCTGTAAAAAGAGTGTCACAATAATCAAAATGGGGCATTGCAAGTGTTTCTACTAACATTTTCCTAAGGGCGAATGGCAAACAATTTCGTACACGATTTAATGAATGTATTATTGAGAAGACTGTTTTGCATGTATGGTTTATTTGTGTATTCCAATTTAAGTTTTTGTCAATAAATACTCCTAGAATTTTTACTGTCTCACTATAAGGGATTTGAACTCCGTTTAGTGACACATGCGAAACTGTGTTTAGGTTAATTGTAGATAATAGTCTCTGATGACCCATAATGATTGATTGTGACTTTGTAGGATTTAATTGCAGTCCATATTTAACTGTCCAAGTCATTAGTGAGTCAAGATCCTCGTTAATTTTGGCAACAGCGTCATTTAGTGAATATTTGTCTGTGTGGATGTAGATTTGCATGTCGTCTGCAAATAAATTATGTTTGCAATGCTTTAGGGAGTTAGATATGTCATTTATGTAGATTGAAAAAAGCAAAGGTCCAAGTACCGAACCCTGTGGAACCCCAGCTTTACGGAAGGACCAAGAAGAACATAATGTATGATTTCCTATAACAGATTGCTGGCGCTCATGAAGGTAGGAATTGAACCATTTCGTGGCACTATCAGAGAGTAAGAGGTTTTTAAGTTTATGCAACAATAAGTCCAAGTCTACCGTGTCGAATGCTTTACTAAAGTCCAGTAATGTAAGAATGGTAAGTTTTCGATTATCAGCAGCTTCGCGTATGTCTTCGCAAATATTTAGTAGAGCAGTATTTGTATTGTGTCCTGTCCTGAAGCCTGACTGAAATTGATCTAGAAGGTTGTAATCATTTAGGTATTCAGTCAGTTGTTTATGGACTAATCGTTCCAGAGCTTTTGAAAGAGTAGGTAAAATGCTAATGGGTCGAAAGTCGTTCGGGGTTGAGGGCGTTTTAACTTTAGGCAGTGGACGTACGAGGGCTTGTTTCCACAATGAGGGATATGTAGAAGTTTGTAGTGAGGAGTTAAAAATATGAGTTATAGTAGGTAGTATAGCTTCGATTATTTTATTCAGTAAAGTAATATTTATACGGTCAGTTCCTTCTGCTTTGGTTTTTATTCGCATGATGGCTTTCTTTACGTCGTAGTCTGTAACATATGAGAAGTGGAAATGTTCTCTGTCGGGTTGATTTGTCAGTGATAATTCATTTATTGTTTGTTCTTTATCCTTTGGAGTAGTAGTTATACCTGTGAAGTGATTATTGAGTGTGTCCAGGGAAACAGGTAATTTGTCTACCTGTGTGTCTTTTCTCCCAATTCCCATTTTATTCAAGTTTTTCCAGATTTCTGAAGTATTGGTATTTGTTAGGTTGTATAAATGTCTAAGTTTGGCGTTTCTTATAGCTTGATTTGTCTTGTTACGTAACTGTTTATATTGAGTGAGACTTGTGTCTGTTTTGTTGAGTCTATATTTCTTATGTGCTGCGTCTCTATCAGTCATCAAGTTACGAATTGAAAGAGTCATCCAGGGTGCAGGGCGTCGTTTCACGAGTTTAGTTTTTGGTGGGGCATGTCTGTTGTATAATTGTAGTATAAAGTCATTTAGTGTCTCAACTTTTTCATCTACAGAATGCAGCGTCCATATTGAATGCCACGGCATCTGCATAGCTTCTTCAATTAGGGTTGCATTGTCTATATGTTTTAAGTCTCTATACGTAATAGTCTTTCGAGTCGGTTTAGGGCACTGCAGTGAATATGCTAAGAATATGATATCATGTGCTGATATTCCCGGGGCTGGCAGTTGCCCGTGAGTAAGTACTCTGTCTGGATTATTAGTTGCAATTAAGTCAAGTAACGTCTCAGAGTGATGAGTGTGATGTGTAGGTCGTAGGGGTAGGAGTGTCATATCACAAGCCTGGAACGTAGCCATCAGTTGTTGTGTATGCCTGTTATCAGTGTCTAGTATATTTATATTAAAGTCGCCCATAACGATAACGTGTTCATATTGTATTCGCGCGTTTTGTAAAGTGGACTCAATTTCAGCGATGGCTTTTATTTTAGGAGGTTGGTATACTACACAGAGAAGACATTTTTTGAAACTGACAAATATTTCTATGAACATAATTTCGGCAGATGGTTCGTTATTAGATAGATACACAATTTTAGGAGTAAGGTCTGTTCTAACGAAGGCTCCAATACCGCCCCCGCGACTGTAAACACGATCGTGTCTAAGAAAAGTATAACCATCCATGTCAATTAAAGAAGAGGTAATGGTGGGATTTAGCCACGTTTCGGATATGAGAAGAGCATGAATATTTAAAGAGAAGAAAATAGTTCTGATCTCATCTATATGTGCAGTAATACTCTGAGCATTGAAATGGGCTACCTGCAAGGAATTAGGGTATGTGGACAAAGCTATTTCTAAAGCATTCCTTGAAGTAGTGGGGTCGAGAAGGGGAGTGGGAAGGTTATTGTCCTGTAGCCTGTCAAAGACTGTCAAAGGAAAATCATCATATAAACGAAAAATGGTCGTAAAATATTTCAACAAACTTACAAACTAAACTTGGTATCACGTCACTAAGAATATCTTAATTTTATGTACTATTAATAAAATGTTTAAAGTGATAACTGTCGGTTATTCACTGGCCGTGTTTGCACTAATTATATTTCTGAGGCCCGGAGAATGATGCGTTTGTTATCTCCTTCTTAACATGGATTGCTCCGTCAATTGTCCACACATTTGTTACACCATATTTGGTGATGCATTCTTTTAATAGCTTATACCTCATTTGAGTTAAGTCTTCCCTAATTGTAACACCACTCCCTTTCAGCTGTTTTTTGTTCTGGAAAACCTCTCTCCTTTTCCGATAGCTTACGAATTTGACGATAACCGGCCGTGGCCGGTCCACCTTTCTCCCCACACGATGACTCCTATCTATATCGCATGTTTCCAATTTAATACCTATTTTAGACGCCACATCGATAGCTATTTTGTCTGTATCCTCAGCGTCCATCTCCGGGATGCCAAAGATACGTAAGCATTGGCGGCGTTGGTACTGTTCAAGGGAATCAGTTTTTTCGCACAACATTATTAGGTGATAGCGAGGAGATACTAAGGACCAACCACACATTCTATTCAGTAACACTAAGGAATTGAGGCTGGAAGTGAACATCAATAAAACTAAATATATAGTTACAAATAGAAATGCATTATATAATGGAAATGGACAGTTAATGAAAAATGAGGGAATTTTGAAGAAGTGAATGAATTAAAATACTTAGGAACAATAATTACAAACAGGAATGAGGTGCAGAAAGAAATTAAACATAGGCTCAATTCTGGAAATGCATGCTATTATGCAATACAGGGTCTTTTGTCATCCCAACTTCTCTAAAAAAACATTAAACTGAAAAAGATAAAACTATTATTTTTCCAGTTATATTATATGGATACAAAATATGGACTCTAAAACCAGATATTTATCCCCATATAATAATAATAAGGGGTTTTTTATTTAATATTTAAATATAATTATATTTATTTCTAGTAAGAATGGAAAAAAGATTGATTTAGAGAATTCAAAATTTGTATAAGTATAAAAAAAAATTCAAACTGGTCAATATAAACTGTTAATACAGTTAGATATATTTCAAACTGATTTAATATATGTAACAATACTTTGAATATTTGAATTGATATTTTTTATAAACAAATAAATGGGATTGGACGAATTGGATGGGAGTTAGCCAGTACTACTCCTTCCTTTTCAGTTGGACCAATCAGAACTTCCAGATAAATTAAATGGGATTTTTCCCAGAACAACAAGATGGTTACAATACTTGAAAGAAGTTGGATGTGTAAAATAACGAGTCAACAAAAATAAGATAATTATAGTTCATTTCTTAATATTAGTTGACAAAATGGTGTCAAAGTTATGGAAAATAATATTGTAATATAAATTTAATTCATCTGGAGTATAAATAATCCATAAAGTGAAATAAAAGTGTTAGTGAAAAATTGACTGTTGGAAATAATCATCCATTACATATATGAAGTAATAATCTTCTATAAGTGAAATTTATTAATTTAAGCCGGAATCTTTTAAATTATTGATCATTTACAAGATTCTTCTAAACAGAAGTGAAAACTTTAATAAAATAACATTTAATTTAACTGTTAACAAAGTGTCATTTGCTCATGTAAGAAACTTTCCCTCATTCCCCTGAAGGGAGTCATCAGTGCCGTGACAAATAACAGTGATCTAAATTATTACAATCATATATCTACAACGTAGGACATCACATTCAACAACCCACCTTTAACTCTTACTTTAAATGAGGAGAAAAGGTGATGTGTATTTGAGAATAAAGCTCTTAGGATAATTTCTGGATGAAAAGATATCAGTCGTGAAATTACTGATGATGGAACTGCCTAGGTTTTGAAATTGGTCTAAACAGAAGACAGGATATGAGGTGAGGTAAAAGAATTGTATTTTAAATGTTATAAGATAAGTCAATTATGAAATAGACTGCGGTACAATAATCAATATCCAAAGCACATTTTCCTTGACAACTAGGAATACTATGAAAAATCTAATGAACTTCCTCAACAGCAAGATTTGAAATCAGTGAAATGAGTCACAAATCATATTCTATAAACTAATACACTTAGTATAAATTTATTTTTCAGTTCCAAGTAGAATTGAATCTGTATCCTACGAATTCAAAAGGTACCTGTAGGCAAGAATCTTGCATGGGAACTGGTTCAAAAGGTTCTTCAACTTCTATAATTTCTACTTCATCATCATCTTCATTAACATTAATATCACCCACAGCACCAGCTGCTTCCCTTCGCTCCTGAAGTATCCTTAATCTAACATCCAGACTATCCACTGAAACATCTGTAACAGATAAAGTAATTCTAAAAAAGTGAATATAAAATAAAAGTTTCTTATAAACAATAAGTATAATAAATTTATAAATTAAATTGTTTAGAAAATAAAAAGTATGTAACCATTTAAAGAAATAATTAAAACATTTTGTCTGTTCATTCTTACAAATATATTTTTATTATATAAAACTTTCCTCATTAGAGGATTGCCTCAAGGACAAAGTGATACAGACAATTAAGTTTTGTAATTGATGAAATACATTTAAAAAAAATTCAACTTGTAGGCCTAATTGAAGTATACATACTATAAAGTAATTTTGTAAATATGGTTTCTTAAAATTGAAATTGAACCTCTAATGGCAGCGATGGCAATTCTAGAAAGATACACCCTATACAGAAGAACAAGGAAAGAATTATGAACTTTGAAATTCCCACAGAAAGGAATCTCATTAGTAAATTCATTGGACCAGAGGCAAAGAGAGCAGGAATCAAGAATCAGGGCCGACAACATGAGAAAATTCAATCTGTAATCGCTGACAATGGGGCTAAGAAGCTCTGAAACATATGTTCGACAAAAACTACTCTAAGAGGTAAGAATGAACAGACTAAATGTTTTAATTATTAAAGAAACCTCTTAATGTTACTTCCAATTGTATTTTAAAACCATTTAAAGGTTGCAAAAACCAAATCAACCCAAAAATATTTTGGACCTATATCAATATAGCTTCAGAGGGTTGAATGATCTCTCTCAGGATTTTTCAAACGAAGTAGGTAGGCCAAGAATAAGATGGAAGAATAACATTAATTATGAGTTGAGGAGGTGAATTATACAGAAAAAAATGGAATCCGATATATAGACATCAACTCATATTTTGCTCTCTCGAGTTTCTAAAGAGATTTCCTGTATTTTGAACCAAATACCAGCTGTTGAGTTGACCATTGGAAATCTAGAATAGTATATTCTTTAAGATAAATCAAACCTCGTAGTGATTTATTCCTATAAAAGTTCAATATATTCTTTCCACTGGTACTGGGCAGCTGAACCTCAAATCAAATCCTTCTCCTTACAAACTGCAAAATTAATTATTTTAACTACTTATTTTAGGAATTCTCACTATGAGGTATATTCTACCTTAATTAATTATTTTGTTTCTATTTCCTGGATGTAGATCTTCTCTCATACTGTGAGTTCTGCTGATCTTTCCAATTGCTTCAGTAATTTTGACCTCTGCTCAATTCTATGACTTTCTCTCTGCACATGAGCACCTGCTGCCAATTTTTACATTTCTCAATACTTAATATAATAAGAAGAAATAGAAAATTCAGCAGAAACTGCTCATGTCTGGATAGAAAATTGTAGAATTGAGTAGAGGTCGAAATTTCTGATGTAACTGGAAAGACCAATAGAACTCATAGTAATGGGAGAAAATCTATATAAAAAATAGAGACAAAATAATGAATTTTACATTTCCCAGAGAAGTGGATTTGATTGTGAGGTTCATCTGCCAACATTAGAAGGAGAGATTGTGTAAGACTTCCAAGGACAACCTCAACAGTCATTTTCTGGCTAAAAATAGGTGAAATGTCCTTAGAAACATATTCCAGCTGAGAGAGCAAAATATTAGGTTTAGGTGTGTAATAACTAATTCAATTTCATTGATGAAATATTTCATAGTGTTACTCGCTATCAATTTTGAAAATAAAGTATTAGACCTACCAATGGCTGGTTAAGCTACATCAGTATAGTTCTCTACTTCAAACAGGTGGTACATAATCCCTCAGTCACATAAAGGTAACATCAGGGATAATAAGAATATGGATAAAGATCATCGTCTCTAACAAACCTTAATTTATTTTTTAAATCTTTCTTCTAAATAGAATAGAATAGATTTATTTAGAATAGAATAGATTTATTTAGCCTGGAGGAGTTAAGGCCATGTGGCCTCCTCTTCCACTCACCAAGACAAACATATGTTACATATAAATACAAAAAAATACAATAATAGTCATACTAAACTATTAATTATCTGTCAAATTGAATAATAATGAAAATAATGTCTAATAATACAATAAAATTAAATACAATTAAAATTTAATTAATGATAGAATGAATACAAAAAGGAATACAGCTCGAATCTACTATTCATAAAAAGAAAAGAAAGAAAAAATACAAAGAAAGTAATAAACTACAATGAATTAATCTATTGCTTATTATACAAGGCATTAGGTAAATATATTATCAAATCTTAAATCTATTTTTATTAAATAATGAAAAAGATATTAATTTTTAAAAGGTAATATTAGTGAGTTGTTTCTGTTAGTAATTTTATTTTCAATTTGTTTCTGAAAGATGGTAAAGTTTGGCAGAGAGTGGATGGCATCAATGTCAACTGCTCTACATTAAACACCAATCAATTATAATTTAATTCAATTTAAAAAAAAAATTAATAAGAAAAATGCTAATAATATTATTAAGATTAATTAATTAGGCTAATATGGTAATTGCTTCTTTAAGAGTTTTATTTTCACAACTGATGTTTTTAAAGAGCTGTATAAATTATAGTACATTATTTTTATAATTATTATTATTTATTATTATATAAATGCCAAGTAGACATTGTTTTATTTTACAAAGAAAAATTAATGCTTGGACCAGGAATGTTAATTTTTCTTTCTAAAATAAAACTGTGTCGAATTCTGTAAAATTGTTAATTTAAAAATTCAACAACAAAATCAAGTGGACATACCTATACTAATTTCTTTGTTGTGAGGTTGGAAGAGTTGTAAAGGAGGAGGCATATCCCCTACAACGTCGTCTTCTTCTTCGACAATTTCAGGCTCAGTTTTGTGTATAACTTCTTCCATTAGCTCAACTTTTCTCTCTTCTTCTTCCTTCCTCATTTCAGCTATATTTTGTTCATTGTTTCTCACATTATCTTCAATGTGTTCTAGGTTTTTAACTGAACCGTTACATTTAACATCTAGTACTACATCTGGCATCATGAGTCCGGCTTCTTCTTTCACAAGCTTTGTCATATCATTTTGATCAGCATCAGAAGGTGGTTTATTTTCTGAAGTATCCTTTACACCATTCTCATCTTCATCACAGGTTTTGAAAACAGTAAGTTCTTTATAAGAATGAGACTGGGGTGCACCAGTTGTTGGAGGTCTTTGAGGTGGAGTAGGGCTCGAATGTTTAGCAACTTGTCTTTGTATTTGAACTGTTTGATTCTCAACCCATTTTCGGATCATGCTCTTTTTATGATTATCCATGAATCCATATCCTCCACTGGAATGCCCACTTGACAACGTAGGAACCTTAGCTGACTGTAAAGGACCATCTATCCAAGTTTCTTTCTTTTTATGACTGTCTTTTAGCAAACTTCGAGCTTCTGCAACTTTAGATTTTGAGATGCGAGGACCATCAATCCACTGTTCATCACTACCTCCAGTGTTGCCAAATGGCACCGGGATTTTACTCGAAGACTGCGATTGGCCACATTGTTGCTGATCTGTCGTTGATGCAGAAGTTTTATGGGAAGTATTCTTAGATGGGTTCCTTACAGGAGAAGATTTACAACTGCTATTATGACTTGGAGAAGAGTTTTTTGAATTTGATTGATTCGTTGTTTTTGAAGAACTGCGATGCGAAGGACTTCCTTTGTCATCTGTAGTGCCATTTGGAAGTTTGGACTGTGTGCTAGTGGATTTTGCAGGGGAAGATGAGGCAGATTTACTTTTTGTAGGAGGTCTATGTTCAGCTCCTGAACCCCGGAGAGCCTTGCCCATGGCACAGCGGTTGTCTCCAGAGTTTAGGCTGGGGATATACACTGGTGGATGTTCTCCATCTGTTGCTGCATCATCAGAAGGACCAACATAGATGACTGTATCTGCTGATTGCTCGCTGCTAGATGGATCAACATCAGAACTGCCAGTAGAACGGCCATTCTCTTGAGACTGTAACCGAGCTGCAGCAGCTTCCTCTCCTGAACTTCCTCCTGACCCAGCAGATCCTCCACTGAACTGTAACAAGTAAACTTTACTCTAGAAACTTCTCTATCACTGAAACATAATTCCCTCTCTCTGATTTCTATGTTCAGAAAATTGAATATTAAACTTGCAGCAAAAAATTACTTAAATAGCAGTAAACTAAAAAGAACAAACCAAAGAGAAAAGGGAGATCATCATTATCATCATCAGATGTTTCCAATTATGTGTTGGTCATCTTAGAACATAACCTTCTTCACAAATTTCTATATAACAACACTTCTTTTTTCGGGTTTGTTCCCAGAAGTCTGACAAACATCCTAGTTGTGGAAAATATGTAAAACTAAAGTAGGATATTGCTTGTCAGGGTGAACTACAATATGGACTTGATTCCAGGCACCTCCAAGAAAACTGTGGTGAAGGTGAAATATTTTACTTGGGGAAAAATCAAAGGAAATTTAAACATTAGAACACATGAATGCTTTAGAAATATAAAATATGGGGAAATAAAAATTCTGCAATAGGTTCTCATATCTGCAGTGAAAATCATAGAAATTAATAGAAGGAAAAATTACTGAAACATCTGGAAAAACCAAAATAACTCACAGTAATCTACATTAAAAAATAATAAAATCTGTCATACAGAAAATACATAAACTGAGTGAATTCTTCAGCAAGTCAAAATTATGGTTCCATTTTTCCTGGTTTACAGAATATCTATTTATTTTGTTAAATTGGAGAAACTCAATTTCTAATGCCAGCTTATTTAAAAATGTCAGTCTGCAGTTGAAAACAAAGAGTAATTTTTAATTTCGACTTTCAGGTAAACCCTTATTTCTAATGGTCATATTTTGAGATTTTTGGAGAATAACTTCGTTTTATTTGAGTAGCATATGCAGACTTTTGTTGTGAATTATCGAAAATTGCGATTTTTAAATTTTCATTTCAGATGAACTACTATACATAATCATCCAATTTTTATGGTTAACAAATTCAACCTTATTTTTTTAATTAATTGCTATATGCCAAGTTCGGTTCTGATAAAACAAAAATTGCAGCTACCATAGCATTAATGGGCATATCTATTTATATATATAAATTTTGGTCAGGATCATTTTTGGTGTCTACTAGATAGGAATCGTGAAGATCTGTATTTTTTTTTTTTTCAAAATTCCTTTCATGAGAACAACATCAATAGTTTCATTCCTTCAGAATTCGCTAAAATAGGCACAAATTATTGAATTTTCAAATTCCTGGTACAAGAAGTTTATCTACCCAGTACTAGGGGGAAAGAGTCTATAGGAGATCATTGAAAGGCTAAACACAACAATTAGAATCAATAAATTATATTTTTCTCTTTAAATATAATTTATCCATCAGTGAGATGTATAAAATGAATAATAAAAAAATCAAAATTACAAGTTGAAAATTGGAGACAATGGTCTCTGAAAACATAAATTTAACATCAAGTAAGATGAGCATTTCGAATTCTCTCTCTTGATTACTTTTAAGTTTTTAGAATTAAGTTTTAATTCTGAGAAAATATATTTGAAAATCAGTACTGAAAAGGATACAAATCTATTATGATCAGTTAATAGCCCTCTACCTTTGAATAATTTCAACCCTAAAGGTTTGAGGCATCTGAATATGATATAAATAAAAATACAAAAATTACATGCAATACCAACCTTTATCTTGCGACGTCTCATTCGATGTATCCGAGAGGCGAGCTGGACTGTTGCAAGAGTATCAGTGTATTGCTGCGCTGCTGGTGATACATGTGCTATCATAGCAGCGTGACAAGTCAGAGAACTTAGACACTCCTTCAGCAATTGAGTTACTTTGTGCTCCCTACAAATTAACATTGTATAATAATTATTTATACAATTAAAAAATATAATGTCTCTTATTTTGGCACATGCACAAATATTTGGAATGAGCTAGCAGTGCCAAGTGAAATTTTTAAGAGACCAAATGTTTCACTATTATTGGAGATATACCTGTAAAGCTAAGTCCTCCTTTGTGCTAGTTTTATAGGTTAGCATATAGCGAATGTTTTCCTTGTGTTAGCTTTGTCCTATAATCTCTCTGCTGTATTCATGTGTATCAGATGCTAGCATGATCGGAACTTAGAAAAATGTATCCTCCAGAAGTTTCATCAAATTCTATGTCTTAAGAAGTTAAAGTATACCTTCTTAGGTAAGATCCGTCGCCCCCAACTTATAAAATATGTATTCTTTATGCCTGTAGGCCTTTCAGAACATCCGTTCCATCTTCAGCAGGTCCTTCTTCGCTACAATATCTAGTATGATGGTTGATGCTGCTGGTCCTAATGGTCATGACAACACATTAGGACCAGCAGCATCAACCATCACACTAGATATTGTAGCGAAGAGGGACCTGCTGAAGATGGAATGGATGTTCTGAAAGGCCTACAGGCATAAATAATACATATTTTATAAGTTAAGGACGATGGATCTTACCTAAGAAGGTATATTTTAACTTATTTTATTTTATGACTCTCCACCTCAACGGTTTTAACAATGAATTTTATTAGTATTAACACCTGTAACTTAATATTTTAATCAAGTCTTATAGTCTCATTGGGTCCATGTTTTCCAGGGTGACCACAAATGTTTTTACAAAAAAAGAGCATACTGCAATAGAAGCCTCTTAACTGGTCTGTATGGGATCAAACATCTGGGTGAACAAACAAATGACTGGATAATCTGATTTAGGCCTATAGGGTTTGCTTAACCAGAACATGGTAATATCTTTTCCAAGTGCTACCACAATACAAAAATTGACATTTTACTCACTTGGTATCTGATTGTGTTGTAATTTATTAAGAAAACAATGTTAACACATTATCAGTATTTCTATTCCTGTGCGTACTATACAGTACTTACTATGTATATTATAAGGCAGTACTATTGCAAAAATATAATTAAATGCAAGACATGCTTGAAATACTTGTTGTTACTCATGAAATCTTAAGGAAAATAAACATAACTAAGTGAGATTGTTGAAGATACTCCAAAAGGAGAAGCCAGCACCCGATTTTGACTACAAGACCCATACGAAGGAACGAAAAGGAATTCTGTTAATAGCTACCAATATGGCCTACAAATCAGAAATATTGGTAGATTATAGATAAAATTAACATAAAATCAGAAAACATTTAATAATTCACCATAATTGTAGAATGTGGCTTTTACAGCTGGTAGTCATAGGATTAGAAGATTCAGGGCTATAAGGCCGTGATCCAGAGTTTCCGACCAGGGAACACCAGCTTAGATGCCCTCTGTAGTTGAGGGAGAAACACCAGCCTTATAGCCCAGAATGTTCTCTAATTCACCATAATGCTATTCCATCACTGATAATTTCCTATTGCTTTCAAACCACCTAGATGATCAATGATAACAGGTTCCATGATTGTTGCCATGGTGATTTCTGATCATACTAAGACCGGTATTCAAGAACCAAGCTTTTTGCAAAGAGCGACTCTTAGCCCATCTCTCCATGGTTAATTATGTGGGTCATGCAGAACCTACTCTAACTGGCTCACTCTATTCAACACCATGTGCTAACAAGATATTTATTTAAAACATCTGGGAACAATTGGAAGATAAGAGCCTGAGCTTATGGAAGATGGAGATGGCATGGCCTAGAGAGCTTGGTTCTTAAATACCGCCTTAGAGTTGCCATATGTCAATAAAAAAAGGCTATTTTCTTATGAGGAAACTGAGAATACTTATCATCAATAAAAAATATATACAGAGTATAAATTAATTAAACTGAATAATTTGAACTAGTATTATAGGAGTTATAGGCAAGTAATATAAGATTGGGAACAATGAGTTAAAAAAAAATTGAGTTACCAATGTTAAATTTGTTTATATTTCATAATACATAATCTATAATGTGACTAATATAAGTGGACTCCTGGCATAGAATCCCTAAAGTCGTATCATTATTATTGTTATTATTGTCTTCTTCTTCTTCCTTCCAAATATTAGGCCAAGGCCTGTTACGATCCTATAGAAAATTTCTGGGAAATTCTCGTATAAGACTTGAAAGCATAATAATAGTCCCTTCGATTGGTTGCTGGCCAAAGGAAGGCAAGACCAGTGATGGGGCTGCCATCTTATAGCCTCTGGTCAGGCTTTTCTGAAGAAGAAAAGAAAATAAAGGAAAGAAGAAATGGAAGAAAGGAATGACTCCCTAGCCCTTGGATGCTCTAATAGCATCGGGGTCGAAAAACAAGAGTTAACCAAGAGAGGTTAGAAGTAAAGTTAAAAGAGCGCAAAACATTATCCTGCCGATGATGGGACAAGTCCCGAAAGCGCTACAGTTAAATGATAATTAAGTTGAGGAGACGGACCTTTCAGGTGAATATTCTATAATTTTATATTAATTATATTGTTTTATTAACATATTATTGTTATTATTGTTATTATTATTATTATTATTATTAAGATCGTTACAATTATTATCATTAAAATTATTACTAATATTATTATTCTTCAAAATAAAACTTTTCATCATTACATGACCTATTCTCAATAGATGTAAAACATTATTGATACAACTGATTTAAGGATAAAAAACAACAGACATGTAGGAATACTACATCGTAGATAGATAAATTTCAAATGTATACAAATAATTATAACCAAACTGTTGATTTTTGACGCAAAAAAGAAACAGCAATAATGAAGAATATAATATTGAATTAAAATATTAAATCGAGTTATTTGATTCAACTCACCTGTAAGGCAAATGTTTTTGTCCGTTGAATATGGCCAGAAGGACATTTCCAAGACCTGACAAAGGAATTCCACCGCTGGCTTTGCCTCTCTCGCAACTGCCGAGATCTATTAGATGCAGTCTGCTCCTGCCACCTGCTACTCCATGGCCTTTGCCCGATACACTGTACTGGTAAACGTGGAGTGTGTATAGAAGGTGGGAATCCCCGGACTTCCTTCTCCTCTACCGCCGCTCCTACTGCTAACCGCTGCGTCCAAGTAGAAAGCCGCCTTCTCAGCAGTGGGCACCCGCAACTCGCTCTGGTTCTGAAGCTGGGTCCCGAAGAGCGGGTCGTCTCGCAGATATACCCCTGGCGACTGCTCGCAGTCTGTAAGCAAATAGCATTAATCAGCAGCATCCTACACAATACCACATGAGTGGGCTTATCTGCTAGACAGGAAGTCGCTAATTGTTCGCTTTCTATGGCAAAAAGGACATCTCAATCAGGAATCAGTTGAACATCATTTCGTTACATTTGTTTTCATTTCCCATAAACACTACAGTCATTTCAAGGTGTTATAAATACTGAGCAAGTTGGCTCAAGCGGTAGCGTGCGAGACCTCGAATTTGAGAGGTCCAGGATTCAATTCCCGGTCCCCATCAATTTGATTGATTTTTTTCCCCTAGCTTTCCTCATTCAAATGCTGGTTTGAAATATCATTACCAAGATCCATTTCATCATATTCGCCATTCTATTACTTAACTGTTTTTATTACATCTGGTTTGCCCATAAAGATCATCCCATTAAACATTAATTTAATAATATTAAAAATAAAATTCAGTACGCCTATACAGTAAAAAAATACGATACAATATACTGTACAAAACCCACTAGAACAAGTCCCTAAGACGATAAAGTGTCCAAAATGAAAGAGAATAAGTTGGGATGGTATATTAAATGTGTCCGAACATGTTGCTTACGTAAGACGTTGAAGTGTCCAAAACGAAAGAGAATCAATAAGTTGGGCCGGTATTTAAATGTGTACCGAACATATTGCATATATTTGAGTTCTAATTCCAACACATTCGATCTAATTGTGTTTTTATTTGCCTCTTGATTCTTCAATTGGCAAAGCAATTATAGGTTCTAATGGCAATACCATAATCCATTTTATCATCAATTATTTAAACATTAATTAATATTTAATGTCTGTAAATATAGCACGAGTTGACTCGTAAAGGAAGTAAAGGAGGATCACTACAGGACTTAATAGGCTCTTGGGATAGTAGAAGATAATGGCTCCTACCTTTGCAGTTGGCCGCCTTTACTCCAAAACATACGCATGATACTCATTTACGTTAGAGCCTAAGTCGACCCCAGGATCATAGCGCCGCCAGAGGGTTTAAGCTAGTTTAAAAATCCTAATTCTAAAAAAAAATAAAATAAAAAAGCATGACCCATGAAAATTCGAACTGCTACTTTACGGATTGTAATGTATTGCCTTAGCCAACTGAATTATAATGCGGCATGCCCAAGAGTTAATTTACTAGCGTTGCAAAATCATAATCGGGAGGTTCCGGGTTCTAATTCCGGTGACCATCAACCTGACTGCGGATTCTCCAGGGTTTTCTCAGTTATAAAGGCAAATTTTAGATTGGATTTCATTACTCAGACTCATTTCATTACAGTCATCATTAAAATTGAATCAATTAACGTCTTCAGAAAACACACGAGGAATACAATAACACTCAGCTGATTGGATGCGCTTAAAAATCCTAGAATAGTTGATGTGGTCATAGATGCTAAAGCGTCTATAAATAAGAATTGAATTTCTTCATCTTCTTCGGCTTTCCCCATTTATAGGTTTGCCGTCTTCAGTTTCCATTTATCTCTATCGTTCCAATCTCCCTCTTCCAAATTCCAATTATCCATTATAGTTCTGACGTAGGTTTTCCATTTCCATCTTGGTCTGCCATGTTTATTTCTTCCAAGGGGTGACCATTGGTACATATTTTTTGGCCATCTTTCATTTTCCATTCTTTGTACACGGCCATACCATTTAAGCATTTGATTTTCAATCCTCTTAACAACCGATGTGGTGATATTTATTTCTCTCCAAAGGAATTCATTTCTTATTTTATCCTATCTTATTTTTTGGAGGCTTCTTCTAAAATACTCAAATTCAGTTGTTCTAATTTTATTTTTTAGAATTGAATTAAAAATAATAAATCAATAAATCTACACAAGACACATGATTATAAACAATAATATAAGTTCAAGGCCTTATTATTGGGTTGTTACAGTGCATTGCTTATGGAACTCTATAGTTTAATGCCACAGTCACTGAATACAGTTAACATCTCTTCAATATCCAAAATCCCTAACATATATCCAAATATTATTCTCCCACCTACACCAATGGTTCCTAATGATCTGTTCCCCAAGAGTTTCCGAATAAAAAAACGAAAGCATTTTACTGCCACCCATTCGAGCTATATGACCTACCCATCTCAATCACCTAGAATAAATAACCCTTGTAATATTAGGATGATATAAATGATGGAGTTCCTCACTGTGAACCTTCCTCCATTCTGCATTATTATCCCTTATGGGACTGAATATTCATCTTAGGATCTTATTTTCGAATACGTTTAGCTTAATTTATTCCCTTTATGTAAGAGAACATGTTTTAGGACACTCACAGAGTAAAATATCGAGAAGACAAGGGCAGCTATTGCCGCCGGTAACCAAGAAGAAAAATGGATTTGGGATCTTTTTGTTATAGCAGCCAAAACAACCAATAAACTAATTATGAATTTTCTGTTTTGACTCGGTATTTCACTCCTTTATTTATGAATTTGATAAGTGTACAATAATAATCCTGGATATTTAGATATTTCACTTTTTCACAATATATACCTGTAGCAGCACATACTAGTAGGCCCTACACATTAACAGATATTCAAACGCCTTAAAATAAAATTACAATGAATGAAAAATAAGAGATATTTATATTAGATACTACAGGCCTAGTCTTAACGAGGAAATAATTGTAGCCTATATTACGATGTGAGATTGGGAAGTATTTTTTTTCAGAATCGAGGAAAATGTTTAAAAACCGAGCGATAGCGAGGTTTTTAATTTCCGAGATTCTGTAAAACACTTCACAAACGTGCGTTGTACATTATTTTTGCGCGATGATGTTTTCAAAATAATAAATAATAGTAAAATAATAACATATTTGTTGGAAATATTTGAATTCATTATGTACAATTGACTAATGTTAACCGTGTGGGCAATGTTTATTAGTTGAAACAACAGGACGCCGCGAGACCAATTTAGTGATAAAATAGCGGCAAATAATGTTCAGTTCATTTAGATTGCAGTGATTTGTTTCGTAAAATGTAGGCATATATCAACATTACCTTTTGGATATTTTTTGTATGTAGTATACATAGAGGGCAGTGGTTTTACTTCCCACATGCGTGTTTATAATATGTAATATTGCAGTATAGCTATTTTATTACAGTATAGTTATTTAGGTTGGCAACCCCGGAATGTAGGAAGTTGAACTTTCAATCATGGTCACCATTGCTGTAAGTACGACAAAACGCACTATCGCCCAAAAACAAATGGTTGTAAAATAATGGGATAACAATGAAAACAAATCATTGGCGTGAAGATATTATGTTTCACGTATTAACAGGAAGTTCGAGAGAGCAAAATCGGTACTTCTCGGAAGTGAATTCGTCATTACCACATCCGTTCCTCGAATCATGTCAAATTACATTATTAAGGAACGAGTAAATGTCAGGGATATATGAGTCAGTAATGACCACCCAACTTCACAGAAAATTGCAGTTATGCTTCGATTATGCTAGCAAATCAGACTGGACAAACAAGGAATCATTCAGACTTAATATGTTGAGTTCCAAAGCAATGCACTTATTCTTAAACCTTGATCTTGTAAGTGTCTGATAACATAAAAAACTACCAAAACATATAAATAATTTATGGAATGAGAATAGAATTGGTTTCGCTATTTAATATTAAGCAAATAAGAAGGGGTTTACGGCTGAATATGCTAGAATTTTATTAATTAATCAATTGATTTGATGTTTACTTGATGAAAATCCATATTGTTCATTTATTAAATAAAACTTTGATATAAAAATCAATAAAACTTCATTTATATTTAAATTAATATTGGGAAGTAAACATTATGAGGTTATATCATTAATAGTGAGTGGAGAACATATTTTTATCGACTCACCTCATATGAGTTCTAATTTCTTTGATACCGACGGTTTCAGACAATATCATGTCCTTCTTCAGTCATAGCTTCCACTGACTGAAGAAGGACATGATATTGTCTGAAACCGTCGGTATCAAAAAAATTTGAAATCATATGAGGTGAGTCGATAAAAATATGTTCTCCACACACTATTAATAAAACTTCATTTGTTTTATTTAATAAATAGATGGAATTTTGTTTTTAGGAAATTTGGTAATCAACACAGTTTCGAATAGATGTGGCATCTATGCAATTTGAATAGTTGGGACTACTCTTACAATCCAGTTTTGATAACTGTGACTCCTGTCACAGGTTTGATACCGGTAAATATGTTGCATTTTGTGAACGCTAGATAAATAATATAGTGAAGATAACCGATTACTCTGATGGTCCAATAAGCATGAATGCTATCATAGTTGAATATCTGTTAATTGTGCAAAACGGTGAAAAAAATATATGGACAATATCTTTATCTATAATAAGTGTGAAATACAATTAAATAAATATGTATGAATGTCTCCATGACTAATAGAATTAAATAAAATTAGTCTATAAACTCATTTTGTTAAAAATACAATTTGTTTTTCTTCAGAAGACAATGAAAAACTTACAGTTGCCTATTTATTACTAGCTTTTGCAATTAATGAAACGCACAAACAGGAAGGTGAATGAATTGCATTATCTAAAATGCATGCTTATTTTATTATTTCATACTATGTCCAACTTCATTCCTTTAGGATCTTATAAAATGGGGCAAACTGATTATATACTGTAGGAATATATTCACGAAAACTGGCGCACCTTTATCTAAAATATTAGTAAACCGTGAAAAATGTAATTTTACAAGCATGGATGCTCAATACAAATTATTGTCAGATGTTAAAGCGTCTATAAATAACAATGTTTTCTTCAGTCTCATTTTTATAAACGCTTTAATACCCAAGATAATATTGAATCTATTTGTTTTGTTATATATATATTATGTCCACCGCTGTGATCTCGAGGTAGCGTGCTGCCTTGTCACGCAGCGGGCCCGGGTTCGATCCCGGTCGGGGCAGTTTTTCTGGGTGAGGTTTTTATCGGGGTTTTTCCTCACCTGTAAGACAAATGTCAGGAAAACTTTAAGGCCCAAACGGTCCCCGAAATCATATGGCCATCATCATCCTTATCATTACCATCATCATCATCATCCTTCACCGGTGTGGAAAGCAACGGGAAGCTACCACACCTACAATTCCCTGGTAAAGCTACAAGCATAGCATGAAAATGCTATGATTGAAGTGAAAGACCTGCCCTCGGGCAGAATTACTATGGATGGATGGATATATATTATATACATAAGGTATATACGTTAAGTTATGTATTATTTATAAGCATACTATGAAATAGTGTAGGATTGTGGTAATGAAATTCCAACCAAGAATTTCCATTGACGTCTGAGAAAAACCTTAAAAAAGCTTAGGTTGATCGACAGAGGGGTTTGAAATCGGGACCTCCTGAATACGAGTCTTAAACGCTACCGCTTGAGCTAACTCGCTCGATAATTACATTTTTATTTTAGTAAAATAATAAAGAAAAGGAGACAGACTTGAGGGGTGGTCAACAGAACATTGTTTGCAAGAAAAACATCTGATGAAAACAAAATCAAAGCCAGAAAAAACAAAAGATAAGCGGAAAGGAATTTGGAATGCAGGGGCTTCATAACAGTAATTAGTTTAGAAAAGTAATTACACCCCCCACCTCCCCCTACTGGCAGCGGAAGAGACGCACAGCTACATTACAGTAATTACTAATTAATGTAATTTACAAGCTCACAAAGAGAATCTGCTATTAAAAGCAAAGAGAATATAATTCCACTCACGTAGAACCTGGTAACAATGCAAGTGAGGGATAAAAGGGGGCGGTAGTTTTGTTTTGATTTCTATGCATAAATAGGGCACGATATTATATTATTCATAATAATATTATAATCTTCAAACATAATTATAATCTGGAACAATACTAAAGTCCAGCTGTCGATTTCAGCTATCTTTAGAATTTTCTTCCAAGAATCCAGGATCGTAGCGATCGTAAAATACTTAGATGTAAACATTCTTGTGGGCCTATATTAATTAATTAATTAATTAATTAATATATGGTGTTTAACAGAGTATGTTTTCAAGGTTTCAAGAAAAAAACCGACTTACTTGGTTTTTTCCCTGTACCCTTGAAATATCATTGAATAGGAAACATGGAGGGGGTCCTTTGAGAAGGCTATGACACTTATAGGGGGGCCAAGTAATAATGATGATGATAATGATAATGATGATAATGATAATGATGATAATGATACTGATAATAACGATACTAATAATAATATTAATAATAATAATACGATTAATAATAATAATACGATTAATAATAATAATAATAATACGATTAATAATAATAATAATAATAATAATAATAATAATACTTACTTACTCACTTGCACTATAGAACCCGTAGGTTCATGGCCGCGCGGACATAAGCTCTCCATACATCCCTATCCTGAGCTAATCCTTTCCAATCATTCCCTGTATAATCTACTTCCCTCAAAATCATAGTTAATATTCTCCAATAATAATAATAATAATAATAATACTAATAATACTATTATTAATAATACTATTATTAATAATACTATTATTAATAATAATAATACTATTATTAATAATACTAATAATACTATTATTAATAATAAATAAGAGTAATAATGATAAGAAGAAGAATACTATTAATAATACTAATACTAGTAATAATAATGACTATGAATAATAATAATACTAGTAATAATAATACTATTAATAAGAATACTATGAAGAATAATAATAATACTATTACTAATAATAATAATATAAAATAATAATAATAATTAATAATACTAATAATAATACTAATAATAATATTAATAATACTAATAATAATAATAATAATAGAATAATGAATGGATATAGAGCTTATTATGCAAATATGAAATTAATAAAATCAAGTTTATTAACGAAAGAAACTAAATTAAAACTGTATAAGACCTTAATACGACCAATAGTAACATACGCGGATCAAGATGAGTTATGATTATGAATAAGGAAGATAGAGAATTACTGAGAATATATGAAAGAAAAATTATAAGAAGAAGTAAGGACTAATCTGTGAGAACTAGTTATGGGTAATAAGATATAATACAGAGATTGAACAAATAATAAAGAGGAGAAGGAGAGATATGTAAAATCTTTACGGCTGCGATGGTTAGGTCATGTAGAAAGAATGGAGAACAACAATATTCCCAAAAGTGTACTAGATAACAGTATTATAGAGGTTAAAAGAATAGGGAGACCAAGGAAGAAATGGTTGCAGGATGTAGAGCAAGACATGAAATGTATTCACGTAGACTTTCACGGCCGGAGTTGCTATGATGATCTTGAAGAAGATTTTCGGGCTGTAGGCCGTGGTCGTGAGGCTTGTAGTTCCCCGACGTTTCGCCAGAGACTGCATTTTCGGGCTGTAGGCCGTGGTCGTGAGGCTTGTAGTTCCCCGACGTTTCGCCAGAGACTGCATCCTCAAGGATGGCAGACGCAGTCTCTGGCGAAACGTCGGGGAACTACAAGCCTCACGACCACGGCCTGCAGCCCGAAAATCTTCTTCAAGATCAAGACATGAAATATCTACAGATAAGAGGTTGGATATGATTGACACAGCAAAGAGAAAAATGAAAAAGGGTTGTGAAGGAGGTCAATGTTCATTAAGGGCTGTAGAACCGAAAAGTAAATAATAATAATAATAATGATAATAATAATAATAACAATAATAATAATAACAATAAAACATAATAAAAAAAATAATAACAATAAAACATAATAAAAATAATAATAATAACAATAAAAAACAATAAAAATAATAATAAAATAATAATAAAAAAATAATAAAATTAATAATGAAAATAATAATAATAATAATAATAATAATAAAAGAGGAAGAAGATGAAGTTAAATTAATTATCGTATCTGCGGTTTATTTGCGTGACGTTGTAAATCGTATAATTTTTGTTCCACTTAATAAGAACATGAATATAGCAGTTGTAAGTAAAATAGATGGCGAATAAATTTACTGTTGGTAGTGATATATGCGTTTCCGTGATCTGGTTTGTATTCAAAAGGCGAGGGAACGAATACAGCACCAGCCACAATAACTCAACGCTTTGCGTTGTAAATTGTAACTCCATGTACACTGTACAGTCAGACGTGGAATTGGATCAGTTCTCAAAAGCTAAGAATCTCTTCGCGCCAGAATTATGGAGCGGATTATACCGTATACTCGGAGAGATTTGACATGTGACGACTGTTTTCCACGTAACACCTTCGACCTAATATAGCAAGGTGGTACATTTTCAATCACTCTTCAACTTTTTTTTTTCAACATTTACCAAACATTAAGCAAAATATTGCACTTGTGTAGTGAAAAGTAAACATTCATGTACAATGGCAAAATCATGTAAACTTAAAATTCGCGTTGTTTGAATATTTAAATCAAATTACACACTAAATATTTTTCTTGTAAGCCCTTATGTCCCTCAACAAAACTTAGGCGTTCTCGCCTACAGGGAGAAATTCAACCGTACTAATTTAGTTACACTTATTTTCGGATAGATGGCATTGAATAGCCTGGTGTGAGCGTTCCGCCTCATAGTGACATCTAGGAAACCAAGGTAGTACTAAGATAGGAAAATTCGTTAAATTTTGCTTAGAGACCCTGTTTATTCAGGCTTAAGAATCTTTTACGAGCCTGAAAATCATCAGAATTGGGACCCACGGCTTAAAGTTTCTCCAGGAGGACTTGCTCCTTGGATTTTTCATCCTAGAAGATCATTCGACCCTGGCCGGGTTGGAACCTGCGACCCTCGGGACCAGAAGCAAGGAGCATAGCCACTAGTCCACCGTGGCCGACAAAAATAAAATCTGTAGTTTGATGGGGAATAGAATTCTGAATCGAAGTTTCCTGACATTTGCTTATAGGTGAGGAAACCCCCCCCCAAAAAAAAAAACACTCAGGAAACTTCTCCCGATCGAGGATCGAATCCGGCCCTCTACTCACGAGGCAGCAATGCTATCTCGAGATCACAACGGTGGACACCTTAATTGATGACTCTCTTGTAAATATTATCTTCGTTCACAATGGAAGATTTGCTAATTATGTTCATAAAACACTTGAAATATTGAACTAAACTGTAATGTACATGCAAACAGCTCATTAGAATAATATAATTGCGAGGAATAATAAAAAAAAAAAGGAGACAGGGTTTTGTTAAATATGAAGTATTCGGAATAGCGCAGTGCCAGAGAAAACTTCTGTTTGAATGTCATGCGGGAAGTATGTCCGGTAGGCGGAAATATATCTTATTCCGGTACTGCTTTATAGTAAGCGGAATCGTTCTTTCACAATTTATTAGTAGCTACGCATATAATTTGTAAAAAATAAATGATCCGTTTGTCTCAAGTGTGGTTCTAGAGATAACACTTAAGGAACATAGATAAAAAACAGCAGACAAATAAAGAAAGGAAAATATGCGTAAGAAAAAGTATTTCAGAATCGTGCCAAAACACGATACGTGGTTCTGGGAAACAAATTTTGAGAGTATGTGGTTTAAAAATCTCTAGTCTGAGAAATTTCCGAAGAAAAGTTATTCGATGTAAGTTCAGATTACGGTGTCATTTAAAACTATTAAAATAATTTCGGTTCAAAGATAAAGAACATCTGTCTTTAACTTATTGTTAAATAACAAAATAATTCGTTTTATCTGTAAGATGTAGTTATTAAAATGGTATTTAAAAAATTATATCAAACCCGAGGTTCACTGCCCGCGCGAACATAAGCTCTCCATACATCCCCATTCTCAGCTAATACGGAGTACTTTACAAACATTCGATGTATAATTCACTTCTTTCAAATCATAGTTAATGTTATCCCCCACCTCATTATAGGTCTACCTACTGGACCTTTTCCTATGGTTTTCCTACAAGAAGTTCATATACCCCTCTTTCATTCCCCTTCGTGCTTCAGGTCTTGCCCATCGCAATCTACGAGACTTAATTCTTGTTATTTCGCATCCATACAATATAAATGGGAAAATAACCGTTTTATATACTTTTAGTTTAACTCATTTGAGAGAAGTTGGGATAACAGTAGTTGTTGTAAAGCATAATAGTGTGCGTTTTAAGAGTTGAAATGTTGAATTTCTTTTTGTACCTCCAATATATCTTAAAATATGCATTATCTCCTAGTCTTACATAAATAGCACAATTAAAGTTACGTCATTTTCTAGCCAGACGTACAGTGCTTTTTTGCTAATTTTAAACATATATTGGCAATAAAAGTGCGTACGAGCCTCTTGAGAGTTCGTGCTAATTCCTGTTCCACGATTAAATAAATAAATAATTTTATACACATTCATATCTACACTCAAATACAAAAAACAAGCATTACAGATTTTCCCTCATCTAAGTATTAATCTATGTATCTTACTGTGACGCATTGTTAGTCCATTATTCAAATTACCGCCTTTGAATTTCGCGGACAAGTGCAGGACTCTTTATAAAGCAGTAGGTGATAGATTCGGATCGTGTGCAGGTAAAAAATGAACTTTTGAAACTTGCTTTCTGGATAAATAATTTTCCATATCCAACGATTCCATAAAAATTAGACTCTCGAGTCTTCCAATCTAGAGAAATCTGGACTGTAGTTCAGACTATTCTTGCCGTCACATATATAGTGAGGTGTGAGGGTCTAACCAGTCAGTTGTGTTCAAATAGAGGACCATTGAAGTGCCCTGATGAGCGAAGACATGAAGATGTTTAAAGTGAAACCGTCAACAAGTGTGAAGAACTGAGTGATAAAATAAATTGTGAAGGAAGAGAAACTATTACCAGAAAATTATTTGTGCATAAACTGAAATATTGAGAAAGCAATAAAAGAAATACGGAAATTTTATGTACGTAAACACTGTGAAGTTTATCTCAAGAAATTCGGCCCACACCTAAACGAGTGATATTATGTATTTATCATTCTATTTCCGATTGTGTCCTTTTACAATTATAATATAGCCTATGAAACAAAACTTTAAGTAACACACACCATAAATACATTATATACATTATACGTATTTAGCATTATACAGTTCGTAAACATATTAAATTATACTTGGTGCGTGATAGGAATCATGTTCTCATGAATACAAATTTGTTTAAAATATTTTAAAAAGTGGACAGTAAAATGTAGCATATTTTTTATAATGCATTTATTTATAAATCAGTTATCGTTTGCAAAAAAACTGCAATTTTCTCTAAATATTTATCTGGAAATTGCCGTTATGAGTGTGAAAACTGTTGTAACTGTATTAGAGTTCAATAAATTAGAAATACCAATCGAAAACTTTACACTTAACCTTATAACAATTCTTCTGCTGGATATGTTTCGCAGACCTCTGAATGGAGGCAACAGATTTTAATGACCTAGATGGCAAACTTATGAGGTTGAGTGAAGTATAGATCATAGAAGTAAAATAGCAAATATAAGAAGGGGGAGTATGGAAGAAATAATGTAAGAAAAAGTTAATAGACAAACGAAGAAAAAAAGAAAGGAAAATAAAGTAAGTAGGAAAAAGAAAGAAAACAAATGAGGAAGTAACACACAGAAATGGGACTATAATAACAAATAACTACTTACTATCACTATCGAATCTGGAGATTCATGACCTTGCGGAGATAAGCTCTCCATTCATCCCTATCCTAGTTAATATTTTCCAGACATTCTCTGTATAATTAACGTTCCTGGCCAGTTATATTATATGAGTGCGAAACATGGACTCTTACTTTAAGGGAGGAAATGAGATTACGGGTTTTTGAGAATAAAGTTCTTAGGAAAATTTTTGGACGAAAGAGAGATGAAGAGACAGGTGAATGGAGAAGACTACATAACAATGAACTACATGGTCTTTATAGGAAGCCAGATATAATAAGAATAGTTAAGTCTTGTAGACATGTTGCGCGTATGGGGAATGAAATAGGTGCATAAGCTTCTTGTAGGAAAGCCAGAGGGAAAACGCCCAGTTGGTAGACCAAGAATGATGTGGGAGAACAACATTAACTATGATTTGAGGGAAGTAGATTATGCAGGGAATGATTGGAAAGCATTAGCTAACGATAGGGATTTATGGAGAGCTTATGTCCGCGCGGCCATCGACCTACGGGTTCGATAGTGCCAGTGAGTAAGTAAGTAAGAAGTCATGATTAACTTAGAGGGGATGATTGGAAAATATTGGCTCAGGATAGGGATGTATGTAGAGCTTATGTCCATGCGGACATGAACCTACGGGTTCGATAGTGCCAGTGAGTTAGTTAGTCATGATTAACTTTATTCTTCCTCTTCTTCTTCCTTTCATGTGATATACCTAGTGGTCTGTTAGGGTCTCAATCCAACGTTTGAAGGGTCTGCCCAAAAATCCATCATCATTTAGAGCAGTCCTTTTACATCTTCTTTGAGACTTTTTAGTAAGAGTCCTCACAACATGTTACTGGCCTGAAGTGATCAAGTCCGGTGGTGGACAGGCGCGATTATGATACAGCATTTACTCTGTATCTTGATGGGACGGTTATACCGCCGTAACTCGGTCCCCAGAGCCCCGTTTGTTTTAGGCAGGTTGCACCACGAGCAGGTGGGGTTGGGATTTAGATAGGAGAGGTTACATAGAATGCACTTCACTATCTTTTGCAACTTTATTCTCCTATCCCAATATACTGGGCGCTTTCCCGTTGGTTTTCCTACAAGAAGATTCTGTGCTTCTCTTTCATTCTCCATTCGTGCCACATGTCTTGCCCATCGCAGTCTATGATACTTTGCTATCCTTATTACATCTGATTCCTGTAAAAATCATAGAATTCACTGTTACGTAGTTTCCTTATTCGACTGTTCGTCTCCTTTTAGTTCAAGTGTGTTCCTAAACACTTTATTTTCAATCACTCGTAATTGTGTTTTGTCTCTTAAAGTCAGAGACCACGTTTCGTAACCATACAATGTAATTCAGAGTTCAGCTTATGTTTAATTCTCTTCTGCATCTCATCCGTGTTGTTATTACCGTTCCTTGAGGAGTCGAGAATAAAGTTCTTAGGACACTTTTTTTCTGATTAAAGAGAGGGGAGGAAATTACATTACAGTGAATATTTAACTCATGTCACAAATGCTAGTCAATGACCAATCACGTTTCAATGAATGTTGTTTTACAACCAATGACAGTCGTGTTTCACCTCGCTCTTTATCGATTTATTTTTATCAGCTCCTGCTTTTGCGATAAAGAAAGCTCCTCCTTTTTAATGTTCTGAACAAGTCAAAGCATTATTTTTCTCCAATAAATACATTGAATATAGCAAATAATGAAAAGATTGCTTGATTTTACCGAGTTGTTTACTAAAAAAATAATGTTGATTAGGATATATAGTTTGATGTGTTTCATTATTTCTCCACTTGGGTGCACTCTTACAATATTGCGATCTTATTTGGCAATAAATAAGTATGATCAAGCAGCAGTGAATGAACATAACCTAACATTTCTGATTTGTTTTCAAATATCGCCGTTTACATTAAATATATAAATATTTTAAAATAACTATAGTTAAACAATGATTTGTGAGTAAACAACTAAATTTTATTCGTTAAATAGTCCTAACAAATGCCACTCTTGATTTCCAAATTCTCTAGATAAATTCACTCCTCACTTCGTGAGTCGTGAATTTATCGATAATTTGGAAATCACTCGTGGCATTACTTATGAGAAACATGTTATTTTTTTTTGACAAACCAGAAATAATAAGAATAGTTAAGTCTCGTAGAGTGCGATGGGCAGGACATGTGGCCCGGATGAAGAATGAAAGAGGGGATGAAAGCTCTTTGTCGGAAAATCAGAGGAAAAGCGCCCAGTAGGTAGGACAAGAATGATTTGGAAGAATAAAATTAACCATGATTTGAGGGAAGTAAATTTTACAGGGGATGATTGGAAAACATTAGTTCCTGTTAGGAAAAATATGGAGAGCTTAACGCGGCCATTAACCTAGTTTTCGCTCATTTGCTAAGTGTCCATTCTAATTTAATAATGCATTTATATGTATGAATATGTAGTTTTATTGATATTTATTTCCAGTCCAAGTTTCTTAACGCAATTCAATAGAATGTGTGCGTGTTGGCTTTTAGTATTTCCTCACTGTCGCTAACAATACATCATCAACATATACTAACAGCTGATTAATATCTTTATCCTCGTAACGATATGATTGCATGCTCTGAAGAAGAAATGAATATTATATATATATATATATATATATATATATATAAACTAAAATAAATTAATAAAATAAAAAAGCAAGCATGAGTCAGAGAAAGAGAGGTGAAATGAGATTATATACAGGCCTAGCTCATTGTATCTACTAAAATAATTTAGCGGATAATGGTGACATTGGTATAGGTGGAATTCCTTTAATTAAATTTCACAACTGTTTACACAAAAATTCAATTTTTTTATTTATAATTAACTAACTCACTTACTGACAATATCGAACCCATAGGTTCATGGCCGCGCGGACATAAGCTCTCCATACATCCCTATCATCCCTAAAAATCCCTATTTCCCGACTAATGTTTTTCAATCAGTCCCCTGTATAATCTTAATCCCCTAAAATCATAGTTAATGTTATTCTCCGACCTTATTCTGGGCGTTTTTCCTCTGGTATTCCTACAAGAAGCTTCCATGCACGTCTCTCATTCCCCATTCGTGCCACGTGTCCTGCCAATCCCAGTCTACGAGACTTAACTGTTATTATATCTGGCTTCCTATAAAGACCATGTATTTCATTGTTATGTAGTCTTCTCCCATTCACCTGTCTGTTCATCTCTCTTTGGTTCAACATTTTTTCTAAGAACTTTATTCTCAAATACTCGTAATCTTCTTTCCTCCCTTAAAGTAAGAGTCCATGTTTCGCATCCATATAATATAACTGGGAGAATAATAGTTTCATATATATTCAGTTTAAATTTTATTTATTTAACAATAATTCTTTCAATAAATACATAACATTTTCTGTTGTAAAAGAGTCTCTTACACACAATGTTTATCTCATAGTCACTTCTTCACACTAGAAGACATCTTCACTCACAGCATTTTGTTGTTCGTGACTCTTTAAATCACGTTCACTGATCCACTACTCGGACACAACTGCCGTCAACCGACTCGCAGCCGTCTTATATGTAATGATCGGAACTATATCGACGTCTGTCGAATGGAAACCTGGAAAACGATCAATCTAGAAAGCAAGTCTGGAGAAGTAGTTTCCGTGTTGCACACGACCCGCATCCCTATTGCCTTGGAATGCAATATCTAAGTGCTGCTGTAGCCCGCGAAATTCAAAGGCGGTTATTTGAGCAATAGATCCACAATGCGTTACAATATTTTAAACAATTATAATGTAACCGTACAAAATAAAAGTGAGCATGTTTAAAGTTCGAATTCTTTGTGGCAAATATAACAAAACGTGTGTGTAGTTTTTTATTAGAAAATTTACTTTTTTTTTCTCAGAACAAAGGTTTTTATATACTTTACTGGTGCATTGCATTATTAACGATGGTGAGTATTGGACTTACTTCTATAAGTAGGCCTACAGTACATAAGGAACATGAAAATTAACAACTTTTTTCCATAAATAATAAAAATACATAATACGCCCTTGTAATGTTTCCAATTCTCCTTACTTACTTACTTACTTACTTACTTACTACTTACTCAATGGCACTATCGAACCAGTAGGTTCATGGCCGTACGGACATAAGCTCTCCATATATCCCTAAATAAAGTTCTTAGGAAAATTTTTGGACCAAAGAGAGATGAACAGACAGGTGAATGGAGAAGACTACATAACAATGAACTACATGGTCTTTATAGGAAGCCAGATATAATAAGAACAGTTAAGTCCCGTAGACTGCGATGGGCAGGACATGTTGCGCGTATGGGGAATGAAAGACTTGCATGGAAACTTCTTGTAGGAAAGCCAGAAGGAAAACGCCCAGTTGGTAGACCAAGAATGAGGTGGGAGAACAACATTAACTATGATTTGAGGGAAGTAGATTATACAGGGAATGATTGGAAAGCATTAGCTCAGGATAGGGATGTATGGAGAGCTTATTTCCGTGCGGCCATGAACCTACGGGTTCGATAGTGCCAGTGAGTAAGTAAGTAAGTAAGTATATATCCCTATCCTGAGCTAATGCTTTCCAATTATTCCCTGTATAATCTACTTCTCTCATATCATAGTTAATGTTATTCTCCCACCTCATTCTTGGTCTACCAACTGGGCGTTTTCCCTCTGGCTTTCCTACAAGAAGCTTCCATGCAAGTCTTTCATTCCCCATATGTGCAATATGTCCTGTTACAATTCTCCTTGCTAATATTAATAAAAATTACTCCATTTCATCTGTTTTAATTTAATTTCTGCTAAATCATACCATGGAATCAAGAAAGTTACTATACTTTTTTCCCCCTTCATTTAACGTTCCATATGTAATGAGTGAACATTAAACCGATACTCGCCAAAATTATAAAGTAATGTACTCACACATTTTTGTACAAAATACTTTTTCTTAGAAAACGAACATTTGTGAATCAAAGTGTAGATCTATAAGACTTATTGACCATTTTTAACACAAGGAATTCATACTTTATATCTACGCACTTAAATTACGCATATCATATTTAAGGTAAGACGGTAGGCCAAAATTTGAAAAAAAAAAATCAATTTTTGTTTTTTTTTTCATAATTAAATAGTCTGTTCTTTTCTGAACATTTATGTATATGCTTTTATGCTGAATGCCAATTATAAGTGCGTTAATTATGTTTTAAACAATTGACAGTTGTCAGTCTGTAATATCATTATACTTTAAACCTTATTTTCTCGAAAGTGGAAATTTTCAAACATTTGCCCCATTATCTCAGGAACTATTAGAGATATTTACATGACATTTTTACAGGCGGTAAACTAGTTATACTAAAGCTGTGGAACCACAATCATGATAATCTACTGTACAGATCCTCACTTACGGTTTTTAGAAGTACTTTCTTTTAATAAAAAATACTAGTGGTAAAAAAGTTATATAGGACATCAATATTTAGATACAAGTTTGACTGAGGTTCAGTGGTCTTAACAAACCTCATTTAATATGCTGTAAAATTCATTACCATCCATCTAGTAGTTCCTGAGATAATGGGTCTCAAATTCCCAAGTTTTAACATTGATGGGATAGGGCCTACCGTCTCACCTTAATATGTAGTATTTTATTATAGAGATTAAGTACTCTTCTTTATTTAATTATCGAATTCCTGAGGATGAAATAATCTCTCCATAAACTAAGTTTCAATTATAAATTGAAGACTTCCATCAGAATAAAGAAAAATGTAAGCATGAGTTTCTGGGGAGGTGACTTTAAGTTGTCAAAATTAAGGCAATATTCACTGTTATTTATGCAACATTCCTCTATTTATTGATTAAGAAATCGGGATAATGCTAAGTGCATGCCATTATTTACCACCCGATTGAACTTGACTGCAAGATAGCTTTCTATCTAAAATGCATGTCACATAAAATTGTTGGATTCATTCGTAATCGAGGGAGGTATATTTTAGTAGCGATAGCTAAATTGGAAAACTTATCACAGATCGTATAAATACAGCACATTCAATGTCTTGGCTCCATTTGAAAGATAGGCGAAATGTGTATTGCCTCTGCTTAACCATATTTTGTCCACTTTTCAACTCCGTACATTTCAAGTGCACAGAGAAAAAAACAGGCAAATCACTTTTTCCTTAAAACGTAGAAAAAAAAACTTTTAGTTTTACAACATATATGCTACCTTACCTGCACGTCGAACTTTGGAGGTAAATAAACCCATGACTAAACGATATCTTTGTTTCACACTTCTAAATGATTGTGCTTTCCACCAAGAATCTAACGACGCTCAAACTCCTTTTCGACAAAACCAAAAGTGACTTACCTAGTTCTTTCCCTGTAGGCCTACCTTTCATTCACTATCTTCTCAACGCAACTTAAACAAATGATCGAAAAAAACTTACCGCTACATCGAACATCACACTATTCTCACCCTGTCTTGTTCCGGTTACTCGTCTCTCAATTCCCTGACCTCTTATATCAAGAAATGGCCGACTCAGAAACAAAACGAAATAACATTTCTGAACACTTCCACACACAATAAAGTAAACCAAGTTAGTGGCATATTTTATCGATTCTTTTATATTTTTACTTTCATTATCGAGCCAACAACTTAACCAAGTTCTAGGTTTACGTTCTTATTATTATTATTATTATTATTATTATTATTATTATTATTATTATTATTATTATTATTATTTGAAGATGATTATTATTATTATTATTATTATTATTATTATTATTATTATTATTATTATTATTATTAGCAACGGAAATGGATTTTATACGAAGGGCCGCAAGAATTTCAAGAAGAGAAAAAATTAGGAACTCAATTATAAGGGAGAAAATGAAGATTGAAGACACTATTTTAGATTATATTAAAACTCAGCAATTAAGATGGTACGGACATGTCCAGCGAATGGAAGAGGTGTGCTGGCTGTAGCATTATTATCGCATATACTAATTAATTATTGCACTGTTAGCCAATAGCATAAAATCCATATATATATATATATATATATATATATATATATATATATTAAAGTATTGAATTAACAATCAGAATATATTTATATTATATTATGAAAGGAAATTGCGTACTGGACACTCTAATATATAATAATAATTACATGTGGATATTCAAGTTGAAACAGGCAGGGGCGTTGAGTTTGGATAATATTACTCACCATCCCCCAGTCTAATACAGGGGCGTCGAGTCAAGATAAGATTACTCTCCATCCCCTAGTTGAATACAGTAAGATAACATGGCTGGTAAATTCCAGTCTTCATACGTAACTTTAGAAGAGATATGTCCTTATTTGGAAATGAGGGTGATACATTCCAACTCAGCGTCCATGCCACGCCCGCTTATCAGAGGGTTTATAACGGCTGATGCCCTTGGCATCAGGGCTTATTCTTCATGGTTCCGACCTCGTCTCTATGACAGTTAGAGACACAATATTGTAACTTTTTAATCATCGTCTTTAATAAATATATTAAATCAAGTTCTGCATTCACTGGAGTTCTTGGACTCACAACGAATCCTACCTTCAAATTGTCTGATCTACCCGAGGGCCAGGTCACGACAGAGGATCGACTACCAAAATCTGTTTTGGAATGGAAACCTGAGGGAAGACGAAGCAGAGGAAGACCTAAAACCTCCTGCAGTCAGGGAATATGTTTATATATGAAGGAGAAACATCTACAACCAGGAGATTAGATGGACCGACAAAATTGGCTATTAGGAATCGGACGATGTCAAAGACATTAATCAACCGATGATCTATTATTATTATTATTATTATTATTATTATTATTATTATTATTATCATCATCATCATTACTATTATTATCATAACTATTACTAGTATTATTGTTACTACTAGTACTACTACTACTACTACTACTACTACTACAACAAGGAGTTGCAGATTATTGTGAAATTTCAGATATAAAATAGCATAAAATCATAATGCCGAGCTCGCGACCTGTGGGTTGGGAACCTGTCGTTAAAACATCACATCACGTCTCGACTGGCAGACATAAACGAAATTCTTTATCGCTAAAATCCGCTTTCTCCCTCCCCATTTCAGAGTATTGGTTTCTTTTCTCAAGTGCTGGAATAAACGCCGGAGGGGTGTTATAACGGGGTTTGAGGAGAGGAGGTCCTTTCAAAGTCTTAACTTAAGTCTCCAGTAACCGCCCCACTTAAAGTAGGAAACCCGCATGCAACTTTCTGCTACAACACAAGAAGTCTCTTTTCCAAAAAAATACCCCCTCCTCCCATCTGCAAGAAATCCAATACGCTAAAAATTACCCTCTCTTACACCCTTCCTTAAAACAGAAACAGCCATTTCGATCCTAGTATAAATCTCGAAACCATCTTCAAAAAACCTTGAGGAAAAAACTAAAATCCACCACTCTCATTGATATAAATATAAAAAGTGATGCTCTTCGCACTCTTAGCAGGAAGTTGGGTGCACCAGATGTTGGTAACACTCAGAATACACCCCTTGTTCTCAAAAATCCCTCCTCTTGAACACAGTTTATTGGAATATTGCAATTTCTTTGTTGGAGATAAGAAATATGCATGCAAAGTATTGCTGTTTTCTTTTCGTCTTTTTCTGAATTTTAAATTTAAAGCTTGTCGCGGATCTTTACGACGTGCTAAGGGCGTGTTCTGGTAAGGGATGAGAGGGTGTCACCTTCTGAATATTAATCCTACCACCTTACTCCCTATCGAGCATGCATTTTTATCTCTGTTTCTTCTCTGAATGTGCCGTGAGGATTTAAAATATTAGTGTATATGCCAGGTATCTTACCGAGAACTCTGCATCTAATCGGCGGATCACATGAGTAGTAACATTGTTTTAAATCGTAGGCAATTTACAGTTTCGAATTTCGCCTATTTGTTATGACTAAGGACGTAATTAGTTCTAACATTTGTTTCAACACTATTATGTTTCTATGAGTTGGATACTCACAGGTGAAGTCAAATTCACATTGATCATGGCTCTCACCGGAAGTTTTCTATTTTTCCAAATTGAATACTGCCGATTGAGGGTCTTTCCACTTTTCAGCGGTTGCCCTTTTACCAGCCGGCTGCTGGCCCTTCACATCCACATGTGTCAATCACAGAGGTAGATGATCAAAAGCCAGTGTAGGGGTGACATGTGGTTAGCATGTCGAGTCCCCCAGCCGTTATAGCTGGTTCCTCAACCTGGAGCCGCTACTTATTGTAGCTACCCAATTGCCTCACGATGCTGGGTGGGCACCGGTCCTATACTGGCCGAAATACCATGAGAAAATTTCTTCCCCCATGGAGACTCGAACCAGCGCAAGTCCCGTAGCTCTGCGCCAAGGCTTCCTACCTTAACCGCTCGGCTACGGCGCGGGACCAAATTGAATACTGATGTTCTAAAACTCGCCATACTCTGTATAAAACACACATGAATGCAAGTAAGAAGACATTCCTTTGTCAACATAAATTAAGAAGTCTTCTTCATCTTCTTCTTCCTTTCCAGAATTAGGTCAATGTGACCTGTTCCGGTCTCAAGTCCATCGTTTCCTTGGCCGTCCCAAAGATATTTTCCTAAGTGATTTGTAGGTGTTGATCTTTTTGGGTAATCTTGTATTGTCCATTCTGTCTAAATGTTTTTTCCATTGGTATTTGTGCTCTTCTGGTTTATTAACTATTGAAAATATCTCCAGTTCATTTCTTATTGATTCATTGTGTAATCTATCCATGCGTGTATATCCTTCTACGGATCTTAAAAATTTCATTTCAGTAGCTTGAATGTGTGAGATATCGTTTTTTTGTAAGTACCCACGATTCAGATCCATATAAAAGAACAGGAACAGCCACAATTTTATAAAACCTGAGCTGAGTTTCTCTTCGAGTCTTTCGGAGGTTTCTTCTTATGGTGCCACACATCATTTGATATCGGTTTAATTTATTATGATTAAGAAGTAATCATTTGATATCAGCTTAATTTATTATGATTAAGAAGTAATTATGATATTACCTTTTGAAAAATAACAATTATAAATACAAATACAACTTACAACAACAAAAATAGCTTTTTTGAATGAATTTCCGTTCGTTAAGTTGGTAGAATACAAATAGGTAATTACTTTATTGAAATTTACAAGAAATTGATGGATATAGGTTTATATACAAATTTTAATATTTCTATAATAATTTATCTATTTTTTTACATTTAAGATAATAATTAACCAGTCTCATGGGCTAGTGGTCAGCGTTTTCTGACTACAGTTCATGAGGTTCCGAGTTCGATTCCCGGTCATACCTTATCAATTTTTCCTTAAAGGGAATGATTCTTATGGTTGCCCATGGTCTGGAATTTTGCTTAAGTTTAAGTTGCGAACTCTCCTGGCATTTCATTATCATTTATCACCCATCAACCTAAGAAATGGATTGCAATTCCGTTAATGCCATGGGATAAAGTCAGATATCTCAAAAGGCAATCTGGTGGCATTGGACAAAAAAAAATTAAGATCATATATTGTAGTTAATAAAATATGTACTATCCTTAAAAACAATTAAGGGGAAATGTTTTTCCTTGTGTAAACAATTAAGGGGAAATGTTTTTCGTTGTGTCCCTAAAATATCTTTACTCGGGAAATCTAATTTTTTGTAGACATTTAAAAATTAAAATATAACGGGAGGACATTAAGTATAGCAAAGAATGGTTACATTCAAAACTAACATTTTATTAAAAAAAAACTATCTATATTCTCTATTTAATTTTTTCTCAAAATAAGTATTCTAATTAAGGTTGCTTTTCCGTCAAGCTCCGCAATTGAAATTAATTAATTAATTAATTAATGTTAAGCTATTGAATCTACAATACCTACCATTGGCGTGTCCAGCAAGAAGATCTTTTAGCTGTTGTGAAGACCCACCGCTTTGTTGTTGAACTTCCACAGCAGACACTCTCACCGAGAATCGAGCTCCGGTCTTCTGTTTTTGCTCATTGATGCCTCTAAATAACCAGGAGATCGCGCAGGGTATCACTCCCAGAGAGTTTGATCCATCCGGACTCCCAATCATCGTGTAAGTTTTGCCTGGAAAACAAATAAAATATGGTGTTAGAAAGCATAGTATTTGTCATAAGTAATGCCACAAGTGACTTGGAATTTATCTAGAGAATTTGAAAATCAAGAGTGGCATTTGTTAGGACTATTTAACGAATAAAAATAAGCTCTTTACTCACAAATCATTATTTAAATATAGTTAGGCTAAACGGCTACGTTTAATAACAAATCAGAAATGTGAGGTTATGTATACTCACTGCAACTTGATCATATTACTTATTGCCTAATAGGATCGCAAAATTGTAAGAATGCACCCTAGTGGAGAAATAATGAAATACATCAAACTGTATATTATAATCAACATTATAGGTTATTCATTTTTCTTAGTAAACAACTCAATCAAGGAATATGTTCATTATTTGCTATATTCAATTTATTTGTTGGAGAAAAATAATGATCTGACCTGTTCAGAATATTAAAAAGGAGGAGCTTACTTTATCACAAAAGCAGGAGCTGATAAAGAGAAATCGATAGAAAGCGAGGTCAAATACGACTGTTATTGGTTGTAAAACAAAATTCATTCAAATGTGATTGGTCTTTGATACCATTTGGGGCATGAATTAAATATTCTAATTAACTGGCACAGACGATACATTTTAGACACGAGTTGAATAATGTTTTTCCTGATTTTCTCAATCGCTAAAGAAAGTGTAAGGTTTCAATTTAAATATTAGGACTCGTTTCATCATAATCATCATTACATATTTTAAAAATTAAATCAGCAAATTTCTAGACCTATAGGAAACACCTGAGAAAAAAAATACAATACACAACCGTAGACTATATTGATGTAATTTAACATTAGATATTATAGCTATATAATCAGCATTTTCGCATTCTTAGTTGTATGCGATTCAGATTTAAGCAGTTATTCTAACCCCGATTTAGAAACTAAATCACAAGATAACAGTGTACTAACAATACTTCTTCACAAGAACTTCTTTTAATCAACTTCTTTCACAGTAGCCACTATCTATTACTGCAATTACCTCCAACATATTATCATGTGTTGTCGGGCACACTTAAAACTTTAACGGTCTTATTAATAAAAATCTCTTATACATGCTTTCATATGTTGTTTAATTATACAATATATAAGCCTGATGTAGATCACGTATAATTTCCTTACTAATAAACGTTGTGCAGGAGCTATATAACAAAACAACCGTTATACACAATACGTCACATATTCATCATAATGACATCAGAACAATATTACGCGCAGTTTGTAACAGAAATAAAACAATATCAACTAGTGATTAATTGTGTAAGAAATGAATATGGATAAGAATTAATAGAGATTCCCTAATTGAGGAGGTACGGAAAAATAAGTGTGTTTTAATTTATATACATTTCCCTTTACGCTATGTCAAATTTATCGTAGAATTGGTTTCACAGATAATGTGCTGCCATCTAACGCCAAGAATTTCGATCAAATCTTGGACACTAATAAAAGCTTTTCCCATTACTTATTAATTATATGCAGTGTTTTAAGATGCGTTTGAAAATGTTGAAAATAGTAGGAAATGTTACCGACAACAAACTAACGTTTTAAGCGAAAAAAAATCACTATAGTTTGACCGGGAATCGAACCTATGACCTCACGTACCGTAGTCAGAAGCTCTAACCACAAGACTACCAAGTTAACATGTAGCTTGTTGCAGTAATAGTACTTCTATACTTAAATATATTTTTATATGTGTGTGTGTTATGTATTAAAGATGCAAGAAAGTTTTCTTAAAATAATTTTATGAAGCATTTATGTACATTCAGGTTAAATCTTGTCTACAGCAATTATTGTAGAACATATTCTTTTGTGAATCAATGTTCAATTTTAAAATATTGTTAGGCCTAATCGAGAATGAGTGTAACGAAAGGCATTTTATGATGCCTTTATTTTTCCTACCCAGAGCTTTATTAATATTATTTATGTCCTGTGCATCCATCAAACAGTCGTTAAAATGTTGCATTTTGGGTTAAATTTAAGGAAACTTTCATCAATATCATAAGAAAACAATCAGTTGATCTTGAAGTCCGACATTTTCTCTAGTTATACAGGGTGGACCGCTCGAATTGGACCTAATTTCAATTGCTTGTTACTGGCAAACGGTTGAAGATAGAAACTTAAACCAACGTTCATATTACAGAAAAACTCACCAAGTTTTGATATCCAGATCACCACATCTCTATATGAGCCCCAGCAGTCACTGTGACGATATCAAAGCGATGAACAATTTCTTGCCAAGTACGTTGGAGTATGTCTTCTGGAATGTTCTCAATAGCCTCTATGATGCGCTCACGAAGATCACGAAGGTCTTTGACTGGGGTGGTGTAAACTTTATCTTTGACATAGCCCCAGAGAAAGAAATCCAGTGGTGTTAAATCGGGAGATCTCGGGGGCCACGCGATTGGTCCTCCCCTACCAATCCAACGGCCAGGGAAAATGTTGTCCAAAGTCGTACGAACTTCATTGGACCAGTGGGGAGGAGCACCATCTTGCTGGAAACGATGTTAGGCTGCAGTTGTTCAATTTGTGGAAAGAAGAACTGCTCCAGCATGTCAAGATATGTGGTACCACGAACAGTTTTCTCGGCGAAGAAAAACGGTCCAATGACCTTATTATGTGACAAACTGCACCAAACATTCATCTTCGGACTATCACGAACATGCTCTTGAATAGCGTGAGGATTCTCCGATCCCCAGATCCGCACATTATGCCGGTTTACCTTGCCTGACAAATGGAAAGTGGCTTCGTCCGAGAAGAAAATCTTGGTCATGAAGTCAGGATCAGCGCCGAGACGGTCCAGCATCGTATTGGCGAATTCCACTCGTTTCGGCATGTCATTCGGCTCCAGACGTTGCACTAACTGCACTTTATATGCGTGCAGTTTGAGGCGTTTGTGGACAATCCGTTGTAATGTCGATTTTGGTATTTGAAGTTCCCGCGAAGCTCTTCTTAATGACTTCCGGGGGCTTCGCTCAAATGCGGCTTGAACATTTGCTACCATTTCATCGGATGCTCTGCGACCACCACCATGCTTCTTCAACACAGATTCTGTAGCTAATAATGTATCACGCCACTTCTTTATGCTTCTAGCAGTTGGAGCATCACGGTTAAACACACGCCGGAACTCCCTTTGAACTCTAATGATTGATTTAAACTCCGCATACCACAAAACAGCTTGCGCTTTCATCTGCGGAGTCGCCATTTTCACAAACAATTAAATCTAAGAACGAGAAACGTATCTTTGTGCCATCTACCGACAGGATTCGAAACTTGGTGAGTTTTTCTGTACTATGAACGTTGTTTTAAGTTTCTATCTTCAACCGTTTGCCAGTAACAAGCAATTGAAATTAGGTCCATTCGAGCGGTCCACCCTGTACAATCCTTAAACAAGGCTGGAGGCATGTATAACAATTCCCATGTAAAGTTGTGCACGTCTTCTACACTTAACAGCTAATACAGTGTTTATTAGTAAGAATTTTCAACTGAGATGTGTATAAACCTTGTATAAAAGTTATATATTAGTAAGAGGGCAAATTTAAGCTTATACAACTTCTTGAATAACAATTTGTTCCTTCTTCAAACAACGAAATTTATTTTATTATTGCCAGTTATGGGTTTATATTTGCCAGGTAAAATAAAAATTATTATTATTTTATTATAATTTTTATTATTACAGTTTTAACTATTATTAATATTATTATTATTATTATTATTATTATTATTATTATTAAGCAAGAAATAAAACATTAATTATGAAATAATGTACACACGCTTTAAATTAAACTGTAACATATATCCAATATATAAAAATGAATGTTTGTTTGTTTGTTTGTTCGTACTTTATGCGCGGCCATACCGTTGATCCGATTGTGATGGGGCTCTTCTGCAAAAGGTTCAGGAAATTCTCGGGATGAACATAGGCTATAAGAGAATTATGATACTCAACTCTTACACCCTTTAAAATCGCCCTTTGTAGTGGAAAACGTGAAAAAAGTATCTCTTTGGACGCTTAAATGGCTTACGCTGCCCAAACCATAACAAATACACACAATTAATGTACACAGAATTGAATATCTGAAAAAGCTGTACAAAAATGTCCCCGACAGCATATCTTTATCTCTTACGGATAACTCACAATAACTAATTTTGTCTTTCATTGATGCCAAAAAGATCGACAAGTACGTAGATTCCTATGCAAGCATAGCAGCACATGGCGGGTATTCTTTTACGGATAACTCACAATAACGAATTTTGTCATTTAGCTCATTTATGCCAAGAAGATCGAGATAAGTAGATTCCCGGGCAACACCGGGTAATCAGCACAGGGAATCTTAAAATAATTACGATATACATTTATAATTATTTTTCATTTTACTTATTCAACTAATCATAAGAAGTACATTAATTTTCGTCTTTCAGTTCATTTATGCCAAGAAGATCGGGATGAGTAGATTTCCGAACAACGCCGGGTAAACTGCACGGGGTATCTAAAAATAATTACGATATAAATGTTTCCTTTTACTTATGAACCAAACATAAAACACATTCATTTTCGTATTTCAGTTCATTTATGTCAAAAAGATCGGGATAAGTAGATTCCCGGGCAACGCCGGGTAATCAGCACGGGGTATCTAAAAATATAAATTTATAATTATGTTTCCTTTTACTTATTAACTAAACATAAAAGCACATTAATTTTCATTTATTTAGGCGTAGCAGCGCACGCCGGGTATTAGCTAGTTATTAATATTAATCAATCATAGCTGTCTTTCATGACAATGTTATAGATTACCCGTTAGTTCTTTACACTTATCTAACATAGATAACTTTTTTTAATGTATCAGAACAGTGTAGTTAAATATGCTATATTGAGCGAACAGCCATTGTCGCATGTATCATGCGTAAATGTTTTCTTCTGTTACAAAAGTTTAGTTGAAAAATATAATAAAACAGTTTATTTTACCCTTTAAAAATCGATCTAATTTCGAGTATCATCTATTCTATTAATACCAGAAATTAAAATGGCGAACGGCTCATTCCTAACCGTAAGTTTCAATAATTTGTAAATTTATTTTATGAAAAATTGTATCATTTTATCCAATGGCATTATAAAATAACTCACTAGTAATTTCGAAGCTATAGGTTCATGGCCACGCGGACATAAGACCCCTCTCTAGATATTTCTATTCTGGGTTAAAGTTTTTAAATAAATCATCCCCTGTATAATTTGCCTCCCCTCTCAAATAATGGCTAATGTTATTCTCCCACCCATTTCGTGGTCTATTTATTGTGCGCTCTTCCTCTGGTTTTCCTACGAGTTTCCATGCTTCGATTCGTGCCACATGTCCTGCCCATCACATTCCAATAGACTTTACTGTTATTATATCTGGTTTCCTATATATATATCATGTAGGTCACAGTTATTTAGTCTTCTCCATTCATTTCTCTATTCGCCTCTGTTTGCTCCAAAAACATTCATAAGAACTTTATTTATTCTCAAATGCGGTAATATTTTCTTCTCCCTCAAAGTAAAAGTCCATATTTCGCATCCATATAGTATAACTGGGGGAATGACAGTTTTATATATTTTCAGTTTAATGTGTTTTTGAGAAGTTGGGATTATAGTTCCTGTAATGAGTAGTTAGTAAACATGTAGTATATAGGCTATGTAGGCCCTAATATCATGCATTTACAAAATTGAGCCTATGTTCAATTTCTTTCTGCATCTCATTCCTGTTTGCAATTATTGTCACTAGGTATTTGAATTCAGTAACTTCTTCAAAATTTCCCTCACTTATTAACTGTCCATTTATATTGTATAATAAATTTATATGTGTGACCACATATTTAGTTTCATTGATGTTTACTTCTAGCCCCAATTTCTTACCGTCACTCAATAAAATATGCGGCCTTAGTATCTCCTCGTTATCGCCTAATAATACTACATCAACAGTGTATACCAACAGCTTATTAATACCATTGAGTTGTACGTCTTCTTATCATCTAATGATTTGATGGCATGCTCTAGTACAAAACTGAATAGTAGAGGAGATAGTGCATACCCTTGTATTAATCCAATATGAATTCCAAAACTATGAAAACTGTTTGCCTACACACGCTCTACTCTTTGTGCCCATTTGGACACATTCGATCACTGGCAATAGGCATATATAGATTAAAAAAATACAACTCACGATTTCAGGATAAATTTACTCAAAACATTAGTGAAGAATAATACATAAATAAAATAATAAGTACCATCCATAGTAATTCTGCCCGAAGGCAGGTCCTTCACTGCAATCATAGCATTTTCATGCTATGCTTGCAGCTTTACTAGTGAATTGTGTAGGTGTGGTAGCTTCCCGTTGCTTTCCACACCTGAAGGATGATGATGATGATAATGGTAATGACAAGGATGATGATGATGATGATGGCCATATGATTTCGCGGACCGTTTGGGCCTTAAAGTTTTCCTGACATTTGTCTTACAGGTGAGGAAAAACCCCGATAAAAACCTCACCCAGAAAAACTGCCCCGACCGGGGATCGAACCCGGGCCCGCTGCGTGACAAGGCAGCACGCTACCTCGAAACCACAGCGGTGGACATAATAAGTACAATATACACAAAATATAAATTTATATGAAAGTTTCGGAATTGTATAAGTGAAACTGGTCATATAATAATAATAATAATAATAATAATAATAATAATAATATAATAATAATAATAATAATAATAATAATAATAATAATAATAATAATTATTATTATTATTATTATTATTATTATTATTCTGGAGCAGGTGAATAATTTTACATATCTAGGATGCAATATCTCATATGAAGGAGAAAAGGATGTAAATGCAAAAATAATATTTTTAAGAATTTTAGGTTAATAAATTCTATCTTCAAGCCATAGTTAGTCCAAAAACATTCAAGACTAAAAGTGTATAAAACACTGGTTCTTCCAACTCTTTTGTATGGTAGCGAAGTATGGACGTTAAAACAGAAGGATATCAAAGACTTGGATCTGCTGAAATGAGATACCTTCGGAGGACTGCAGGATACACACTACTAGATCACAAAAAAAAATGAAGACATCTTAGAAGAATACACATGGAATCTTTAGAAAACAAAGTTTATGATTATAAGTCTAGATGGATGCAACATGTTCATGGAATGGAAGATCACAGGATACCCAAATAAATGTTAATATATCAACCTGCAGGAAGAAGAAGACCAGGACGTCCACTCAAAAGAATTCTAGATGGATTTTCTCTTGAGGCCGAAACAGGTCAACAAATGGCCTAAATTCGTGAATGTACAATGATGATGATGATACTGTTAATAACAATAATAATAATAATAATAATAATAATAATAATAATAATAATAATAATAATACTATTTTTTTATTGCAGATGAGCCCATGTAGGATTATGCAAAGTACTTAGAGGCGTTTCTTTTGAGCCAAATTTCTTTCATTTTTTTGCTATGAGCTTGTTTTCTATCATCTGTCCAAGTTGTTCCAGTTTTTTTCTTCGGTTTGTCCTCTTGGTCAACTTGCCACTTATCCACCTTAATTCTAAATATATCTCTGTTTGGGATATCTTCTTTAGTAATTCCTGCCAATTTTAAGTCCTTTTTGACTTCATCAATCCACTTCATAGTATCCACTGGAGCTTCACTTCTGTTTTCGTAGAATTCCATTATCTTTTTTGTAAGCCGATTTGAGCTCATTCGTTTAATATGGCCATAACATTTTAACCTTCGTTTTCTAATATCACTATGAATGTCTGTATATATTTTTATTTCCTTTTTACTTCTGAGTCTAAATGCTTCACCTATGACTTGTGGACCTAAAACTTTTCTTGTAATTTTGCATTCTTTTTTCACTATATTTTCGATATCTTTTTTTTTTCTGTTCAAAATTAATGTTTCTGCTCCATAGAGGCACTCTGGTTTAATTACAGTGTTATAGTGTCGTAATTTTGTATTATTATTTATTTTGGCTGGCACAGTTAAGATCATGAAGACTCCCCTTCTACTCAACCAGAACAAATATACAAAATACAGATTCAATGAAATATGCAATATACAAGTTATACTAGGCCTATATATATATATATATAAACGGATGTATGTCTGTCTGTCTGTCTGTCCTTTATAGGCTTCTAAACCGTTCAACCAATCTTCGTGAAACTTTGTATATACAGATTTCCAGATGCAGCGAGTGTTTAGCCGTTATCTATTATGTTCTAAAATCATTAGATGTGGTTTACCGGAAACAAAATTTAAAAATCGCTCTAGCGATCGCAATTTTCGATATTTCACAACAAACTCGGAACATCCTATTAAAATAAACCGAGGTATGTATTATCCATAAATCAGTGAAATCCGACCTTTAGAAGTGAGGGTTTACATGAAATTTGAAATAAAAAATTTACTCTAGCAACCGCCATGTTTGGTTCGTCACAGTGTATACCATGTAGGCCTAATTAATTAACCCTCAATATTTAATTTATTTAGGCGTAACAGCGCACGTCGGGTATTAGCTAGCAATTTATTAAAAAAATGAAACACATATACCTATCCTTTCATTTTATACATAAAAGTAATAAAATCAATAATAATAATCGTAATAATAATAATAATAATAATAGTAATAATAATAATAATAATAATAATCGTAATAATAATAATAATCGTAATAATAATAATCGTAATAATAATAATAATCGTAATAATAATAATAATCGTAATAATAATAATAATAAAACAAGAACTACTAATTAATACGTACACATTAAATATATAAGCAAAATTAAAGCAAGCAAATTTAGATTTCATTTAAATTAATCTAACGCCATCAGTCACTGAAAACCAAGATTTTTTTTAACTTTCGATTAAAATGAAACTTTGTACAGCTCGCAAATAATTTTGAAACTGCTTCAGTAACTCGAATATGTAAATTTAGTACAAATGATTAAGAGTATTTGCACTGGTCCTAGGTTCGATTACAGTTTACTGCGGTTGATCGGTCACATGTTGCTCTCATTACTCGAGTCCATCAAGCATGAGGAAACGTGTTGATACAAATTCCCTAGTGTTTAGTTTCTCGTTATGTTACAGAGTTCGATATGCCAGAGTTCAAGTTACAGGGTGTGTTCGAAACAAGATCTAATATTTGGAGATGTGGTAATGTGCATCAAAATAAAAGAAAGATCGTTATAAAATGGATCCTAAATATTACTCCAGATATTGTATAATGCGCCATGTTGTAGTGTTGAGATGTACCGAAGTTCCTAAGTTCTTCTGACTCATTCTTCTGGGCCGAAGTGAAGAAACCAGCAAGATTTCAGAAACTTCGGCACTCATCAACACTACAACACGATGCAGTATCCAATGACACTAAGCAACAAAAAAGAAACATTTCTTTTTGTCTCAGAAAGAAAAATATGTGATTCTGATAGTATTTTTCTTCTGAATCCAAATATGATATCGGTTTCTCTCCATCATGCAATGTTTCCGAGAGACAGGAATTTATAATTTCAAACACTTTAACATGTTCTACATTCGTACCTACACAATATTCGAACATTCAGACTTACCTAGAAGGTAAGAAATGACGATTTTCTGCTATATTTCCCTCTTGATGGTCCAACAATAATCGGCCAGCATATTAGGATTCCATTTGCTGAAATCTCCTGAGTTAGCTCATTTGGTTTTATTTTACTCGTACAATGGACAAATGGACGAAAAAACGTTTATTAAAAAATAATTATTTAAATTCATTAATTGAAATTGAAATAAAAAACTGTGGGTGATGGAGAAATTCCGAATACATATTTGAAAACACGATAAAAAAATACAAAAGTACAACTATTGGTACTCATGAGACAAAAATCATGTTGACCAGTGTAATTAGAGACCGATTTTTATGTAGGTTAATTAAATATTTAGTTCATGGCATATCATCATCATCTATCATCATAATTATGAACAAATCCGTTTTATGTCATGTGGCCTTAAACAGTAACCTTCTTGGCATGTATATGTATAGATAGATCATCGGTTGATTAATGTCTTTGACATCGTCCGATTCCTAATAGCCAATTTTGTCGGTCCATCCCATCTCTGGTTGTAGATGTTTCTCCTTCATATATGAACTTATTTCCTGACTCCAGGAGGTTTTAGGTCTTCCTCTGCTTCGTCTTCCCTCAGGTTTCTATTCCAAAACAGATTTTGGTAGTCGATCCTCTTCCATTCGCTGGACATGTCCGTACCATCTTAATTGCTGAGTTTTAATATAATCTAAAATAGTGTCTTCAATCTTTATTTTCTCCCTTATAACTGAGTTCCTAATTTTTTCTCTTCTTGAACTTCTTGCGGTCCTTCGTATAAAACCCATTTCCGTTGCCAAAAGGTATTTATTTGTTTTTGTTGTTAATGGCCAAAGTTCTGCTCCATCAGTAATGATGCGTTTAACAATTGTATGATATATATTCATTTTATTTTTATTACTTATATTTTTATCCCACAATATTCCATTGAGGCAAGCAATTGCAAATTTTCCTTTATTATTTCTATTTCTTATTTCCTCTTCATAACTCCCATTTTTATTTATTTTTTAATTCCAAAATATGTGATCTCACTACAAGATTTTATTGATTCTCCAGTCTCTAAAATTAAATTTTGTTCTGGTTCACCAATTGATAAATATTTTGTTTTTTTCATGTTCAAATTTAATCCCCATTTTTCATATTCTTCTATTAATTTTCTAGTCATATATTCTAAATCTTCATAATCTTGTGCAATTAACAATTGACCAACTGCAAAATGTAAGTTGTATAAAGTTTTGTATAAAAACTTACATTGACGGAATATATTACTAGAATTGTTATGCTTCATTATAATCCTACATATGTCTCATAACACATATTTTAAAAATAATTATATATTTTTACATAACATCCATGCTACATTCTAGCAAAGTAAATGCATTATATGATATTATTAAAGAACATTTTACATTATACAGTAAATTAAAAGTGAAATTTGGGGGATTCTATGCCAACATGCTACAACATAAATCCAAATAAAAAAAACGGAAAAACACACACAATCTATTATTGCAGTAGTGTGAATAATTACCTGAGAGAAATATGTATGTTGATTCTTTTCCAAACAAATGTAAATAATGCCTAAAGTAAAGTGAGAAGCTGAGTTCAAAGTAACCTACGATCAGCAAATTTGCAATGTAAACAGTGAATTAGAAATTGCTCAGACAGTATAGCCAACTTATCAGAAAAAAACCCGTTAACAAACAAGTGAAAGCGAAAGTGTAATGTAACGTAGTTGGTTAAGGCAATACATTACAATGTGGAAGGTAGCGTTTTGAGTCTCTAAGAGGTCACAATTTGTAAACTGACCTAAACCTCCTGGCGGTCCCACAGTCCTTGGATTTACTCAGACTCTAACGGAAATGAGTACTAGACGTATGATCTGGGGATAATGGCGGCAGTCACAATGATGACATTCCGACTGGCGACTCGTGCCAAGTATCTAGAAATATGGGGGCAGCCTATGGCCTTAAGTGGGATATTTTACTTTTATATTGTTCTCCACTGTGTACCCGTCTAATGGGTGGTTTAGATTTCTTCTTCCCTAGCTACAGGCGACCCACCCAAGGCACTGGGCTGTAAATGCTATGTGAATGCAAGTCTAAAGGAGGTGAGGTAGAAACGAAACAAAATTAACGACGCTCTGCAACATATGTTCAGTAGCATTGAAATTCAAAATAGACCGTGTTAAGATAAATGTATATATTCCACTACTCCATGGTGCGACAAGCCAAGAAGTCCCTTGGCCTACCAGCCGGCTGTGGCCACACACCCATGTAAGACATTAGATGTGGAAAATCATCCAGCCAGTATAAAGGGGCGACATGTGGTCAGCATGTAGAGTCCCCCAGCCTTGTATCTGGATTTCTTAATCTGGATATGCTAATTATTGTAGCTACCCAAATTCCTTAGGATTTTCGGTAAGCACCGATCTCACACTGGTCGGAATTCAATATGAAATTATGATATTCCCTCATGGAGATTCGAACCAGCGCATATCACATAGGTCTGTGCCAAGGCATTATTATTTATTAAACCATTCGGCTATGGCGCACATAAAAAAATTGTTCATAGGCCTGATATTTCAAGCTAGATTTTAGGAAAAAAGGATCCATGGTTTATTTATTTTCGAATTAAATGGCAAAGGTAGTGTATTAGCAGAATAGTTTAAAAATAAATGGTCGCTGAAAAACCAAGAAGGAAATGTCAGCCCAACTTCACACCACGATGTGCAAAGCGAATATAAGGAAGAATAAGGCAGGAAGTTGTGGGGAAAAGAATAAACCACAGCTAATTTCTCACGGGAGGTTTTCAATCACGTGATACAGTCTATCACTGCGTCATATTAGCGAACGAAAGACTGACACTTCCTTTTACCCATAGGAATCTAATTCGAGACGCGAGAATCGCAGATTAAAGGATGAAGCCATCTCATTCTGTCACTAATTGACACTGATCTGCAAGACAGATTCCGCATTCAAATTACTTATACTTTGGGTAATTTCAAGGCATAGAAATAATAATAATAATAATAATAATAATAATAATAATAATAATAATAATAATCACTATTTACTTCAGTTTAATATCTTTAATACCTTCCTTTATATTCTTCACCAAATACAAAACTACCAGAACAACTGGAGAGCCCATCTTCAACGAATGCCGTCTCATAGAATTCCAAAAGCCATACTTCGTTACTGCCCCCTGGGCAAAAGATCGCTGGGACGTCCAAAAAAGCGCTGGATTAAAACTCCTCTTTGAGACTGTAACAGGCCACTCGGCCTAATACTTGCATGGATGATGATGATGATGATGAATATATGCACTTATACAAGCCCTACGCCACCCGGGTTTACAGGAACCCGACCTGTCGGGTGAAGATTTTTTAACTCTGGGACACACATACTTTTTACCACATAAGGACATGGACGACCTCCCTATATGAGTGATCAGTTCATTACCAGAGTCACCTCCAAGACAACATGAAAACTTACGATAAGACATGCAATTATTATTATTATTATGAATAATAATAATAATAATAATAATAATAATAATAATAATAATAATAATAATAAAAATAATAATCACTATTTACTTCAGTTTAATCTCTTTAATATCTTCCTTTATATTCACTTATACAAGCCCTACACCACCCGAGTCTTACAGGAACACGGCCTGTCGGGTGAAGATTTTTCAACTCTGGAACACACATACTTTTTATCACATAAGGACATGGACGGCCTCCTTATATAAGTGATCAGTTCATTACCAGAGCCACCTCCAAGACAACATGAAAACTTACGATAAAACATGCAATTAATAATAATAATAATAATAATAATAATAATAATAATAATAATAATAATAATAATAATAATAATAAGATTGACTAATGTCACATGTCGAACCATGACAAACCGTATCATACTCTGGAGTCAGCCAGCTCCCTATGCCTGATTATTATTATTATTATTATTATTATTATTATTATTATTATTATTATTACTATTACTATTATGATAATCAGGTATAGGGAGCTAGCTCACTTCAGATTATAATAAGGTTTGTCATAGTCGACATATGTGACGTTAGCCCTTTCAAACCACCCACACCCTCTCTCAGTACAAACAGATGATGCAAGTATCAGGACCTTGTAGAAGATTTTCGGTCTGTTGGTATTGGTCTTGAGGCTTGGCCAATCCTTCAGGATACCGGACGTAGTCTCTGGCGAAACGGTGGGGAACTTCAAGCCTCAAGACCACGACCAACAACCGGAAAATCTTCTGCAAGGTCATAAAACTCCGGTCGTGAAAGCCTAAGTCAATATATTAGATGATGTAACATTTAGAAATTGTGCTCTTATAGGTAGAACACACAATGATGAGTTAATTAGTTTGTTTTTTTATACAGATTGTTTTTATATTACCACATGGTAGCATCGAAGCACTGATTTTTTTAAATTCAAAATATGTTCTCATAGTGCGCTCCAAGGACGATACAGTGCATTCATAGGTAACCTCACGCCGGTCCCTAACAATAAATTATTTATTATAGCATATAAATATCACATAGCTTGATTGGTGATATCAGCAACGCTTTCAATTTTTTTTATTGGGAAGTTTTTGGGGAAAATGTCATTAGAAAGCCTAGACAGTAGGAGAATATTAGGATGGACATCTTAGAGGCCTGAATATCGGAGATATAAACTAAATTTGGTTTGTCGATGATAGGGATGGATGGAAGAGCTTACTGAAAGAGACATTTACAACTTCCATAATCCATGATAGTAGTTTACAAAACTAACAACAAAACCAACAATAATAATAATAATAATAATAATAACAACAATAATAACAAAATAATAATAATAATAATAATAATAATAATAATAATAATAATAAAATAACTATAATAAAATGCATACCTTTATATACAAAATTATACTGTTGTCCTCCAATGGCTACGCTCCCACTGTGGGATTGCCGGTAATGAAACAGCCGATTTCCTCGCCAAAAAACAATTGAACAATTGCCTGGATCTAAACCAACACCAACCAGTGAAACGCCACATAAAGTCAAAATCCAAAATTATAAATGGTAACAGACTTCTAACTGGCCAGAAACAAAAAATGGGAATGCCTAATAAAAATACTGATATACCAGACATACCAAGAAAAACAGAAGAAGCACATTTTAGAATGACAACGAGCCATGACTGTCTGGCAAAACACCTTTACAAAATCAATGTTCTGCCTTCACCGAAATGCATTTTATGCAATCAATGGACGAAGGTCATCTGAACAACTGCATCGCTGTCAAACATGAAGATTCTAAGACCTCAAAGTATTGGAGAGCAAGACTGCTAATGAATTTAGTGTTAAATGCAGCACATTAGATAACAATATATACAAATTAAGACACTGTAACACCGTAATTCAACCAGAGTGCCTCTATGGAGCAGAAACATTAGTTTTGAACAGAAAAGAATTAGGCCTTTATCGAAAATATAGTGAAAACACAATGCAAAATTATAAGAAAAAATTGGGTTCACAAGTCATGGGTGAAGCATTTAGACTCAAAAGTAAAAAGGGAATAAAAATATACACTGACATTCATAGCGATATTAGAAAACGAAGGGTAAAATTGTATGGACATAGTGAATGAAGTCAAAAAATAATAATGAAATTCTACGAAAACAGAAGTAAAACACCAGTGGATACTATAAAATGGATTGGTGAAAAAAATAGCAAAAATTACTCAAAAATATCTTAAACACAGATATATTTAGAATTAAGGTCCATAAGTGACCAAGAGGACAAACCGAAGAAAAAAAACTTGAACAACATGGAGATACGAATAGCAAGTCTATAGCAAAAAATAAAGAAAATATGGATTTAAAGGAAACGCCTCTAAGTATTTTCCATTGTTCTACATGGGCTCATTCGCTATCAAACAATAATAACAATAATAATAATAACAATAACAATAACAATAACAATAATAATAATAATAATAATAATAATAATAATAATAATAATAATAATAATACGTTCCATCAAGAATACATTTATAAAACAGAGATTTAAACTTGAGGCGACGGTTGTAAAACTGTCCAAAATCTCTTTCTGTAGTATCTAATCATGGTGCGGACAATTGAAACAATGGAAGAGAAAGAAAATTAAGTACTTGTCGAATGGAATTTATTTTAAAGGAAGTGATTGGTGGATGAATGTGAAAGGTAGAGAGGTGATTGGTTCGATTCATGTGCACTATGGGTCGTTGACGGTGACGTTTTGAAACCCGTCAGATCGGTCCCTTGGGTCCACTGATAGGTAGGGAGGGGAGGGAGTAGTGATCCGATCTGAGGGGGTTAATGATGTTTTTATGAGGGGGGGAGAAACCTGGCTTTAGGTGAGGGATAACTTGGCAAGCGATTACAAAATTGTATGCGTTGGAGGGTGATTTGCAGTGGCGTCAGACCCCTCGTATCAAATTTATCTAACTGAGAAAGCATCGTTATCTATAAATAAGTTATTCTATCGATAGTTTCAGGTACTGCAAGGTTCAATATTAGGTCTGATATTATTTATTCTTATGATATTTACAAGATTATATTATTATGCACATATAATGATGTTCTATATTGGGATACGTAAGTAATAATTATTCAAACGATTTTTTAAATATTTAAAAATAGAAAAAAATAAATTTCTTTATGCGAATATTAACAGAACTGACTTCGTATGTTTACAACATTTAAATTATATATATCTCAGGAGATTCCGAACTCTACCGACAAACTTTCACATGTTTCACTTATATATCTTGTGTTTTGATATATGAAACCCGGTGACACATTACCGAGTAATTGCATTGTTTTCGTTTTATATAACTCAATCATCTTTGTATCTGTTTACTCGGAATATGATTGTTACCAAATTTCGCTGTTACACTGTTGAAAGTAATTGTCCGCCACATGATCACGACAAACTTTACACTGACCGCGACGCTTCATGGACTGTCGCAACGCTCTAGTATACCAGATGACTGGCGCATATCGTCAGCGGCTGCTAAAATCCTAGCAACTAGGTCCATACACGTTTCAAAGGAGTCACGAATGCCTATACCACGCTCTTCAAGTGACCTCTAAAGAAAAGATCCATGGACATCAGATCTGGTGACCGAGTTGACTATGGAGGGGACCACCATGACCAATCCATCGTTCCTCGAACTGTTCGTGAATGTATTCCATAACGTTCATTATAAAATGTGCTGGTGGTCCATCATGCTGAAAACACATACGTCTGGGAATTATCACCGGCTTCACAGAAAACGAAAACAATGAAATTACTCGGCAATTAGCCATCGGAGACAATGGGTTCCTGGTATCAAAACACTCGGAAAACATCCCTGAACAGCTTATGGAAGTTTTTAGGTAGAGTTTCGACTTTCAAAACACAGTACTTTCTAAGATTTAACTCTATTTAATTAAGGTATCCTATATAAACAAAGTATTTTCATTAAATTAGCTAGACGTTATGCAACTTTTAGGGTGTCTGACATATCAGAAGTCTGGGATTGATTCCGACTATACTACAGACATGTTTCGTATCAGTAGTTTGTTGGGACGGAACCCTAATAATATCGAGAGGTCAACTGAAACCAAAGCTGAGAGATTAGGTTCTCTAACCAAATTACTCCCTGTACTGTTATCTTCCACCAATTACAACCACAAATATTTCAGTTGACCTTGGCTCTTCGGAGCTGGCTTGAAACGGATTGTGTGTATTATATACATATATATTTATATAATATATATATATATATAAATGTTGAATAAAATTGGAAAATTCCTTCTTTATCTCGATTATTTCCATAGTCAAATTATACTTACTGCTCTATATTGAATACTTACTTCATAATATACATATAGATATATATATATATATATATGCACGTAATATATGTATATATTTTACATACTATATGTATATTATGAAGTAGAGTATTCAATATAGAGCAGTAAGTATAATTTGACTATGGAAATAATCGAGATAAAGAAGGAATTTTCCAATTTTATTCAACATTAATATTTTAGAAAAAGAGAAGAATTTTTTGGGCGTTAGGTCGCGTTCCAATTATTCGCAGTGCAAACGTTTGGATTGTAGCTATGGCCGGGATCTTCAGAGCAGTGAGTTGTCTCCTTTTCACAGACTAAGAAGTTATATTTTGTACAGAATGAAAACATAAAGCTTGTGGGTTGAGATATTTTATTTATACCCAACATGAAATTAACATTTTCGTAGTAACACAAACGATTCTTCTAGTGAAACTAGGACTATAGAGAATGTTACGAAAGTCCCATTACAGACTTACATGGCTTGTAGAAAGGACTCAGAAGATAACATTTTGAACAGAAACATATGTCCGCAAACGTACAGTTTTCGTGGTGAAAGTACAACAAGTTCGCATTAAGCGCTTTAATCTTCCGATTCTGTCGGGGATAAGTCGATAATAATTTAACGATTTATGACTGAATTAATTACATTTATACAGTCCAAAATTCACTGATTTCGTAACAAAATCCAATGTCAAGGGAAACATATAGAAACTTCACTTTGTCAATAAAATAATAAGATGAAGCGAGTGTGCCAAAGCATGATTCACAGATTTAATATGTGCAGCGAGCTAGGTGGTCGCCACATCGAACCGCTGTTGTAGTGGAAAAGTACTAACCACAATGTAAAGCACAGTAAAGACTTTTAGTTAGTTTCGTATAAAGAATATTATTCCTACAGCGACAGTGTGAAGTTATTTTTTATTTTTCCCTTAACATTGGACATTACGACGAAATAAGCGAATGTTGGGTTATATATATTTAATTAATTGAGTCATAAATAATCAAATTACTATCGATTTATCACCGGCAGACGCGAGATATTTAAACTCGTAATGCAAATTTAATGCACCTGCAGCACGAAAACGGCACATTTCCGGACAAAGGTTCCTCTTTAAAACGTTATCTACTATGTCCCCTCTACAAGCTGTAGTAAATTGTAATGGGAACTTCCGAACATCCTATATATGCGAAACATGGTATCTTGCTTTAAGGGAGGATAAAAATTAAGAATATTTGGGAAGGAACATTTTGGACAATATTCTAAACGAATGGAAACATTTAGTAAACCCAGGAATTAGAGTTAGTAAAAATATATGTATAAAACAATTATCTGTTTGCAAATGGCTTAACTATAATCCAGAAAATGAAGATAATGTAAAAAAATCGCTGAATAAATTAAATGAATATGTAAATTACATAATTGTAAAATGCCAATAATCAAAACGAAAATTGTACCTTTCAAAGGCAAAAACCTTGTGAGATCTAAAATAATTATTCTAGAAGTCGATGTCTGGAACTTAGATTGAAATATAGATAAAAAATCAATACATTTCAAGCAGGAACTGGAACGATTCAAAGAACTTTTAAAAATAAAGAAACAAGAATAAAAGTCCACACAGTTATGGCGATTCCTGCGCTGTTTTATGACTGTCAAACTTCTCTCCCAATGAAAACACAAATATAATTCAGTCGGTGGAGATGAGGTTATTTAGGCAAGTCCAAAATTGAATTAAACTAGATAAAACTAAAAATGAACAAATAAAAAATTAATTAAAAGCATGACCACTGTATGAAACAGTAATAAATTACAGAAATAGTGGAATTAACATGTAAACAGAATGAGTAAGAAAAAATATCCACTGCTAGCAGGAACTATCAAGCAAGAGGAAGATGAGATGTTGGACGTCCTAGAAAATGATTGATGTCCTGTGAAGCCGACACGGGCAATGGACTAATCCTTGAAGTAATGATGATGAGGATAATTGGACAGAAGAGAGATGAACAGTCAGATGAATGGGGAAAACTTGACGACAGATAGTTACATGATCTTTATGGGAAACAAGATGTGGAAGCCGCTTGCCCGATTCGTAAATCCATTCTTCCCCGCGAGGACGCGTTTTGTGAACGCTCGATGTCTTTATAAAAAAACAGTTATATGCTGTACAATGAAAGAGGGGCATGGAAACTTATAGGAAAACCAGAGGGAAACCATCTAGTAGATAGGCAAACGATGTGGGGATTAAAATTAATCAAGGTATGTTAAGAGAAATTATTGAAAAATGTGGGCTCAGGATAGGAATGTTCCGCGCCATCATGAATCTCGCAGTTTGATAGTGCCAATGAGATAGATAGTTAAAGCTTAGTAAGTCATAGTAACTAAATCTATGAGTAATAAAGGATATATATACATTAATTTAATGAAAATGTCCTTCTGTTATCTTGGAAAAATATGTAGATATCTAATTGTGTTCTTGCTATTTGAACGCTGGCTTCACAGAACACAAAGCCTGATGTAAATTATTTACAATGCTATTATTATAGAAGAGAACTTTAATGGTCTAATGGTGTATGGACACCGTTAATGGTTTATTTAGACCTACCTACAGCAAGGACTAGCGAAACTTCACGTACCAGTTAAGGTAGTAATCATATCATAATTAAATTTTCGGATAAACATCCATAGAATGAATCAATTGTGCAAGACGATTCAATAATAATAATAATAATAATAATAATAATAATAATAATATTAATAATATTAATAATAATAAAAACAATAATAATAATAATAATAATCTCTTTTTACTTTAGTTTAACCTCTCCCTTGTATGTAATTTTACGCGTCCCTCGCCATGCGGGCCTTACAGAGGCACGACTTGTCTGGAGAGGATTTAAACTGTGGATCACACAGTAACCATTTGATCACACAAGGACAAGAGTGATCAGATCAGTGCTAGGACCAACTCCGAGACAACGCGAACATTTAAGACAAGACACACATTGTCTCATTAATTCATTCTAAACAAAGCTAATATAACATGGATGATTGTGTTGTCCAGATAATGATCGGGGAACCATTTGGGCGTTAAAGTTTCCTGACATTTCTCCTACCCGGACCCGCTTCTTACGAGACAACGACATTACCCCGAGATCAAAGCGGTGCATGACTGTAATAATAATAATAATAATAATAATAATAATAATAATAATAATAATAATAATAATAATAATAATAATAATAATAATAACAATATTAATATTAATATTAATAATAATAATAATAATAATAATAATAATAATAATAATAGTAATAAGCCATATAACAAAAGTAGATCTGGGATATATATATATATATATATATATGAAATTTCATGTTTGAGACTCTTAGTCTGACCTGAGAGCATTCAGACAAGAAATTATTATATTTTATGGTGTGAAGTATTGAATGGGAGTAAAAAATAGCATTTTATAATATTTTGGGTCAATTCTGGAAATGCATGCTGTTATGCATTATAGGAACTATTGTCGTCGCAACACCTTACAAAAAACGTTAAATATTTATAAAAAACTGTTATTCCCACAGTTATATTATATGGATGCCAAACATGGACACTTACTTTAAGGGAGGAAAGGAGATTACGAGTATTTGTGAATAAAGTTCTTAGGAACATTTTTGGACCAAAAAGAGATGAACAGATGGTGAATGGAGAAAACTTCATATCAGTGAGCTACGTTGTCCTTATAGCAAGCCAGATATAATAAGAACAGTTAAGTCTCGTAGACTGCGATTGTCAGGACATGTGGCACGTATAGGGATGAAAGAGGTGCATGGAAGCTTCTTGTAGGAAAACCAGAAGAAAACACCCAGTTGGTAGACTAAGAATGAGATGGGAGAATAACATTATCCATGATTTGAGGGAAGTAGAGTATACAGGGGATGATTGGAAAACATTAGCTCAGGATAGGAATGTACGAAGATCTTATGTTCGCGGGTTCGATAGAACCAGTGAGTTAGTTAATATTTTGGAAAAATATATTTTAATGAAAACTTCATATTCCTTCATTCAACATTTCAAATTCTGATATTTAAAAAAAGTAGATCTTACTCCACACTCGTAAAATTAGTGTTGGTCCTGAAGATGAGACCAACGTTACACCAATATCATCAATATCCAGTCGTCATTTTTATCTGCGTTGTGGTAAACTACTTTGCAGTTAGATAGCGTTACCAGGGTACACCACGAGGAGGTGAGTTTACCATTGTACCCCGGGGGACACCACCAACATTAGATCTTACTCTAGAGCAGCTATGAACATCCGCTTCAGAGTGAGAGAAGCCTTCAGAACCTCCCTAGAGCTCCAAATGACTGACAAACCATGGAAAGCATCCATCCAAACTACACTGCCAGATTGGCCCAGAAGAGTAGCTGTTGCATCATTCCGTACTGCAACAGGACACGACTGCCTAGGTAAACACCTTCATCGCCTCGGTTTTCTACCAACTCAACAATGTATCCTCTGCAACACTATGGATGCTGATCACATCCGAACTTGCCCAACCCTAACAACCAACAATTTCGTGGACAGATACTGGGAAGCCAGGGGAAAGATGATGAACATTTTAATCTTTCTTGCTATTGATTGTTATTGTTATTGTTTGTTTTCCTCAGTCATTATTGGCTAATGAAACATTTCAAAAGCCACTGCATTTAAATAAATACATATAATCAATATAGTGCAATACAGGTAAGCGTTCATCACATTGCGTGGTGTGGAGCGTACTATTTCATAGTGCAAAATAATAAAAATACAATGTTTAAAATTACACAGATTAGTTTCGAATCCGAAATTCCAAGTCCGTGTGACAACACTGTGCAATACGTTTAACAGAGAAACTTTTGTGGACGGGAATGTTAGATGTTAAGTAATCTGCTACTTAAATCATTGTTAATTTCCTCTCCTCCTGAAATCAATTGTTGTCATGAATAGTTTACTTAGGAACACTTTTGGACCTAGGAGAGACGAACAGACAGGTGGATGGAGGAAACATCTCATACTATCTCCACCTATCGATTGAAGAGATTATTTATCCCCTCATTATAGGCCACATTTAATTAAAAGTAAAGTATTCCCACTACAGGCCTCAGGAGGCCCTTGGGGTAGTGGGAGGTTAATGCTCCCAATTTTTTCGACAATCGGCACTTGATGTCAGCCGGGTTGTCAGCCCTGCGTAACGGTCGCCTTTACCACCAGAACAAGCCTCTGGTACTCATTTCCATTAGAGGCTGAGTCGACCCCAGGGCCATAGTGCCGCCAGAAGGTTTGGGTCAGTTTAAAAATCCTGACCCCACCGGGACTTGAACCCTCGACCTTCCGGCTTGTAGTGCAGTGCCTTAACCACTACGCTACGGCGTGTCCCCTACATTAAAATAAATCATTATTATTATTATTATTATTATTATTATATTATTATTATATTATTATTATTATTATTATTTAATTGTTATAATTTAATTATAGGAATAGGCATAATAATTTTAGATAGAATATACATTTATTTAATTTCTGTAGCCCAGAACTTAAACAATTTGGTTCGCATGGGAACATAAGTCCAAACAGCACCTGCAAAATTATAAGGGACAGTTTAGTTGCAGTTTATATTCAAATGAACACGTAGAGGCAATAAAAGTAAATAGCAAACGAAAGTGGAATAAACTAGAGAGTAGCAAGCACTAATAAAGTTTATGGTCTTTTGGAAAACCATCTATAAAGGGTGCCGAAGTCTCAAATGTATCTTGCCGCCCTAATGATGTAAACAAGGCCCTGAGAACGAAGTCAAGCTAGCTGTCCTGGGAAAGAAACAACCCCAAGCGTGTGAATGTTGTCATGTCAAATTTGTAGGCGTCAATGATGTAGCCAATGGGTATATGATATTCAGATTAATAATATGTAAACCAATTTAATTTGTGTTAGAAATAAAAGTTACCGCCCTAAAGATTCTTGGAAATGGCGCTGGTAGAAGCCTAAGTCAAAATCATCAGAAGAGTCTCGTCTTGCCTATGGGCGAGATACACAGTGGCCTTCTTGCCTGTGGGCGAGATATACAGTAGCGATCTGCCTGTCGGCGAGATATTATACAGTCGCGATCTTGCTTTTGGGAAAAATATATTTCTTCTGAGTCTTTTATTGATTTTCTACTTTTTTTTGCCTAAGAGTAGGCGAGTTATATTACTAATGGATCTAAACGCATATGATAGCGAGAATAATAGAGGTCGCTTAGTCATTGTAAACAATTACGGGAGAATATAGTCAGTTCCCGTTCGAAATAAAGTTTGTGCGCTATTTTCACGGTCTAAATTTAGGGATCGTTAACATTAAAAGATCGCTCCAGAATACCTATTGTTTCGAGAGTCTCAAGGGCGATAATTTAAAGTGAATTAAAATATTTTCATGTGAATATATTCTACAAGTGTTCCAGTTAATTATACAAAAAATTATAAAATATAATATACAATCAATCAAGTTATTATTAGTCCACCGCTGTGGTCTCGAGGTAGCGTGCTGCCTTGTCACGCAGCGGGCCCGGGTTCGATCCTCGGTCGGGGCAGTTTTTCTGGGTGAGGTTTTTATCGGGGTTTTTCCTCACCTGTAAGACAAATGTCAGGAAAACTTTAAGGCCCAAACGGTCCCCGAAATCATATGGCCATCATGATCATCATCATCCTTATCATTATCACATCATCATAATCATCATCCTTCACCGGTGTGGAAAGCAACGGGAAGCTACCACACCTACAATTCCCTAGTAAAGCTGCAAGCATAGCATGGAGATGCTATGATTGCAGTGAAGGACCTGCCTTCGGGCAGAATTACTATGGATGGAAGTTATTATTATTGTAGTTGCCTTCAAAATTGGTCGTGTTGTCCCCTGAACCTCATAGCTCTACCGATACACTTAGCACTCGAGTTAGACCCCTGCACAATAGTGAAATTCCCTACTTCAGTAAATCAGGGGCTGTCGCTCATCAGAATCATTTAAAAGAAATCCACATTTATATCTATTTTAACTTTGGTTTTAATATCGACTTCACGATTAATGCATTTACATTAATTGGTGTTTCTTGTTTAATTATATAAATATAATTATTATCCCTGTGGGGGGGCCTTGTAACCCTTATCGAGCGCATACAAAGGGTGGCGAATGAAAGATCCCATCAGGTATGGTTGGGTGGTGCGAATAGCTACAGTAATAAGGACCCGTGAACCAAGAAGGAGCCAAGTTCCTGGGGGCTTAAAAAATGCTGGGACACCCTCTCTCCAGGCATTATAGGCTAAATATGGAGGGCCCATGCACAGGGTAACAAGAGTGAAGACTCCAACGCCAAGACAGAGCGGTAAGAGCATCCCTTCATGTAGGGCTAATATAATAATATAATAATAATAACGCTTTATTTATTCTGGTAGAGTTAAGGCCATAAGGCCTTCTCTTCCACTCAACCAGCACAAATACAAATAAATATTTGACAAATATACGATATATACACTATACTAATTATAAACTGTTAAAGATTACATTAAATGTAATATATATGATGGCTAAATGGTTTAAGCCATAAGACAGCAGCCCTGTCACAATTAACTCCACAAGAGGCTGGTAACCTCTTTGTTGTAATAATTACTCAAAGTATTCACAATGAACAGCCGAACAGATATAATGTACAACGACCAAAGCGCGAAAAGGATGCACAGAATTGGGCCACATAAGAAATGAAGAAATAAGAAGTGAATTAGAAATATATTCAATAAATGATAGAATTCAACAACACCGCGTCGCATCGGCTGGAAAGAGCATGTTCAGAGAATGGAAGAAACAAGATTGCCTAAGCTAGCATATCATTATAAACCAAAGGAATTAAGGGATGCAGGAAGACCTAGAACGAGATGGAAGGAATCATTATTGCGAATTCGGAACAGGCAATGTGTATTCCACATTTTATTTTTCTCATTTTCATAAATTTATATACTTGTTTACCTTTATAGTATTCTATAACGTTCTAATTCTGAACTTGTAAAGGCCCATTTGTGCTGCTTGAGTGATAAAGGAGGTCTTATGACGTTATCTTTGCCAAGGTAAATAAACATTATTATTATTGTATGTATAATTCATGAGAATAGTAATAACAAAAAAAAAACAATTATCTGTAAAGACACTAGCCTACGTGTTTGATACAATCCGCCACTGGTTTCAGGAACGCCACTGAATGTAGGGGGAGAGTAATACCTCAATCTGTGGATTAATACAGGGAGAGAGAGTTTTAACTGGTAACGTCGCATCCAGATTACAAATTTATGTAAATAGATTTAACTACATATCACTCACTAACAGGCTACTCTAGATACCATAGTGCAATTACTGCAAAACAACTGATACCCACCTTAAATAACTGCTTCCAGAATTACACTAATTATTATACATACAAAATCTACATTTATTCCAAACTTCTTATATGTCATTAATATTGTAATTTCAACTATATATATTATATATATATATATGTCCACCGCTGTGGTCTCGAGGTAGCGTGCTGCCTTGTCACGCAGCGGGCCCGGGTTCGATCCCCGGTCGGGGCAGTTTTTCTGGGTGAGGTTTTTATCGGGGTTTTTCCTCACCTGTAAGACAAATGTCAGGAAAACTTTAAGGCCCAAACGGTCCTCGAAATCATATGGCCATCATCCTTATCATTATCATCCTTACCAGTATCATCATTATCCTTCACCGGTGTGGAAAGCAACGGGAAGCTACCACACCTACACAATTCCCTAGTAAAGCTGCAAGCATAGCATGAAAATGCTATGATTGCAGTGAAGGACCTGCCTTCGGGCAGAATTACTATGGATGGATATATATATATATATATAGGCATATATATAATATATAATAATACAGTTGAAATTACAATATATATAGTTGAAATTACAAATTATACAAGTTTTTATAGGTGCCATGGAAAAAAAAAATAAAGAAGAAACTAGTAAATTGTTTTGTGGAGGGTGACAGTGTATGGTTTGGAAACCTGGACAACGTAACATAATGGAAAGAGAAGACTGGAATTACTGCTAATCTGATATGCATAAGAACATAACCTGCCGAAACATGCACTTGAAAGAATGACGGACGGAACAAATGCCCGGGGAAGAAGACGTAAGAATATAGAAAACAGATAAAAATGGATTGTAGGATTGTATGCAGACATTAAGGGAAAGCAGAACAGAGGAAGAATGGGGAATACAGAAGTTTGCAGTTGAGGACCTACTTTTTAGGCAGTAAATGATGAATGAATACCTATGAATTAACATAGAACAAAATTAAATATTGATTTTAAGAATGGATAGGACTCAAATTTCATTTCATAAATGTTTATGAAATTAGAGCATTCTATTACCAATACTTTAGAGGATATCATCGATTTTTTAAACTTAAGATCAATTTTAGACACTTCAATATAATTGGTGGTATCACGTCTCGGATTTTTTTTATATAGTCCGATACCCATAATTGTGTATGTCAATTATTCTGAGTATGCCTACTCACGTATCTTGAATGAAATTCCATAATATAACTTTTTAATGAGATATGAATTGTTTTTTTTTCATGGCCGAGGAAAACTACGAACCTCGGGAAGTTTGGTCAGGGAGACATTTAAACTCGGAACCTTTCTAATGTGAGTCTCATAACTGACTTCTTAGCCAACTATATTGGTTACAAAAATATTTAACTCAGCAGATATTACAATAAAAATTAATTCAATAAATCCGTGCCCAAAAGCTCCAAAAAAGCTAAGATTGAATGAAGTGCTAGGGTAGCTTAGAGTCACATGTTTAGTGTGACGCAGTTATTCAATCTTATTTTTGGTTTTATACATTTTATTTGTTTATATACTACACTAAATAATCACTCAGCTTTCGTCGCGAGCTAAGTGGATCCTCTTTCATTGACTATAACCAATTAACCTATTACTTATGGAACCCATAGATTCAATGTCCCATTCGTAGCTAAATTAATCCAGTTCATATCTCCTAAATTCACTTCCTTAAGATCTATCAGAATTATAGAGCTGCCAACTACGCATAGACCATGTTAATAGACACATCTCCATTAAACATTTTGAAAGCTTTTATACTGTCATCCATGCAAAGTACATGATTACAAAGACTATTTAACTCATGCCCCAAATGGGAGTCAATGACCAATCACGTTTCAATGATTTCTGTTTTACAACAAATCACAGTCGTGTTTCAGTAAATATTTATCAATGTTAAATTTACCATATTAAAGAAAGCTCCTCCTTTTTAATATTCTGAACAGGTCTGACCATTATTTTGCAGTGACTGACTCCATGAGGAATACGGCTACCAGTTTGTGTGTGTGTGTGTGTATATATATATATATAGTGCATGAATGTCAACACGTAGCGCTTGCAGGAGTTAATATAAAAATATATGTAGCAATTGATTATACCACCAAAAAAAGAAACCACTGTTTGCACTTTCTTAAATGTATTTTTTCCCAGGTAATAATTCAGAAAAATATAATTGTCATATGTACATCATACATCAGACATTAATTAATATACAGTTTGATGTGTTTCATTTTTTCTCCACTAGAGAGCATTCTTACAATATTGCGTTCCTTTGGCAATAAATAGTATGATCTGGTTGCAGTGATAAAACAAAAGAAGCAGATAAAGCGTACCAATCGTTTCTCATTTGTTTTCAAACATCGCCGTTTACATTAAATATATAAATATTTTAAAATAACTATAGTTAAATAATGATTTGTGAGTAAACAGCTTAATTTTATTCGTTAAATAGTCCTAACAAATGCCACTCTTGATTTCCAAATTCTCTAGATAAATTCACTCCTCACTTCGTGAGTCGTGAATTTATCGATAATTTGGAAATCACTCGTGGCATTACTTATGAAAAATAGTCTGTCACGCAGTAACTGAGCAAACTAAATGAATTCAGCTAACATCTGACGAATTGGCGGGCGTAAGGAATTCGTGACGCAATACTAGAGTCATAACATTTCTATCACTTCATCTTAATACTAAGTGTCCTGAAAATATCAGTCGCGTTTCTGAAGGAATGAAACACAATCTTTATAAATACTGTAATGAAACTGAAACAATATTCGTAACTGCAACACATTGATTCAGGGAATGCCTGTGCATGAAAATAGCACAAGGTTTGTGAATGATTAATACAATTTAATGTGTAGAACCGCGTGAACTTGGATTCATAGCGATAACAGTCTCCCTCACTTCATGCCCCGCTAGCCTTCTTATGAGCTTCTAGCTGCTGAAGTTACAAAGTAAAATGTTAAAATAAATACCTGGCAGGTGCCGTTTTTCTCAACTATATTATTTTTAACTGTTAATAAATGTAATTAAAGTTATGGTCATATGTAGCTGGTTTAAGCAATATACTTTTCTTTTGTTAAATTGGGGAAACACGTTTTTGTGACGGCAACAATTCGCCGATTCTGAGCTACCTGTACCTCTTGATGGCTAATTTCTTTGTTTTGCTAACTGTAAGGGGTTAAACTGCTAACCCTTGCCTATACGGCAGTGTAGTGGGAAATTAAAATGCAATTCGCTGTTTGGTATAGTTCACTCGCTGGAACGGGGCATCGTAAACCTCACTGGCGACGAGCCGAGAGTCGGAAAACCAACAGCGAGGAATGAGCTACAGCGCTCAGTGCTATGAAACACAGCATACCACCATAAGGGATGTTCCCTGTGACATATGGTACTATTAACACTAATCAAAAATGTTTCGGTGAGTAGCACGCTATTGAGGTTGATGGCCTATATTTCTGGAGAAACTCAATTTATTATGCTAAGCAAACTTTTTAAACATGTCGGACTGCAGAGAAAACAAACCTATAATAACCTAAGTTATTAAATTTTGAATATTGTATAATTATAATTTGACAATTAAAATAATGTCTACTTATCAATTTTTCTATTACTATATAATTACAATATTTATTAAAATTAAATGAATATATGTTATAAGATGTATTGTAAATACAAGGGTTAATTAAATTGTATTATATACCGATACATAGAGACGAAGCTAACATGGCGGCTTATAGTGATTTTTTAATTTAGGTCTTTCAGGTAAACCGTCACTTCGAATAGTAGTCTTCCGCTGATTTTTGGAGAATAATCTTCCACGGTTTATATTAATAGTACATACCTAGTTTCGTTGTGAAACATCGGAAATTGTGACCGATAGAGCGTTTTTAAAAATTCATTTTAGTGAACTCCTAATGATCCGTTTTTGCTGGTTAACGAACTCGTCCTTATTTTTAATTAATCGTTATATGCCACGTTTGGTTTCAATGGAACAAAAATTGAAACTGCTGGAGCATTTAATGGACATACACACAAAAATTTCGATGAAGGTAATTTTCGGTGTCTACTAGATAGGAATATTGAAGATCTGTATTTTTAAAAATATTTTAAAGAGAACAACCTGAATAGTTTAATTCCTTCGGAAGTCGATAAAAATGGTACGGTATACCCGATACTCAGAAGGTAGGCCTAGAATAATTGTACAGAGGATTATTGGACAACATTACTCCATGAGAGGAATGTATAAAGGTCAAATTTCCGCGTTGCTATGAACATCCGAGTTGGATAGCAGTAGTGAATTAGTTATACACGATAATCTACCCCATGGGATAGTAATAATTTCGGCGAATAGGGCGACTTAAAAACGTATATTGAAAATATAGGAATCATAATGAGGATCGCAGAAATCAACACCAATTCTAACCTTAAGCGAAATCAGAATGAACTGAAGCAACTCAAGGTTCTACCAGTATTGAATTACATCCGATAATACTAACGATAACTTAAGGAACTAGGTAATGGCGTCCAAAGCCGAAATCCAAAATAAATTTTGAAATATTTATCTGTTAGAAGAATATATGTTGGCCGTACCCATCAAAGTTGGATGGAAAATAAAGCAGTGATATATATCTTCCTCCATCCATAATAATTCAGCCCGAGGGCAGGTCTTTCACTGCAATCATAGCATTTTCATGCTATGCTTTGCAGCTTTACTAGGGAATTGTAGGCGTGGTAGCTTCCAGTTGCTTTCACACCGATGAAGGATGATGATGATGATAATGATGATGGCCATATGATTTCGGGGACCGTTTGGGCCTTAACGTTTACCTGACAATCGTCTTACAGGTGAGGAAAAACCCCGATAAAAACCTACCCAGAAAAACTGTCCCGACCGGGGATCGAACCCGGGCCCGCTGCGTGAAAAGGCATCACGCTACCTCGAGACTACAGCGGTGGACTATATATATATATTGTGGAACTATTTTAAATCTTTGGATGTAGTAGTCTCCTCACGACGATCCCAATAGAGTTTTATTTTCGGATAATTTTACTCAACATGAAGTCATTCAGCGTGGCTTAAAATGTGGCTAGCATAAGTAGCACGAATGGGGAATTAAAGAGGGGCATGGAAACTTCTTATAGGAAAACTGATGTCAGAATTAGGAGGGACAATAAAATTAATCACGATTTGCGGGATGTGAATTCTGCAAGGAATTACTAGAAAATATTTGCTCAGATTAGGGAGGTATGGAGAGCTTATGTCTACGCGGCCATGAACCTTCAGGTTCCACAATGCCTGTAATTTATAGTTTGACAACGAACAAAATGCAGTGCTAATAGGCTACATTTTTGCCTTGACTGTACATCTTTCACTACTCAGACCGGTATTCCCCTCTGCCCCTCTTTTTCAACTAATCAGCGTCAAAATCTGTATAAGTTGCACTGAAGCTGCTAACACCAGCAAAACGATGCTACGTAATAACCAATAACAACAATGTTAATGTAATCGAACGCCTTCCAAGGTTACAACTGAATCACGTGATCACGAGGAAACCCGCTTAAGATGAATGGTAGAAGAACATTACGTCATTGAATTCTAGCGCTTGTGCAGTACGACTACAAGCTATAGTTTAATATACCTCATGGAGCAATACGAGTTAGAGAAATGATGAAAAAGATAGGAAGAAAGAAGATAAAATTGCCTCTATCATTAATCTGCCTTGATACATTTTTGTGTTGAAACTTCTAGATTTCAATTTGGCAGTGTACTGGGTGGAGGTTGGGTTAATTGGTTTATGGATATCCTATAAATGTGGAAGCGGGACAGAGAAACGAAGTGTAATAAGTAATTTTATATGTTGACTCTTCTTAATTGGCCTTCAATTAAACTCATCTCAAGTGAAATTTCTCTCCAAAAACCCGCTTTTGAGCAGCTTCTTTTGAGTCAAAGGAAAAGCATCCACTTGCCCTCACCGTCTTTTTTTTGTAACCCCCTTCCTCCTTCCTCAAAGTTAGATCTCACAGGCTTCTTTCGCTTAATTGATTCCTCTCGCTTGCCACTAGATGGCTCCACTGACGCAGCAGTTTATTTAGCAGATCTACGCGTTTTACTAGCACAAGTGAAAATTTCTCCAATTTACGATTGTCGCAAGTTCCTTTACTGGCGAAAATCCATGAATTTTAAAATTATTGCAGACACTTAAATCTAGCGTAAATGAGGAACAAATATTCAAAACCTGATCTCTCCACTTTTTATGAATGTGAATTTTACATTGATTTTTTTTATTTGCCTACGGGGCGCATCGAAGGAAGTAAATTAATTTAACAATCCTTGTATTATGCACATATGAACATTTGCAGATCAAAAACTACTGAACCGAATTTGACAATTTAGATGCCAATCGAATCTTCTTTATTGTAAGAGTGTTATTTGTGGCAATCCATTCATACAGCATCCTGTGTAAATCTAAATAAATCCCTATCGGCAATAATAATCAGATGAAATTATAACAACATTAAATGAAGCAGTTACTGGACTTAGGTCATATTTATATTCAAATTGATCAGGAAAGCGAGTAGAACCTGATTATGTAGGAGCAAAGGCCATATAAAATGATCCAAAGAAGTCAGCATCAATGTAATCAAATTATTAGTTATTAAAGAAGGCAGACAACTCAGGTAATGTAACCCTTTCTTTTGTGAAGACGGAAGTGGCTGACACATGATAATAACTTACTAATGACAATAATCCTTTGCTAGACAGATTGAGTAGAAATATCTTCTAAGCCTCCAGTTAACTGATTTAGCGTGATAACCATAACTCATTAGCTAAATGTGCAAGCGGGGGTTTTACCCTGACACAAACATCGTTAGCAAAAAGTGTGGGAACATGGCAAGTTTCTAGCGTCGGAAAGCCTAGGAAAAAACCCAAGCCTAAGAAAAAAACCCAAGCCTAGCTAATGTTTGTGACTAGACTGTACGTGAAGCCAGCACGGGGAAAAAAAGGTCCAACCTCTGAAGGCGTAAATCGCCAATAATAAATTGTAAACACCCCGGGATCAAAATAGGAGGGCGCATTAACCAATTATATGTTTCGTTATATGTGCCTAAGCACAGACCTTAGGTCCACGTGATCGAGGTAGTGGGAGTAACTAATTTACCTATAGGCGAGAGAGGCTTCTCCTCGTCACTTTCCTTCTCGTATACGATCAAACAAAGTAACTTCTCAAAAACACTGCGTTCCGAGAGTTAGATAAATTCACTTCACATATAGACAATTACTTGCAGTGTATAAAAGTTAAGAATAAACTACTTTTACCAGACATTCTTTACACATTAATTCTGCCCGACGAAGTCCTCGTGGAATCCCGAGATAAGAACCTCGACTCTACCGAATACCAACCGAGCAACCTAAGTTCTCACACATGGAGAACTCCTTCAGTATTCCTAGTGTCACCAAATCCAATCTTTACCTCTTTGCCCAACAATAACCCTTCTCCATATTGGCGCCCAACGTGGGGCAGAATAGGTCGTAAGTAACACACGAATAGAAATCAACGGCAGAACGACTAAGTCCCACGACCACGAGGCAACCAGGACAGAGAAGATGATGGCAACAAGCAGACAGACAGCAACTGAAGGAAGGAAGCAGTAAGTGACACAACAACAGAATAAGCATTTTTTTTACTTTTTACCTATATAAGAAATCAAAATATTACAGTGATTTAACGGAGAATATATCTGTGTGTATTTATGTTGTTAAGAAGTACGAATAGAAAGAGGCAGGCAAATAAAGATAAAAAAAAAAATGGATAGGAAACACGAAGAGATTAGGGAGAAGGCTTGTGGCAACTGATTGAAGGAGAGAACGAAATCGTAAGGATGGGAGAGGATAACGAAGATGGCAGAGAGAACTTAGAGCAGAGCACAGGGGAAAATAGTGAAAACAACGCAGAGTAGAAGCTAGAGGGGAAGTAGAGGACAAGGGAAATCCAAGCACCGACACCATGAAATACATGGAAATGCTAATGTCGAGAATAGAGGAGATGGATAGAAGTAGGAAAATGGATTTAGAGACGATGGATAGAAATAGGAAAATGGATTTAGAGGCAATGCAGAGGAATATGAAACGGGAATTTGAAACTTGGAGAGGACAGATGGAGATAAGCAGGGAAAAGGATGTATTTACGTGAAAGAAACATTAAGGGATGAGATGAGAAAAGATAGAGAGATGCTAGAAGCGAAAATAAATGAATCGTCAGCGTGTGTAGAACTAAAGATAAATTAAATGGAACAAAAACTTATTAAGACTCAGAGAAAACAGAAAAACAGGGTAATAAGTCAAATGAGAACAGAGATGAAAACAATAGTATAATAACGTTACAAACTAACTTAGGGGAGAAAACAGGAGGAATTACAAGGGAAAATAAAACGAGTCGACAAGAATGTGCTCTGTAGTGTAGAGAACTCGGACAAAAGGGTAAATTATATGTGTCTATTTGTACAAAAGCCAGCCCACGAACAAGAAACACTAAAGCCCCAAGTAGCTCAGAAATTGCAGAGCAGGATAAACGCTCTGAATTGATTGAAATGATAGTAGAGCCTAGATTTAATGAGTTAGGCACTAATATAGAACAGAAAGTGACTAACGAAATTAGCAAACTAAATGATGAAATAAGTGTCATCACAAAGAACATAAATAGTAGAGGTCAAAAGGATAGGAACCCCGAAAATGAATCATACGCGTCGGAGAGTGTTTCTTGGACGACGGCTAATCACAAAACATATGCACGTACAGAGATACTAGGGAACCCAGAGATCGCTAGTAATTCTGTGGCGCATACTAACCTAGATGATAGGAGTAAGAATCATTTGAAAAATTTTGACAAAGTCTAGTCATCATATGTGAATCTAAGGATAAGATTGAGGCTGTAAAGACCCGATAAATTACCATGCGAGTGTTCAGAGTTTGTTTGCGTGTGGCGTAGTATCGCAAAACATGTATATAATAATAGTACAGGAGGCCTTTGCGAGTTAACAGACTGTGAAATTAGACACTAATAGTATTAAGGGTAGATAGACGGACAGTGAAAATGACACTCGAAAAATAGGAGGGAGAGATTTTTACACGTAAGAATGACAACGGAATGGATATATTACGTATGTGTGTATGTCTTGCATTGTACTATATTGTATTGTGTGCACAGGTAGACACTACTGTGATTTTAGGTATGAGATAAAGGTCAATGTAAACGCTGAAATTATGCAGTACCCAGGTAAGGAAGTGGTTATATACCGACAGAATTTTGATATAACATACAAAAGGTACAAACATATAAGCTCTACATAATCCCCAAACAAAATTAAAAACAAGACCTGATAAATTATACTTAAATGCATGAACCAGTTTTCACGGGATTCGAACTCAATACTAGCTGAGATTAGGACATAAAAGTATTAGTGGAAAAAAATAAATAAATGTTGTATGGTATAATCAGTAACTAAAATAAATGACACTAATAAAGTGATAAAATAGGCCTAGATTAAAACGCTAATCGCGAGAGGAAAGGGCACAATGACTGCGAAAAAAAATAAAGTGAAATGTCGATTTAGATATTAATCGTGATAATACCCCCATATTGATGAATATGATATAATTAATTGAACTAGTGTGAATATATAACACATGCATGTCCACTTTCAGCTAAGATTGAGGGTGATTAATAAATTGTTGATTTGAACTTAACGATGGAGAATGGATCTATATTTTTAAATGTTTTAACCCAATCGCTCGAGCGGGAAGCTGCAGTATCTACTTAATCCAGTAAATGTTAAAATGAGCCCAGATAGGCCATTGTCATTGTTTAATACATATAGGTAATTGAAGAAACTTGTACACCAATCTGAATACGAATAATATCATGATGATTATGACTCTTTTGTCCAAAATAACAATCAGACAGCGTAAACATAGGAGCTAATGAGACAGGGTGAAGCTCAATGCACCTTAATTGAAAGGCCGAGTGACGGTGTGAACCTATAAAGCGTGAGGAATTTATTTGTTGATTATATTTACAGAATTTAATTTGTAGACGTGGGCCGAAGCGGCACGTCACTGTGTTTGTATAACACGTGCTATTTTGTTGAAAATATTTGAGGGCAAGGGATCCCGTATTATCTAATAATGAGATGAGATGAAGTCATGGTCGCTGGTGGAAGCGAATGTGACAATTTGTGCGAATTTGTATTCGATGTTAATAATGAGATGAGATGAGGTCATGATCGCTGATGGAAGCGAATGTGACAATTTGTGCGAATTTGTATTCGATGTTAATAATGAGATGAGATGGAGTCATGGTCGCTGGTGGAAGCGAATGTGACATACTATGCGATTCTGTATTCGAAGGAAATGATTTTGCACGCTTAAGAAAATAACGTCGTTTGGCTGAGTAATGACAGCTATGCTTTGGCAAAGTAAATGGGCCGAAGTATGTTGAGAATAAAATATTAAGAATCATGAATATTTCATGGATTAATAATCATGATGAATTCGTATGTATGCAATACCTATGGGGAAAAAAAATGATATCAGGGGGTAATACTATCAATAATAATTGTATAACGATAGCACAGCTGCTTAAACGCGATATTTTAGTATTTGGTCGCAAAGATATAGATCCATGTAAATAAGTCTTATTGACTCAATTTAAATTAAATTTAGCAAAACTGAAGTATTATTCGACATATGGTTTGAAGTAGACAAAACTGGTTCATCGCAAATGAATTCCCAAGCTGTAGACGCACATTATAATGTAGGTAGATATTAAGGTGTAAATTAAATTGAAAATAAACAGTTACACATGAAGAAACAATCTATGCTATACTGGTATTCAACTAAATAGTTTTGAATGGTAATTGTATAAGCATGAATGGTTTGAGTAGACCACCAAATATATTAAGGGTGTATCTTTTTTTTTCTTAATGAATATCTATGTATGTCTATATTGCAGAAAGTGAGTCTATTTAACCTCAAAGAACGATCCCAGGTAAAAGGGATACATATCAGTGTTTACAATCTGAACATAATTGACGTGCTGGCAACACTCTCAGGGTTAACGTGCTCTAACCAAAATATTATAGCCATTTTTTCTTTAAAGGCCACTATAGCTATGATACTAGCATTATATTACGCGAGAGGATTATAAACAAATAAAAAAATCCCTTGATTTTTCCATTTGTTTATAGGGCATTTGTGGCAATCCATTCATACAGCATCCTGTGTAAATCTAAATAAATCCCTATCGGCAATAATAATCAGATGAAATTATAACAACATTAAATGAAGCAGTTACTGGACTTAGGTCATATTTATATTCAAATTGATCAGGAAAGCGAGTAGAACCTGATTATGTAGGAGCAAAGGCCATATAAAATGATCCAAAGAAGTCAGCATCAATGTAATCAAATTATTAGTTATTAAAGAAGGCAGACAACTCAGGTAATGTAACCCTTTCTTTTGTGAAGACGGAAGTGGCTGACACATGATAATAACTTACTAATGACAATAATCCTTTGCTAGACAGATTGAGTAGAAATATCTTCTAAGCCTCCAGTTAACTGATTTAGCGTGATAACCATAACTCATTAGCTAAATGTGCAAGCGGGGGTTTTACCCTGACACAAACATCGTTAGCAAAAAGTGTGGGAACATGGCAAGTTTCTAGCGTCGGAAGCCTAGGAAAAAACCCAAGCCTAAGAAAAAACCCAAGCCTAGCTAATGTTTGTGACTAGACTGTACGTGAAGCCAGCACGGGGAAAAAAAGGTCCAACCTCTGAAGGCGTAAATCGCCAATAATAAATTTGTAACACCCCCGGGATCAAAATAGGAGGGGCGCATTAACCAATTATATGTTTCGTTATATGTGCCTAAGCACAGACCTTAGGTCCACGTGATCGAGGTAGTGGGAGTAACTAATTTACCTATAGGCGAGAGAGGCTTCTCCTCGTCACTTTCCTTCTCGTATACGATCAAACAAAGTAACTTCTCAAAAACACTGCGTTCCGAGAGTTAGATAAATTCACTTCACATATAGACAATTACTTGCAGTGTATAAAAGTTAAGAATAAACTACTTTTACCAGACATTCTTTACACATTAATTCTGCCCGACGAAGTCCTCGTGGAATCCCGAGATAAGAACCTCGACTCTACCGAATACCAACCGAGCAACCTAAGTTCTCACACATGGAGAACTCCTTCAGTATTCCTAGTGTCACCAAATCCAATCTTTACCTCTTTGCCCAACAATAACCCCTTCTCCATATTTAAAAAATAAAACTAATATGGCGGCCGTGATCAAAGAAAAAAATCATGGGCTTAAATAGAGTGGGTTGATCAATAAGTCAGGAGTAAACATATGATTTTTTTAACCATTTTGTAGTCCTAAGAGTTTTATAAATAATCAAGTTAAATTTAGAAACAATGTGTGAGTGGTCTATCTTCATTCATATAGTTTTATCACATTAATTCTTATATTAAATAATAGTCTATAAGTCCGTAGTCATTTATATTTAATTATTTATTTATTTTAAATTCATGTTAATTAGTAAGATTGGTTGGAGAAAACCCTCAATGATGAGGAAAATTCTCAAAATGAATGAATGAATTAAATAATACAATAATTAAAAAATAAACCAAGTAATCACTGTAGAAAAGTAAAATAAAAATGAAAATTCATAATATTTTAGTAAAGAGAAAAGTAAAAAGCAAACATCATTTGTTTTTTCTCAGTCTTGAGACGAATCTCAAGAATGAGTTAATAAAGGAAATTTGACTTCCACTACAAAAAAATATAAACTGTTTTTTTCTTCTCCCCCCCCCCAGTTACTAAATACTGTATTAACATTATTTTGTAGTCAGATTTTAAGTCTTTCAACTGTTCGCTTTTATTATATGCTCTACTTGTCTGTGTACTGATTTCCAAGTAACCTGTGATATATCCCAACAAAAAATTTCAAGGTATTGTAGATAGACATAATTTTATCATACTGACATTTGTAACATTAATCTGGACATAAGTCTGTGTTTCTTGTTGAACACTCTGAAACAACGATCCTGCTTTCATACGTATTACTAATTATAAGAAAGTTTTGAAATTGAGAATGGAAGACAAGGAGATACATTGCTTTATTCAATACTGTTTTAGAAAATGTAATAAAGGGATATCCAAATGAACCTAGGCGGTAGCATAATGAACAGATCCATATAATGTCTTGCTTATGCATATGAAGCGACCTCTATCAGTTATAAATGAGGCTAATTAAAGAAGTAGAAAAAATATAACAGAATAAATTGGTCTAGAAATCAGTGTTAATAAAACAGTTCATGTTAATACATCCGAAACAAAACACAGATATAGAAATAATGAACTTTAATAAAAAAAATACAGAAAACAATGAATAACATTCAGGATCATTCTACGTAAATGACTACAAAACATTTAAAAGCATGAATGGCAGGAGGTAATATATATTTAGACGTTTATAACTATATTTTTGACATTTGGCAATGAAGCAAATATGATATGAAAAGAAAAATGAATATATATATTTATTTATTTATTTGTTGCAAAAAATAAAGATACGATCCTGTCTAAATATAAATTACAGATATAATACAGTAATTAAACCAAATGTTGTGTAATACTATTACACTTGAGTTAAGACAAGATAAAGAACAATTGCAGTTCAAAAGATGGAACAAAAATTTATTTTTAACAAGATTTATGGACTCATAAAAATAAGTAGGGATGGGGAATACGTACTATAACATAGGAATTTATCTGCAAAATAAACGATCCAATATTTTAATTGTAATAAAGGCTAAAATAATTGAATAGAATGAACATATAATAAAAATGGAGGTTAGTACACCTGTTAGATAATTTGAAGGAAAATCAAGAGAAAGAAGATATAGCCGTTGACCTAGAGATGGAAGGATTGTGTGGAAAACAATTAGGAGTTAGTAGGAGATAAAACGATGGAGGAAGAAGACGGAGGAGAGAGAAAAATGGACTAACATCATTAAGGAGACGCTAGTAACTCTATAACAGCGGATTTCCAATAAAGAACTAGTAGTTTGGTATTACTATTGAATAATATATTAAGTAGAAAAAATAAGCTACTGTCTCCATTTGGGACTCACACATTCTAAATGATGTAAATGATCGCTATTAAGTAAAGAAACATTCAGTTTCTGTTTATCACTTTCTACAAATATGTGTTTCTTCTACAAATGTATTTATTGTTTGTTGATTGAAACGATATAACATAACATTCAGATTTAAGTGCTTAGGGAGGTGATAATTTGTTAGGATAATACCTTATATAGGCTATTACAGAATAATTTTAGATGTAACAACATAGAATACAGCACCATTTCTGTCTATCCTCTGTAGTTCCATGTTATTTACAAACAGTCCTTCTTCTATACCGATTACAGCGCTTCTGGTCAAGAGTTTTCCTTGATCATTATTATCCGTCACAGCGAAATGCTGACCTGCTTCTTTTGAGGATGATTTGCGAAGTAATGCTCTGTCACCCCGCGCACACTCACTTCACGTCAGTCTGTGGCGTCGAGGATTTCAGTGCAATACCTTAAGTAAGCTGGGTGAGTGCTTCATTTGCTATTTGTTCCTGACTATACATGGTTAGTATCAATGTCAGTGCGACGCAACAAACGCGCTGCTATGACTCAAGGCATGTAATAATTTAAATATGTAGACGAATCACTTTACCAGGTTCCATTTACGTTAAAGCGAAAATATTACTTTGATTAATATAAAACTAGATACGTTGGTTGTATTTAACGACGCCCATTAACAACTAATACCATTTAGCGTAGTAATTCTAATCTGGGCGTGAAAATGCCATCCCAAATATAGATTGGTTCTGATGTACTAAATGCTTTCGATTTCGAGATTCAAATAGAATTTGTGAATTCTTTATCAGCTAATGATAAGATTTGTTTAATGAAGGAATTTAAAGGTCATCTTTATAGGGGAATTCAAAACAGTTTCTCTCGTCGCGGAGTTTTATGACACTTTAAAAACAGGATAAGCAAAATAAATGTATGGTAAAAATCCCCGGTGAGAACAATCAATCTAAAGCATAACTAACTTTAAGAATTATGGAACCCGATTTCAATGTCGCATTAACCATGACTCTCCTCTGGATTCTGTCCTGAGTCAACTGAATCCAATTCATACATCCGATATCCATTTCCGTAAGATATATTAGGATACCTACACCCTTCAAAATTATATTTTCCTTATTGATTTCCAATACAACGTGAAATAATTTCTACTGTCACCCATTTGAATTAAATGATCTATAAATATCAATCTCCTACACTTAAAAATCCTCACAATTTTAGGACAGATATATAATTAAGGAGTTCCTCATTGGGAATATCCTTCCATTCTCATACCTTATAATCCTATTTTCGAATACTATGAGCTTGTTCTATTCCCTTATTGTAAGAGACCACGTTTCTCACCGAAAGAATACCAAAAATAATACTGTTTTATATATTTTAATCTTTAGATTATTAGAAAAAGCGACGAAGATGTGATAGCTTTGTATATTTCTTGAAAAAGTTATAAAAATATTTAGTTCCTTTTAGCTCTGATAAATTGAATTATTATACTTACCCAGACGGGCATGGCCGAAGCAGAAGAGACAGCCATCTGTCCCGTTGATGACCGCATGGATCACATCCGTTAAGGCAGTGGAGCAAACTTCCGTCTGTAACAATTAGATATATCATCTTAACTATCATCGATTTCCTTTCTCAATTAAGGAGCTAGAATCTCTCTCTTAACGAGAAACAAGTAAGACACAAAAATGTTCAAGAAAGCTACAGATTCTTCATAATACAAAAATATTCAACCAACTGAAAAAATAACAGCCTGAACTTGATAAAACGATATACCGCTAAGGTCTAGGGGCAACGACATTGCCTCAGACGCAATGGACCCGGGTTCAATCCCGGCCAAGACTAGTTTCCTGGATTATGTTTTCCGGAATTTTCCTTACCTGTAAGATAATTAATGAGAAAAATTTCAGGCCCAAATGTACCCGAGTATTATCTATATCCATATAATTTTCCGGCCTAAACACAAATACCAATACAAAATAGAGAAACAACGCAAACAGAAGGATGATAAAATGCGATGGGACTCATGTAAAACCGTCTATGAAAACGATGATGAAAACAAAAAATAAGAGAGTACTCGAGTTTCTTGGAGTTAATAAGTTAATTTATTTGTGTTGAATAATATTAATGTTAACTAATTTAATGAGCGGCTTGGTTAAAGTGCCAGCGTTTAGGATTCGTATTTGGAAAGTCTGGTGCCAATCAACCTGACGAGATTTTTGCTGTTTTTCTCGGATATCAAGGTAAATTCTGGATTTTAATTTCAGATGACTTTTGAATATATTCATATTTCATATTGTCATTAAAGATTAAATCAGTGATTTTCTACACAAAAAATATAAAAAAAGAGGGAAAGAGCCCAGTACATGGCTAAGAATGTGGGGGGGGGGGAAATAACATTGCTCATTATTTGATGATGGCTAAGGCAAGATGACTTGGCGCAGAACTACGGGACTTGCGCAGGTTCGGATCTCCAATGTAGAAGAAATTTTCTCATAGAATTTCGGCCAATATGGAACCAGTGCCCATTTGGGTAGCTACAATAAGCAGCTGCTCCAGGCTCAAATATCTTTAATAGTTTTTTAGTTATGATGAAAACAGTTTCAGAAAATTCGTCCATTTCGTCGCATTAGCCTGAAACAACCATTTCGCATAATGTAAAAACCATTTAGTGTGGCATTAGAAACTAGATTCAGAAGGTGAAAATAGAATACGCGAAATTTACAAGTTACTAATTTTAAACATGACGAAGTGGGTCCTGGTGAGCTGTAGTTTCCATTATGTTCGGTTATGGTTCTGAAGTTGCTCCGCCACGATTGTTTTTTTTCGGCGCATAAAACTCTTGAGAATGGCTTTCTTTAGAAGTTAAGTAAAGCTGTGGGCCTCGTGAAATAGATCTACACCACTTAAAAAAGCCTGGAATCTGATACAAATGGAATCTCAGCAACTGTTTCCGCCCTTTAACGTACAGCTTTAAATTGCGACGATAATAACATACATTGTTAAAGAGCGTCGTTAAATAAAATACTAACAAGGAAATATGATGTTTAAATGTTTAATCGTTCCTGCTAAACTTACAAATTTGGTTTCCTAGATTGACTCAATACTTGCACGAAAATACAGGACTTCCAATATAAAACCGGACACGCCTCACGGGGTTTCACCCGTCAGGCAGCGCTCTCTCCCCGTCCGCATTTCACTCTGCCAGCCGCAGAGTGTCCGGTTTTATACTGGAAACCCTATAGATTTTATATTCAGCCAAAAGAGGATTTTATTTCAGAAGAAATTTTATAAAAAAATGCAATGATTATTAGGGTAAGCTTCATGAACTACACTCAATATTATCTTACTAATATTATGATGCAACAATTAAACGAGTTGATTTCAATATAATTTTTGCGTGATAGTAGTGCTTTTTGTCGTACTTACAGCAATGGCGACCATGATTGAAAGTTCAACTTCCTACATTTCGGGGTTGCTAACCCAAATATACTGTAATATTTCATTTACACCCACGTGCGGGAAGTAGAATCATTGCTCTCTATGTATACTATGTATAATGCACATACAAAAAATATCCAAAAGGTAGTGTTAATATACATTATACGAAACAAATTACTGCATTTTAAATGAACTGAACTTTATTTGAAACAATATAAAACAATAAATACGAACTTGCGGCCATATTATCAATAATTGGTCTCGAGGCCTCCTGTTGTTTTAACTAATCAACATTGCCCACACTGTTAATATTAGTCAATTGTTTATAATGAACGCAAATATTTCCAACAAAGATGTTATTATTTTACTACTATTTATTATTTTGAAAACACCATCGCGCAAAAAATAATGTACAACGCATGTTTGTGAAGTGTTTTACAGAATCTCGGAAATTAAAAACCTCGCTATCGCTCGATTTTTAAAAATTGTCCTCCATTCTGTAAAAACCACCTCCCAACCTCGCATCATAATATTATTATTATTAAACGTTAGTAAATAATTATTTACCGGTATCTCTATTTTTGAGTTAGTGTTGTGATGTTTAAATTCTCTAACATAAGACATTTGCAAATTAAGAGCAGTGAATTCGCAGAAAACCTCTCAAACTGCACACTGACTGCTTGCTCACCTTCAGCGTGACATTAGGTATAAAAAATATCCTTATTTAGTGGGGGATACATCAGCATGCGAATAATTACCACAAAGATTCCTTTTATTATGAGTACATTAATATATTGCAACCTAATTTATCCATTTGCTTTTGAGACTCGACCTACCAATTTAGAAAACTAAATTTAAAAAATTATAATTGCATTTAAAAAATCACATTTAATTGAATCCCAATTTTATTTATAGAAGCTTCAACATGGAAGATTAAGCTACATCCGGTTGAGAAATGCTTGGTTTAGTAGACTGCTGTATTTCACCTGTGAATTCTGTATATGCTATCTAAAATTGTATTGTTTTATTATATTTTTAATGTATTATATAGTGCGTTTTCTTGGTAAAAGCTACAGACTATCAATAATTAAAAAAACACTGTCAGTCATTAACGTTTCCTATAACCTAACAAAAAAGTAAACAAAAAATAATAATTTGTTCTGGTATATGTGGAAACAATAACATCAATAATAATAATAATAATAATAATAAGAATGAATGAAGAAGAAGAAGAAAGAAGAATAAAATAATAAGAAGAATGAAAAATAATATAGTAATATAAACTAATAACAATAATAAGAATAATAATAATTAATAATAATAAATATTATTATTATTTATTTATTATTACTGTATTATTAGTATCATTAACAGAATAGAAGGGTACATAATCTATCCATAGGGTATTTATATCACCGCAATGAAATAATTCCCAAACAGAATATAATAATCTGTAGGATTATACAAATATATTGATACAATTTGTTCCCATCCCTATTCATCAATTAAATATACATTTGGATTTAAATGTGTTATTAACTATTAAGCCAGATAAATAAACAAATAGGTCTAAATGAAATTAAAAAGAAGTATGATTACCATTATTATGCAGGACAAATATTAATATTATTGATATTATTTCATTGTTATACAATAATGATATAAGTTAAGGATATGCCAGTATTAAAATGAAACCAAGCATAGGGAAATAATTTTAAAAAATGTTAGAATTAATTCCTTATACCAGCAAAATTTAATGTACTTATAGTGCAAGCTGCGAGAAACAACTTGTTTGATAGAAAATTATTATTATTACTATTATTACTATTATTATTATTACTACTACTACTATTATTAATATTATTATTATTATTATTATTATTATTATTATTATTATTATTATTACTATTATTAACCGGCCGGGGTCGATGGATTTTTAGGACGGAAAAATCCCAGGAGCAAGTCCTCCGGGAGGGACTTTAAGCCGTGGGTCCCGAGTCTGAAGATTTTCAGGCTCGTTAAAGATCCTTAAGGCTGAATGAAAAGCCCTCTAAGCAAAATTTACCGAATTTTCTTGTCCTAGTACTACCTTGGTTTCCTAGATGTCAGTATGAGGCGGAACGTTGATCACAGACCACTCAAATGGCATCTATACGAAAACAAGTGTAACTAAATTAGTTGGTTCAAATTCTTCCCGGTAGGGGCAGAGCGCCTAAATCTCTATTAAGGGAAACATGGGCTCACAATACAATTATTATTATTATTAAACTAACTCAGTGGCCTATCGAACCGTAGGTTCATGGCCGGGCGGACATAAGCTCTCCATAGATCCCTATCCTGAACTAATATTTTCAAATCATCGTCTGTATAATCTACTTCCCTCAAATCATGCTTAATGTTAATCTCCCACCTCATTCTTGTTCTACCAACTGGGCGTTTTCCCTCTGGTTTTCCTACAACTAGTTTCCATGACCACTCTTCCATTCCCCATTCGTGCCACATGTCCTTCCCATTGCAGTCTACGAGACTAAACTGTACTTACTATATATGGTTTCCCATTAAGATAATGTATCTCACTGTTCTGTAAGTCTTCTCCTTAGGCATTTCTGTTCATCTTTCTTTGGAACAAAAATTGTCCTAAAAAACTTTATTCTTAAATACTCGTAATCTTTTTTTCCTCGTTTAAAGTAAGAGTAGGTGCTTTACATCCATATAACTGGGAGAATAACAGTTTTATGTATTTTCAGTTCAATGTTTTTTTTTTTAGAGAGAGAATTTGGGACGACAAGAATTTCTGTATAATAGCATGCATTTCTAGAATTGAACTTATGTTTAATTTCTTTATGCATCTCATTCCTATTTTTAATTAATGTTTCCAGGTATTTGAATTCAAACCACTTCTTCAAAATTAGTCTCATTTATCATGAACTGTCCACTTCCATTATACAGTGTATTCCCATATGTGACCAAATATTCAGTTTTATTAACTTCTCAGTGTTACTCGATAGTGTGTGTGTGTTGGCTCTTAGTACGATATCTCCTTGCTATCGCCTAATATACATCATCATCATCATAAACTAAGTTTATTAACACCATTATGTCGTAGGCCTTCTTCATCATACGAAAATTTGATGTCATGTTCAAGTACAAAACTGAATAGGAGGAAATAATGCATCTTCTTGCTTTAATCCATTGTGTAATTCAATATTATTATTGTTATTATCATCATCATTATCATTATCATTAGTATTATTATTATTATTGTATTTTAATGGAAGTAAAGGTCAATAAAAGTAAATATATGGTCACACATAGAAATACATTATATAATGGAAATGAACAGCTAATGACAAATGAGGGAAATTTTGAGGGAGTGGCTGAATTCAAATACCTAGGAACAATAATCACAAATAGGAATGACACGCACAAGGAAATTAAACATAGGCTCAATTCTGGAAATGCGTGTCATTGTGCATTACAGAGACCCTTGATGTCCCAACTTCTTTCAAAAAACGTTAAACTGAAAATATATTATACTATTATTCTACCAGTTATATTATATGGATGCGAAACATGGATTCTTACTTTAAGGGAGGAAAGGAGATTACGAGTATTTGAGAATAAAGTTCTTAGGAAAATTTTTGGACCAAAGAGAGATGAACAGAGAGGTGAATGGAGAAGACTGCATAACAATGAATTACATGGTCTTAATAGGAAGCCAGATATAATCAGAACAATTGAGTCTTGTAGACTGCGATGGGCAGGACATGTGACATAAATGGGAATGAAAGACGTGCTTGGAAGCTTCCTGTAGGAAAACCAGAGGGAAAACGCCCAGTTGGTAGACCAAAAATGAGGTGGAAGAATAACATTAGCTATGATTTGAGGGAATTAGATTATACAGAGGGTGATTGGAAAACATTACTCAGTATAGGGATGTATGGAGAGCTTATGTCCGCGCGGCCATGAACCTACGGTTTGATAGTGCCAGTGAGTTAGTTAGTTGGTTATTATTGTATTTTATCCAGCTTTGCTCTTAAACAACTCACATCGATAGCACAACAATTCTAATCTTGGCATGAAGGAAACAAGTTTTGCTTGGATCACCTTATTTCAGAATTGAGGCTATTTCACAGTCACGATAAACTATACTACACCTTACCTAAGACTTTACTTCCCTTTCCAATGATACAACACCTAGCTTATTTACACCATTACAATTCTAACTATATATGTGTTTGGGAAAGGATGTGGATGACCTCATACTCGAAACAGGGAAGGGGGGCGAAAGTGAATTTTTTTAATTATCTTGGGTCAATAATTACATGTTTAGGTACGTGTGAAAGAGATGTACAAACTAAAATTGCAATGACAAAAAATTCAACTAAGACATTACATGGAATAATTTGAAACAAAAATATTACAAAGGAAACTAAAATAATAATTTATAAGAGCATAATACAGAATATCTTGTCATATGGAAGTAAAACTTGGTCTTTGACGGAATTACAAAAAAATAAAACTAGAACAGTTGAATTTGACTATCTTAGAAGAAGCCTTCAAAAAACAAGACAGGATAAAATAAGAAATGCATTCCTTTGGAAAAAAAAATATATCACCACAACTCTTGTTAAGAGGATGAAAACCAAACTCTTAAATGGTATGGCTATGTACAAAAAAACTGAAAATGAAAGATGGCCAATAAATATATATGAAGTGTCACCATTGGAAGAAATAAACGTGGCAGACCAAGATGGAAATGGAAAACTTGTCAGAACTATAATGGATGATAGGAATTTGGAAGAAGGAGATTGGAATGATAGAAATAAATGGAAACTGAAGACGGCAAACCTGGGGAAAGCCGAAGAAGAAGAAGAAAATTCCAACTACTCCGTACGGGCTTGAACCTCGAAACTAACGGCGAGCATGGTAATCTCTAGTCCTAGTGAGACGATGCCAGGAGGATTAAGGCGATCTTGGGTAACAATAGAGGATAGTCAGTGCTGTGTGGCAGGGTGTATAACACATATGAATACAGAAGACATCTTAGAAACCGGCGGTAGTAGTTTCATCACAAGTGTTTGTTTTAATAAAGCGTGAGGAGGTGATTGGGCACATCTGTATGCCGTCGTTACCTCAAGCTGCCGCTTCTTATCGTATGCAACACGCAGTCATCACTGTGTCGTTAAGACGCCACGTTCACAAGATGACACATTAAAACAGACATCGCTTACATCCTTTACATCACTATTCTCATTTTACTATTTTTATTTTAAAAAGCTTGAATGTCTTAGGTGATATTGTATTAAACAATATGTAAAGTTACACTATTTAGGCCTTACGAGCATGGTTTAGAAGATTAGTTATTTCTGACTCTAAAGCGAAACAGCAATGGACATGTGTTTATTTTCATAATTGAGTTTTTTCAAGATTTTTATCAATTTCCATCCATCCATAATAATTCTGCCCGAAGGCAGGTCCTTCACTGCAATCATAGCATTTTCATGCTATGCTTGCAGCTTTACTAGGGAATTGTAGGTGTGGTAGCTTCCCATTGCTTTCCACACCGGCGAAGGACGATGATGATACTGATAAGGATGATGATGATGATTATGGCCATATAATTTCGGGGACCGTCTGGGCCTTAAATTTTTCCTGACATTTGTCTTAAAGGTGAGGAAAAACCCTGATAAAAACGTCACCAAGAAAAACTGCCCCGCCCGGGGATCGAACCCAGGCCCACTACGTGACAAGGCATCACGCTACCTCGTGATCACAGCGGTGGACTTTATCGATATAAAAAGTCATAAATATTCTGAACACTAAAATCATCGATTGATTCTGTACGTTCTACATCGTTACATATTTCCAGATCAACTGAGAAAAGAATGACTGCTTCTTTAATTTTATAAAGTTTCTGTTGATTCGTTATGTATTTTACATTGTAATTTTTAAAATTAAAATTGTAGGCTTTGACGGCAGGTGTCTTGTTTCATGTTGGGTTTGTCATTCGGGCTAAATGGCCGTGGTCTAACTTTCTTAAAACTCAACGTTTCGTCTACCGCAGTAGTAGACGAATCGTTGGCAGACTCAACGTTGGGTTTTAAGAAAGCTAGATCTCGGCCATTTAGCCGGACAAACCCAATAGGAATTTGAAATTAAATTTCAAAGACTTAGTTTAAAATATGCTTATATGTTGTACAAATATATACCTGCATTCTCTTTATATTCATGTGTGCTTAATACATAAATGTTAAAAAATTCGAAATACTATAATTTGACTACGAGAAAACAGTAAACTCCATTTAGAATAAATTACCCGGTCAGAGGCTTAATTTATTTTTCGCGCGCGCCTTTGGAGTCACATAAATTGTTCAACTATGAGAGACCAAATTTGCTAGTTCTATAATAAGTAGTAACAGATTAAAAAATTACCAACAATGAAAAATACGATACATTATTAATACTTATCGTGCAATAGTGGAATATCACTTTAAATGAAAAATAGTAAATACATAAGTTACATCCTAGATTGGGCGAAGTTGCACAGTCGCGAATATATTGCCATCATCATCTTCGTGACCAGGTCATCAACTGGATATATCTAAATGGAAGATTAATATAAATATTTATTAAATTTAAAAAATATGAAAATTAAATAAATAATATATGAAATAAATATGAAAATATGAAAATCACCATCAACATTAACTGACTCGGATTTGTTCGTCTATATTTCCACACCACCAAGGTTCCCTTATTTCATCTTCTTGTTACGGTCTCTGAATCTGGAATATTTCACCCAGTCCTAAGTTCCTTTGATGGGAGATAATCAAATATTTTCTACTGAAGTCACTTGCGGACCACAAGCTACAAACTTCCGGTGGAGAGGATCACAATCTGCAGTAAACCACACACTGAGCTTCTTGGGGCTCATTTACTCGGATTTAACAATGCTCTATATGCAACGTGCGTCACCGCGGAGGCATTTCGGTTGCCTAACGTCGGAGGGGCTACACAATCTTGTCTAGTATTGGCAAACACGTGTACTGACTGTAATCTCAAGTATCATCAGTCCCAAGTTTACATAAAATACACACCATTTGTCCCTTGTTCAATTCTCTCTGCAAACTCTACATTTATGATACTAAAGAGAACGCACGACAAGTGTAATATTTAAACAACTCTGCTCAAAATAATTTAGCACACACTTTTCTTTCACTCACACTATATTTTTGAGATTAATAAAAAAACGTAAATCTTATACTAGTGTACGACGTGAATTCAGCTCGAGGGATAAGTTAAGATGAAGTGCCTATTATTGAAGTTTTGAGATATTGTATCATCACAAGGGCAGATGAAATAAAACAACATTGAATGAAATGTAGGGCATGAGTACGGAGAAGAGGCGGAATTAAGTTTTTGGCAAGCAAACAGGGAAAATATCCCGAATAAAGCTGCTGATCCTCCATCAGAAAATCACATGGAATGATCGAGAAGGTAATTAGGGATCCAGAGATTGAGGCAAGTATCTAATAAGTTGTGCACAGAACCGCCTTTTAATGGATTATTTACGATTAATTTAAAAAAACCCTGGACCTGTACTGAATGAACACGCAACAAGCTGCCAGCTTTCATGCGTAGAGGAAGAAGAAGAAAATTATTTTAAAGTTCTTGGTTTTTCAATACTCCCTAAAAGTGTTAGTAAAAATGCCTGTTAAAATAATATTATCAGATATTCCTACAGTTATTTTATTATCCTCCGTGTAAATTAAAAATATAAAGATATAAATATACCTAATTCTTGGGTTGGGTAAAAATATTGAGAGAGAGAGAGAGAGAGAGAGAGAGAGAAATTGGAACATGAAGAAATGTATATAATTGATAATGAAAATGTCAATATGATAATTGTTTCCATTATCAGTTTTATCATATAATAAGTTATATTAATTGAATTGTCACCTACTGTGTGCTCGCGCATCGGTTGGTCTAAGTTTTCTTTTCTAGGCTATATTCTAACTGTAGGCTAAAAATGAGAAATACTTATTGTACATTGATGTGAGAGAGACATAGAGAGAGATGGAAGGGGAGCGAGATATATGTGGGGGAGAGAGATAGAAGGAGAGAGAGATGTGGAGGGAGAGAGATGGAAAGATATGATGGGATAAAAGAGATGAGGGAGAATATTTTATACCTGGTTTTACGTTTGAATGTAGATGTGTATGTGTGTGGAGGGTGGTGTATATGTATTGTATAATATATAATACATACACATGTATTTTTTGTTCCTTAATCGAGGAACATTAATATGTACTAGCTGTCAAAAACTGGCCCGAGCGCACTGTTATTGTTAACATGTATCAATATTTTTAAACAAACTCAATGTTTCCCCCGCCACCATCACTACTGATACCAACACTTATATATAACTAATTATATTATACAGATGATTTACACTAAGCTCTCTCATGGATTAATGTTTTACATTTTTTAAATATCAATTTATTAACTACTAGCTGAATCCGGCGTGCACTGCTACGCCTAAATAAATGAAAATTAATGTGCTTTTATGTTTAGCTGAATAAGTAGAGGGATAAATATTTATAAATTTAGGCCTATATTTTTTAGATACCCCGTGTTGATTATCCGGCGTTGCCCGGGAATCTACTTATCCCGTTCTTCTTGACATAAATGAGCTGAAATACGAAAATTAATGTTTTATGTTTAATTAAATAAGTGAAAGGAAACATTTATATCGTCATTACTTTTAGATACCCCGTGCTGTTTACCCAGCGTTGTCCGGGAATCTACTCATACCAATCTTCGTGGCATAAATGAGCTGAAAGACAAAAATTAATGTACTTCTCACGGTTAGTTGAATAAGTAAAATGAAAAATAATTATAAATTTATATCGTAATTATTTTAAGATTCCCGAGCTGATTGCCCTGTGTTGCCCAGGAATCAACTTATCTCGATCTTCTTGGCATAAATAGCTAAAAGACAAAATTCGTTATTGTGAGTAATCCGTAAAAGAATACCCGCCATGTGCTGCTAAGCTTGCCCAGGAATCTACTTACTTGTCTCGATCTTCTTGGCATCAATGAAAGACAAAAATTATTATTGTGAGTTATCAGTAAGACAAACATATGCTGCCGCGGACTTTTTTTGTAGAGCTTCTTGAGATATTCAATTCTGTGTGTTTTAATTTTGTGTATGTGTTATGTTTTAGGCAGCGTAAGCCATTTAAGCGTCCAAAGAGCTACTTTTTTCACGTTTTCCACTACAAATGGCAATTTTTAAGGGTATAGGAGTTGAGTATTACAACTCTGTCATAGCCTATGTTCATCGCGGGAATCTCCTGAACAATTTGCAAGAAGCCCCATCACAATCGGATCAACGGTATAGCCGCGCATAAAGAACGAACAAACAAACAAACAAACATTTATTTTTTATATTAGATATTAGGAGTACTTAACATTTAATCTAATCTGTTAACAATAACATTAACAGTAGGTCAGTCTGGGAAATTCCAAAGGAATTATATTGAGGTTGTTCTCATGAAAAGACTTTTGCAAATTTTTACACATTCACGGATCTTATCGTGTAGATACCGAAAATTCGTTAATATATAATTCATAATTGTTATAATATATGTATAATTTAACCCTGGTGAAGTGGAGCTGAAGATCATATGGTTTTAACTCCATTAGGTAAAATAAATAAAATGAAACTACCTATATGTCCGTTTAATGTTTTAGCGGCCCCAAGTTTTGTTTTATCAGAACCAAACTTGGCACATAGCAATAAATAAAAAAAAGGTATACAGTTGATTAACCAGGAAAATCGGGATCATTAATAATCGGCAGTCATCTAAAACAAAAAATTAAAATTAGCTTTAGTGGTGGCAATTTTCGATTTTTCGCAACGAAACTCAGTGTATGCTATTAGAATAGAACTAGAAATGAGGTATTCTCTAAAAATGAGATATTCTCTAAAAAAGTGGAGGTTTAATTCAAACCCTGATTTAAAAAATCGCTCTAGCAAAAGTCACGTTTGCTTCGTCCCAATATATCAGCTAATAAAACAATTTAATTAATCCTTAAGTAGGCAATGTATTCTGTAAGATACATTACTTTAACTTATTTAAATTTTTAATAAAATAATAAAACAGGCAGATATTATTTAAATTTGTGTCACATTATACAAAAAATATTCAATAAATAATAATAGGTTTGCTTTCTCTTGAGTTTGACATGTTTAAATAAATTAGCATAGGAACTTCAGTCTCTCCAATTTACTCGTAACAAAAGAAAAATATATTCCGTAAACCATCAAAATCGGATTATATGTTCAACTTGATGAGGAATTAGCTTAGTTTACGCAGTTCCTGCGTAACGGACTTTTTAAAATAGCACAATGCGATGATGAAATAGCATACTGACAACTTTATATATATATATGCAATATGTATATATATATATTTATATTTTTACATTACATATATATTATAGTATATTACGATGCTAGGTTGAGACGTTTTTTTTTTTTTTAATTTCCAAGATTCTGTAACACACTTCACAAACGTGAGTTGTACATTATTTTTTGCGCGATGGTATATTCAAAATAACAAATAATAGTAAAATAATAACATCTATGTTGGAAATATTTGCATTCATTATAAACATTGACTAACGTTAACAGTGTGGGCAATGTTTATTAGTTGAAACAACAGGAGGCCATGAGAACAATTATTGATAACATGACCGCAAGTACATATTTATTGTTTTATATTGTTTCAAATAAAGTTCAGTTCATTAAAATGCAGTGAATTGTTTCGTATAATGTATATTTAACACCACCTTTTGGATATTTTCTGTATATATATTGTACGTAGTATAGTGGTTTTACTTCCCGCACGTGGGTGTAAATTTAATATTACAGTATAATTATTTAAGTTGGCAATCCCGAAATGTAGAAGTTGAACTTTCAATAATGGTCACCATTCCTGGTAAGTACGAAAAAACGCACTATCGCGCAAAAACATATTTTATTTATTTATTTATATTTTGAAGATTTAAGAATAATGATTATTAAAAATCTGTGCTTCAAGTAAACATTTGAACACTTTTTTTTGGAAAAATTTCAACTAGATTGTTTATAAAAATAAATAAAATATAAAGTTTTACATGATTTTCATATTTATTAAAATGCAAATTCGCAACATCTGTTTCAGTAGAAACGAATTAATTTGTAATCATGAAAAAATTCGTCTGAGGAAGGTACAAAGTACTGAAACAGCTGTTACGAATTTGTATTTTAATAAATATGAAAATCATATAAAACTTAAACATTTATTTATATTTATAAAACTGGATTTTCATCAAGTAAACGCCAAATCAATTGATTAGATTGTTTACGTCCACTGGTACCAACATAATTATATTTTTTCTCAGTTGTATATATTTAAACTTCTAGACAGCGTTTTCTTCCAGGTCTATACTAAGGGTTGAATGTAGAGTGAGAAGTAGCCCTTAAGCTATTATTAAGTAACGGTCCCCACCCGCCAGATAATAGTGCGCAAAGTATTCTCACTGGTCAAATCTTTTAAGTTTCTACAAAAACATTCTAAACATTTAAACTGATCTATTATTGTAGTCTATTAAATAAAATAGACCTACAATATGTAACACCCAATATGTGAACGTTCGAATTATGACAATGACGCTAACATTTAAATTGAACTAACATCTTTTTGCGTTACTTCATTGATAGCTCGCATAATAAATAAGACTAAGAGTAGGGGTGTCTCATTGAGGCGATGTGCTAACCCACATGTCACTTGCTGACATCTATAGAGATGTGCGTAACTAAAATTAGTCTGGTTAAGAAATGTCCACTAGGGAGTACCAATGTCCCCATGCAAGACGTATGGGATATATACAAGAGTCGGGGCGAATAAGCAGACAATTACAATTACCTGCCCCATCCTTAATTGCGCCTAAATATTTATGCTAAATCCAAGACGTTCTAATGCCCGCTAGTGTACACCCAGAGGTATTAAAAGTAGCTGGGATATCAATGTAGACTTATAAATGCAAAGAAACACACACATATATTGTATCTATTATTTAGTTCAATACAAGTTGTGTAGTAACAGCAGAAACGGTATACGTCCAATATGAATGTTGATGTTCTACAGCGAATAGCATATATATAACTCACTGGTTCTCTCGAACCCGTAGGTTCAAGGCCGCGCGGACATAAGCTCTCCATACATCTCTATCCTGAGCTAATGTTTTCCAAATACCCCTGTATAATCTACTTCCCTCAAATCATGGGTGTTATTATTCTCCCACCTCATTCTTCGTCTACCATCTGGGCTTTCCTTTTGGTTTATGTACAAGTAGCTTCCATGCATCTCTTTCATTCCCCATTTGTGCCACATGTCCTGCCCATCGGAGTCTACAAGACTTAAATGTTCTTATTATATGTGGCTTCCTACACATACCATGTAGCTCACTATTATGTAGTTTTGTCCATTCACCTGTCTGTTCGTCTTTTTTCGGACCAAACATTTTCCTAAGAACTTTATTCTCAAATACCCGTGATCTTCTTTCCTCTCTTAAAGTAAGAGCCCATGTTTCGAATCCAAACAGTTTTATATATTTCAGTTTAATGTTTTTTGAAAGAAATTGGGACGACAAAAGTCTCTCTAATGCATAATAGTATACATTTCCAGAATTGAGCCTAAGTTGAATTTATTTGTGCATCTCATTCTTATTTGTAATTATTATTCCTAGATATTTAAATTCAGCACTTCTTCAAAATGTCCCTCATTTGTCATTAGTTGTCCATTTCCATTATATAATGCATTTGTGTGCGTTAATACGAGTATATATATATGTATATGTATATATATATATATATATATATATATATATATATTAGATGTTATAACTATATTTTTGACATTTGGCAATGAAGGCGAACATGATATGAAAAGAAAAATGATTGCTTGAGTCGGGATTTTAACCCGAGTCTATAAACTCGGTACGATTAGCGCTCTAACAACCTGAGCTACCCAAATATTCCCATTCAAACATACATTTTTCTTATATATGTAGTATTCTCAATTCACACGAGAGGTAGCGGAAATTTGTTCCGACTGACATCTACAGTGGAGGAAATTGGTATAGGCCTAAAGCCACTAACTTTTAGTAGTAAAACAACCTGAAATATTTATGCAAATACCGTATGTGTGTCATAGATTACATAAAATTATCTTGGACATAATTTCATACAGGTCTCCACATTTTGTATTTATTATATACATAAATATTACGTAAAAACTAAGAAAACGCTGTCCTAGGGGTGGAAATCGGTATAAAGGCAGGTCAACTTCTGGCTCTTACAGAGACATAAATGTAAACAAAACACTGCAGTTACATGGAGACGACGTGTCTGTGAGCATCGTTCATCAGTTACAAGTCAGCAGTACGTACAATGCCACGTGGAAAGCCTCTATCAAATGAAGAGAAATCAAGAGTTAGTGCCTTCAAGGAGATGGGCCTTTCCAATCGACAAATAGCTATGAAATTGGAGCTTCAAGATGCGTCATTGATAATTTTGTCAAACTGGGCTCATAATATGGAAAAAAAAATGGGAAGTATGGACGGACAATAAAATTGTCTGAGCGCACTAAACGTCTCATTTTACGTAAAGCAAAAGGTAAGAGTATGTTTCTTTCTCAAATCCCGGCTGATTTGAAGTTGCCAGTAACAGCCAGACGAGTAAGACAAATTCTGTCAGAAGACAAGAACCTAAAATTAAAAAAAAAGTCTTAGTAAACTACCTCAGAACAATGCACATAAGACAGCTAGAATGACTTTTGCTAAAGAACACATGGCCTGGAACTCAGAATGGAATAAAGTAACATTCAGTGACAAGAAGAAGTTTAATGTGGACGGGCCTGATGGCTTTCAGTATTACTGGAACGACCTCCGTACTGAAGAGCAAGTTAGAATGAGTAGAAACTTCGGTGGTGGAGGTGTTATGATTTGGGCAGCATTCTGCTTTAAAGGAAGATCAAAACTGGCCTGGGTATGCACCAAGATGAATTCTGAGTCCTGCACTGAGGAGCTTCTGGAGTCCGAATTGATACGAATGTATGAGGAATTTGGCGAAGATCTAATTTTTCAGCAAGATAATGCTTCCATTCACGTGTCTGCCAGATCAAAGGAGTGGTTCAGGAAGAAAGAAATGCCTCTTTTGACGTGGCCAGCCAGACGTCCTGATTTAAACCCGATTGAGAACTTATGGGGGATCCTGCCAAGGCCTGTGTATCGCAATGGATGGCAGTTTGGGACAGTGACTGAGCAGAAAATTGTAATTCGGGAAGAGTGGGCTTCAATCTCAGTGGAAGAAATAATCACCCTTTTCAAGTCAATACCAAAGAGAATCTTCCAAGTAATTAACAACAATGGAGGTTCAACTACATTTTAGAACTTAGTTGTAAACTTTATGCTCAGTCTTTTTGGTTAAATCTGTGAAATACACAAAGTGCCTTTATACTAATTTCCCCACCCATATGTGAGAGTGGTTTCAGTTTTCATGCACTTTTTTGGACGGAAATTGATAATTAATTTTGACATTATTTGTCTGTGTTTTATACTCAATCACCTCCTAAGTTAAGATAGAAAAATGCCAAAGAAAGAATAAATGAACTTGTGTTAACACTTTTAACAAAGTGTCTTTATACCAATTTCCTCCACTGTAGTGCGCTAACATAACAGTTAAGAAAATTTCCGAACTACCTCTTGTGTGGAATGAGAATACTACATACAATAAGAAAAATGCATGTTTGAAGTGGAATACTTGGGTAGCCTCAGGCCGTTAGAGCGCCTAAACGTACAGAGAGTTTTAGAGCGCTGGCGTTAAGCCCTAAGGCATTGTGTGCTTTTCATATCATATATATATATATATATATATATATATACATATAGGCCTTCAGTTTATGCAACATTGGTCTGCACGTTTCTCATTTTTTCACCCAGAGCTCAATATAAATGCAGGTGAGCAACTATAATGGTCAGTATTTAGTTCAGAGTTACCAGAAAGCATACATTTAAACAGCAATATTGCCTATATACAATTCACAATTTTATGTTTGTGCACTCAAAAAGCTTCAACATCTTTGAGTGTATTCGTAAAAAATTCTAATACACAGTCCATTGTTTAGAACTCAAGATATTAGATTAGATACGACTTCAAATGTTTAAAATCTACAAATAAATAATTAAAATATCATGTTATCCATGGGCGAAGTCAGTAAAACTTTACTTCTGTATTTTTTAGAATGTAATACATAATAGTTTAAAAAAAACTACAAAACGCTTTATTAGAAAACCGAACTAAAAAATGAAAAATAACTTCAATTTCCAACACTCTTGGGATAAAATTAAAATGGTAAACAAAAAAACCATCTCCAACACATCTAGAATAAAACTACAGTTATATACAAAAAAAATAATTTTACAATCAAAAGCGTGGGGTGCTCTATATCAATTCATATATTTGATAATAAACAGATATTGGTAAAAGTAGAGTCTCTAAGAAGAAAACGTAAAAACCATAAAAAGTTTGATTGTCATAAACCGGAATCCCATGAAAATTCAATTGCTTAATACTCTTCTAAAAAAAATCCTCCGGGGCGGATTTGAACCAGCGACCCATGGATTATTGAAATTATATACCACTACAGTCCACCGCTCTTCCAACTGAGCTCTTACATCGATTGACTAAAAAGTCGATAAGTACGCAACCTATTATACCGGTTTTTATTGTTTTTATATTTCTGATGCTTCTGGCCTGGAAGTTAGAAAACAATTATGAAATTATTGTATTGTCATGGGTCCTTTACAAGTATACAAAGTTTCAAGTCGATCAAATATTTTTAAGTGGGTGAAAATCGTGATCAAAGATTCCGTTACATAGACAGATACAGGTCAAGCTAATATAAAGCGCGTAAAAATGGGAATAATCAGGATATATAATTATGTCAAAGTTGAAATATATGAAGTGGAATGATTATAATCTTAAAGAATCCCACCTCTAACACCATACTTGTCGCTGTGAGTGCTTCTGCCTCTTCAATTCTGTCGATTGATTCGCTGCAAGTGTTGTCTGCTTACTAGTAACGAAACCAATTTCTACTCCCCTCCTGCTTCCACTACATGGCGTGCGTGAGTTAAAAATTCACCATGGTGGTCTCATGATGCGATATATCCACCGCAACGTTTCGTTTCAGAAGCACTAAAGTTCTAGTTTTGACCTCTAGCATAATTATTCATGTACTGTTAAGGTATCGTTAAAAACTGAACACTCACAAATATTAAATTTTTTTATTACGCTTCATAATCGAAGCACTAAGTTTCCAGATCTGTATTAATTCCTATGACTATTTAACTCATGCCCCAAATGGGAGTCAATGACCAATCACGTTTCAATGATTTCTGTTTTACAACCAATCAGAGTCGTGTTTCACCAAATATTTATCAGTGTTATAATTACCATATTAAAGAAAGCTCCTCCTTACAATATTGCGTTCCTTTGGCAATAAATAGTATGATCTGGTTGCAGTGATAAACAAAAGAAGCGGTAGAAGCGTACCTATCGTTTCTCATTTGTTTTCAAACATCGCCGTTTATATTAAATATATAAATAGTTTAAAATAACTATCGTTAAATAATGATTTGTGAGTAAACAGCTTAATTTTATTCGTTAAATAGTCCTAACAAATGCCACTCTTGATTTCCAAATTCTCTAGATAAATTCACTCCTCACTTCGTGAGTCGTGAATTTATCGATAATTTGGAAATCACTCGTGGCATTACTTATGATAATCTCACTTGGATAAGGAGGTAAAATTGAGTAAATTAACGGGGTATGTCGAATGGGTAAAACTTTTCTTCTTAAAAAGTATAATTAAAGTATAATGAATATATTATGTAGTGTCATTTGAAAACTTTATGACGTCACTTGTATCTTGAACAAGAATAGAGTTACACAAACCAAATCTCCTTACTTAAATGGCAAGTGCGATGATTATGGAATGAAGATCAATGTAAATAAGACGAAGGCCATAATTTAGGAAGAAGACCAAGGAAGATAATCAAGAGGGTTAAAGATGAGGCCATTGAGCAAGTGGAGAGCTTCAAATACTTGGGTTGTACTATCAGTAGTAACATGAACTGTGGTCAACAAGTAAAGCAGAGGATAGCAATGGCAAAATAAGCTTTTAACAAGAAGAGAAGCATTTTCTGCAGACCTTTGACAAAATAATTACGGAAGAGACTAGTGAAGTGTTTTGTGTGGAGTGTAGCATTGTATGGACATTACGACGGAATGAGGAAAAGCGACTGGAAGCTTTTGAGATGTGGATATGGAGAAGGATGGAACGTATAAAATGGACAGACAAAATAAAAAAATAAAGATGTGCTAGACAGAGTAGGTGAAGGAAGAACAATGCTGGAACTCATAAAGAAGAGGAAAAGAAATTGGATTGGCCACTGGCTAAGAAGAAACTGCCTGCTGACGGATGCCCTAGAAGGAATGGTCAACGGAAAGAAATCAGATGATAGACAATATTAAAATAAATGGTTTGTATGCGGATACAAAAAGGAAAGCTGAGTTAAGGAAAGAGTGGAGAATGCTGAGTTTGCAGTGAAAGATCTGCTCTTGGGCAGAACACTACGAATGAAGTTAGCCCCTGTATCTAGAATTGTTTTCAAAAAGAAAATATTCAATGCCAGTGCAAACATAAAAGTTATTATAGATGCACAAGTTAAAAGAGACACACTCTATAGAGATAATTTTACATGCTTTCAGCAAAGTTTGTGAACCTTTTAACGTCCAGGTTTGAATTATCACGCTAATTAATACCTGAGTAGTCACTAAATAGAATATTAACATTGCTTAGATCTTTACGATTTTTTAAAAATGTTTACAATAACTAAGTAATTCGGGTCTTCTGAAATGACAAAGTTGTTTGAATCACCTAAAATATAATATGCATTTCACGTTGAAATTGTTAACATAAATAAAATAGTAAACCTATTTTTTTTACCAAAAAAATAAAGATTGAAATGGAATGTTATCAATATCACTAAATGATCCTAGATGATTATTTGATCCAGTGTGATGTAAAAATAGTGAATAATATGCCATTGATTTATTTTATTTAAGTAAATTGAATAATAGTTTAATATCTAAATAGGCAGTTCTATGCCACCGTGCCACTGTGAATATTCCATCGGAAAACAAGTGACTTTTAGCGTCGTGTTAGCCCATGTGATAACATGTTCCCGCTAGAACCAATTGCTAATATGTTTGCTCACTAATAAGGAAATTCTATCCCAAGAGTCCACCTACATTTTGAAGGCAAGTTATGGTGAGAAAATGGGCAAGTCAGTGTGAGATGGACAAGTTAGTGTTAGTTTGAGCAAGTTTAGGTGAGAAAATGGACAGTTAGTACACCAGATCAGTTTAGCGTTCACTTGTTTATTAGCGGATTTTTGTTATAAATTGGCTACACTGTCTAAGAAATCAGTAATACACATTTTATATTACATATATGCTGATTGTAGGTTAGTATTAACTAAACTTCTCACTTTAAGACATTTTTTTGGAAAAAATCAACATGTATAAGTATTCACATATTTCAACAATAAATAGTGTATTTTTCAGTATTTTTACGTATGTTGGTGACATGGTAATGTAGAATCCCCTATAAATATAACAATTATAGGAATTGCAAAATAAAAAAGATACCTGAGAATCTTCCTGCGTAAAGATAGCATCAAAGGCGAACATTTTGGGAGCGGCAACGCCAACACGCCGATCTTCAGGAGCAGCAGTACCTCCGCAAGCCGCTGGGTCGAAGAGAGTTACTTGCTTCTTGCGACTATCAACGGTAAAGAAAGACGCCGTCCCTGAAGTTGTGGATGAAGAAGCAACAGTAGTAGTGGTGTTTCCAGTATTGGTTGCGGTGGAGTTGCCAATGGTGCCCCCGCTCCCACAAACACGTAACATCACCTTCACCTGAAACAGATAAATAATAATAATAATAATAATAATAATAATAACAGTGATATATATATTAACTGGGAGAGTAAAGGCTTTTTCTTCCATTCGACCAGTGAAAAAAAAAATTGATACAAAAAAATACATAACATAGAAAATATAGCCTAACACTAATATAAATGTATTTAAACAAATTAAACTTAAATTAAAATGCATCTAATTGTTATCTATTTATTTAGCCTCGAGTTACAATAATGTGTCGTCCTCTTTTGCTCACCAGGACAAACACCATGTTCCTTTAGAAAACACCTATCACAATAATTATCATAAGTAATGCCACGAGTGATTTCCAAATTATCGATAAATTCACGACTCATGCAGTGAGGAGTGAATTTATCTAGAGAATTTGGAAATCAAGAGTGGCATTTGTTAGGACTATTTAACTAATAAAATTAAGCTGTTTACTCACAAATCATTATTTAACTATAGTTATTTTTAAATATTTATATATTGAATGTAAACGGCGATGTTTGAAAGCAAATGAGAAAAATTGGTACACTTCATTTGCTTATTTGTTCATCAGCAACCAGATCATATTATTTATTGCCAAAGGATCGCAATATTGTAAGAATGCACCATAGTCGAGAAATTTATAACCAACATTATAGGTATTAATTCATTTCTGATGTCCTATTATGTAAATATTTCAATTATATTTTCTGCATGTCATTTCCTGAAAAATAATTCGTTTTAAGAAAGTGCAAACAGTGGTTTATTTTTTTTTTGTGGTATATTCAATTGCTACAAATGTTTTTATTGTATCTCCCGCATGCGCTATCTGCTGACATTCATGCACTATAAATACAATCTGGTAGCTGTATTTCTTAGAGAGTCAGTTACTGTAAAATAATGCTATGACCTATTCAGAATGTTAAAAAAGGAGGAGCTCTCTCTAATATGATTAACTTCAGTTGATAAATTCCAGGCGAAAGACGACTGTGATTGGTTGTAAATAAAAAATCATTGAAATGTGATTGGTCATTGACTCCCATTTGGGGTATGAGTTAAATAGTCATAAGTAATGTCACGAGTGATTTCCAAATCATCGATAAATTGACGAGTCACGAAGTGACGAGGATTATTTAACGAATAAAATTAAGCTCTTTACTAAAAAATAATTATTTGAATATATTTTCCGGTGTTTTAAATATTTATATAGTTAATGTAAACGGCGGTGTTTGAAAACAAATTAGAAATGAGAGGTTATGTATATTCATAAGTAATGCCACGAGTGATTTCCAAATTATCGATAAATTCACGACTCACGAAGTGAGGAGTGAATTTATCTAGAGAATTTGGAAATCAAGAGTGGCATTTGTTAGGACTATTTAACGAATAAAATAAAGCTGTTTACTCACAAATCATTATTTAACTACAGTTATTTAAAAATATTTTTATATTTAAAGTAAACGGTGATGTTTGAAAACTAATGAGAAACGATAGGTAGCCTACGCTTCTACTGCTTCTTTTGTTTATCACTGCAACCAGATCATACTATTTATTGCCAAAGGAACGCAATATTGTAAGAATGCTCTCTAGTGGAGAAAAAATGAAACACATCAATCTGTATATTAATTCATTTTTGATGTCGTATACATTTAAGAAAGTGCAAACAGTGGTTTCTTTTTTTTGGTGGTATAATCAATTGCTACAAATGTTGACATGTAAGCACTATTATATACAATCTGGTAGCCGTATTTGTTATAGGCTCAGTCACTGCAAAATAACGGTCAGACCTGTTCAGAATATTAAAAAGGAGGAGCTTTGCTTAATATATGATAATCCTAACGTTGATAATTATTTCGTGAAACACGTCTCTGATTGGTTGTAATACAGAAATCATTGAAACGTGATTGGTCATTGACTCCCATTTGGGGCATGAGTTAAATAGTCACTGTAACTTGACCATATTATTTATTATCAAATATGGTCGCAAAATTGTAAGACTGCACCCTAGTGGAGAAATAATGAAACACATCAAACTGTATATTATAATCAACATTATAGGTTATTAATTTATTTTTAGTAAATAACTCAGTAAAATCAAGGAATCTGTTCATTATTTGCTATATTCGATGTATTTGTTGGAGAAAAATAATGCTCTGACCTGTTCAGAATATTAAAAAGGAGGAGCTTTCTTTATCACAAAAGCAGGAGCTGATAAAGAGAAATCGATAAAGAAATTCATTGAAACGTGATTGGTCATTGACTCCCATTTGAGTCACGAGTTAAATAATCGTATTATATACTAAATAAAAATTTTACCAATATATTATAATAGCAACGAAAAATATAGAAAACAATCTGCTGAGAGATTAATTACAAATGAATATATTACAATTTATTTTAAAATTAACTAATGTCCGAAAATAAACAGTTCTTATATTCTTCGATTTTTTATTACCAATTTCTGTGAACATAACTAACCCACTGAAACTATCGAACTCGTTGATTCATGATCGCGCGGACATGACCTCTCCATACATCCCAATCCTGAGCTAATGTTTTCCTATCATCCCCTGTATAATCAACTTTCTTAAAATCATGGTTAATGTTATTCTCCCACCTCATTCTTGGCCTATCAACTGGGCGTTTTCCACCTGGTTTTTCTACAAGAAGTTTCCATGCCCCTCTTTCATTCCCCATTCGTCCTGTACATCGTAGTCTACTAAACTTAACTGTTCCTATCATATCTGGTTTCGTATAAAGATCATGTAGCTCATTGTTATATAGTGTTATTCATACCACGTCTGTCCATCTCTCTTTTGTTCAAAAATGTTTCTAAGGACGTTATTTTCAAATACTCGTAATATTTTCGCCTCCATTAAAGTAGATTTCTGTTAACGTGGAATTCTTAAAATACTAAGCTATTTTTGCTTGAATTTTTTTATCGATGATAAAAGGAATTTTTTGCGCGATAGTGCGTTTTGTCGTACTTACCAGCAATGACGACATTATTGAAAGTTCAACTTCCTACATTTCGGGGTTGCCAACCTAAATAATTATACTGTAATATTACATGTACACCCACGTGCGGGAAGTAAAACTACTGTCCTCTATGTATACTACGTACAATGTATATACAGGAAATATCCAAAAGGTAGCGTTAATATACATTATACGAAACAAATCACTGTATTTTAAATGAACTGAACTTTATTTGAAACAATATAAAACAATAAAAAAGTCGGCCGCGGTGGACTAGTGGTTATGCTCCTTGCCTCTGGTCCCGAGGGTCGCGGGTTCAAACCCGGCCGGGGTCGATGGATTTTTTAGGACGGAAAAATCCAAGGAGCAAGTCCTCCGGGAGGGACTTTAAGCCTTGGGTCCCGAGTCTGAAGATTTTCAGGCTCGTAAAAAATCCTTAAGCCTGAATGAAAAGGCCTCTAAGCAAAATTTACTGAATTTTCCCGTCCTAGTACTACCTTGGTTTCCTAGATGTCAGTATGAGGCGGAACGCTGACCACGGACCATTCAAAAATGACATCTATACGAAATCAAGTGTAACTAAATTAGTATGGTTCACATTCTTCCCTGTAGGGGGAGAGCGCCTAAAATCTCTGTAAAGGGAAAACATGGGCTTATAAAAAAAATAAAACAATAAATATGAACTTGCGGCCATGTTATCAATAATAATTGTTCTCAAGGCTTCCTATTGTTTCAACTAATAAACATTGCCCACACTGTTAACGTTAGTGAATTGTTTATAATGAACGCAAATGTTTCCAACAAAGATGTTATTATTTTACTAATATTTATTATTTTTAAAACACCATCGCGCAAAAAATAATGTATAACGCACGTTTGTGAAGTGTTTTACAGAATCTCGCAAATAAAATCCTCGCTATCGCTCGGTTTTTAAACACTTTTTCCTCGATTCTGTAAAAACCACTTCCCAACCTTGCATCGTAATATAGGCCTACTATTATCCATACATTTTAGTTAGCAGAGTAATACAAATATCTAAATTTTTAAGAATTTTAGGGTTAATAAATTCTATCTTCAAGCCACAGTTAGTCCAAAAGCATTCAAGACTGAAACTGTATAAAACACTGGCTCTTCCAACTCTTTTGTATGGTAGCGAAGTATGGACGTTGAAACAGAAGGATATACAGAGACTTAGATCTGCTGAAATGAGATATCTTCGGAGGACTGCAGGATACACACTACTAGATCACAAAAAAATGAAGACATCTTAGAAGAATTACACATGGAATCTTTAGAAAACAAAATTTCTGATTATAAGTCAAGATGGATGCAACATGTTCATCGAATGGAAGATCACAGAATACCCAAACAAATGTTAAGCTACCAATCTGCAGGAAGAAGAAGACCAGGACGTCGACTCAAAAGACTTTTGGATGGTGTTTCTCTTGAGGCCGAAACAGGCCAACAAATGACCTAAATTCGTGAATGTACAATGATGATGATGATGATTAATACAAAATAAATGCATCTTATTAAAATAGTAGAAGGTTGTGTATTAATCTGCGATCTAAAAAAAACGTTTTTCTGAAACAAGTACAGAATTTGATACAAAACTACCATGACGACTAGAATAGCTGCCTGGTAATAAGAGGGTTAAAGGCCTTCATAAGTGAAAGAATAAATTGAAACGTTCTTATTTACAAACACATCCATATTGCAGGGCATATTGTTTCTACAACACTTGGATGCAACTAACGCGATATGTCTATTGTGTATAGGTATACGTATGTTTAATAATGTTTTTGTTTTGGCAGAATAAAGGATCATCTCTCCAGTCAACACAATGTAAACATATAACAATGATGCAGACATACAAACTAGGTCTATATTAAAATATAACACATCAAATATGATGTTATGAAATCTACTGTATACACGAATTGCTCAAAATAATTAGAAAATGATATAAATCGTGAAAACATGTAATCATTCATTTCATTCAGATATCAGTTACAATACAAATATAACATGCTGTCAGGTACAGAAGAATACGCATATAGGCCTACGCTCGATACCTTTCTCATCAAATATTCCAGTTCTTGTAACTCATCATTATAGTCCATTAAAAAAAAGATGTCTCCTGGATAAGATAATATGTCGGAGGACTGCTTCTCTATACTTTACAGCTGTTAAACTACCATCTCGGATAGTTTGCAGATTTGACCACACCATAAGTTCGTCTCAACCATTTCGGAATGACTAGAATATCACCCCCTCTCCAACTACCCATTTACATCGGCAGTGCAAACGAATAATTTCCAACTTCTCGAAGCAATTACTTTCGCTTATAACTAGAAATTAAACCTCTCCTTCCAATAATGAGAAGTTGACTAAAGCTTCAACCATACAGTAGAGGTCACTCTGAACAGCGGTCACATGTAAACAATAGTAGGATTCAGACTTACAAAATATACTTCGGTGATATAAAAGTTGCGCACTGACTGTTCGGAATATTTCAAGTGAAATATAAGTAACTAGCTAATACCCGGCGTGCGCTGCTACGCCTAAATAAATTAAAATTAATGTGTTTTTATGTTTAGTTGAATAAGGAAAATAATTATAAATTTATATTGTTTAGATACCCCGTGCTATTTATCCGGCGTTGTTCGGGAATCTACTCATCCCGATCTTCTTGGCATAAATGAGCTGTGAGACAAAAATTAATGTAGCCTACTTATGATTAATTGAATAAGTTGAATGAAAAATAATTAAAAATGTATATCGTAATTATTTTAAGATTCCCCGTGCTGATTAGCCGGTGTTGCCTGGGAATCTACTTATCTCGATCTTCTTGGCATAAATGAGCTAAAAGACAAAATTCGTTATTGTGAGTTATTCATAAAAGAATACCCGCCATGTATTGCTATGCTTGCACAGGAATCTACGTACTTGTCAAGATATTCTTACGGTTATTGTACGTTTTCCACAAGAGATAAACATATGCTGTCGCAGACTTTTTTTTTTTATTTTTGAGATATTCAATTCTGTGTACACTAATTTTGTGTATTTGTTATGGTTTAGGCAGCGTAAGCCATTTAAGCGTCCAAAGATCTACTTTTTCAAGTTTTCCACTACAAAGGGCGATTTTGAAGGGCGTAGGAGTTGAGTATCACTGTTCTCTTCACGTTTTCCACTACAAGGGCGATTTTAAGGGTGTAGGAGTTGAGTATCACAGCTCTCTTATAGCCTATGTTCATCCCGGGAATCTCCTGAATATTTTGCAAAAAGCCCCATCACAATCGGTTCAACGGTATGGCCGCGCATAAAGTACGAACAAAAAAAGCAAACATTCATTTTATATATTAGATGTAGAAAATAAAAGATTACAGTGCTATGGCCATGTCAAAAGAATGCCAGAGCAAAGATTGCCAAAAAATGTTGTGGTATGGATCCCAATGGAAAGGAGGAAGAGAGGAAGGCCGAATAAAACTTGGATAGAAGGGGTACAAGCAGCTATGAATATCAGAGGAATGGAGGAAGATCAAGGATGGACAGAGAGGAATGGCGTTTGGTTTCCGGAAGACGGCGGCAGCTGCCATGATACCGGACGATGATGATGATGATGTAGAGTGTACTGATGCTGTAACCGGTTAGTACAAAAAAACTATTCTAACCCCTTACCTCTGTCGTCATGTATAATGGTCGCATCAACCATACGCTGATATCGTGTTTATGAACGAATATTGTCCCATCTATACTGTACTTATAAGTATTTGTAATTTAAGCTCATTGAGTGGAAGATTAGGTTTTAAGGTCTTAACTCTGCCAGAAAAACAAAACATTATTACCATTAATATTGTTATTACGTATATAATTTGCAGGGTAAATGCCATAATCCCCTGAATTTGGAAATAAAGAGTGGTATTTGTTAGGACTATTTAACGAATAAAATTAAGCTGTTTACTCACAAATCATTATATAATTATAGTTATTTTAAAGTATCTATATATTTAATGTAAACGGCGTTGTTTGAAAATAAATGAGGAATTATTTTTACGCTTCTTTTGTTCATCACTGCAACCAGATCATATTATTTATTGCCAAAGGATCGCAATATTGTAAGAATGCACCCTAGTGGAGAAATTTATAACCAACATTATAGGTATTAATTAATTTCTGATGTCCTATAATATAAATGTGTCAATCATATTTTTCTGGAACGTAAATTCCTGGGAAATAATACATTTAAGAAAGTGCAAACAGTGGTTTCTTTTTTTTTTTTGTGGTATAATCAATTGCTACAAATGTTTTATATTATATCCTGTAAGCACTATCTGATAACATTCGTGCACTATATATACAATCTGGTAGCCACATGATGTCACTTAAAATAATGCTATGACCTATTCAGAATGTTAAAAAGGAGGAGCTTGATTTTAAAGTGATAAAATTAAAGTGATAAAATCGAGGTGCAAAAGACTGTGATTGGTTGTACATAAAAATCATTGAAACGTGATTAGTCATTGACTCCCATTTGGGGCATGAGTTAAATAGTCGTTAAAAAAATACGCAGATTTGCATTGGAAAAATATCGCCGAGTCCTACCTAAATTTACAAAATCTCTTCCACAGATGAATATGAGTTGGTGAGTATCTCAATTCATAATTTACTGCACTGCAATTAACGTCTATATGATTCGAAAATAAACTCGGAACTGAAGCAACACGTACAGGAATTTCAGGATGAGCGAGCAGTTGCTGCATGAGATAATTAAACGCTTAATCATCGGAAGTTGCAGTTTTCTAGTGCTTATTTATATGTAATTAAATACGTAACTTAATTATAAGCAGACTGCAGGGAAATAGTATCTTTACATGCTTACAATTATTGTGCGACTTAATTGTAGACTGAAACAGAGGGAATCCGGCAATTATATTACAATCATAGTATCTATAGTTAACGTAGCAAACGTGACTAACCAATTTCAATGCTGAACAACAGGTGAATTAATTAAGTTGCGAATATACATAAGTTTGTAGCATGTACCTGTTGTCAGAGTAAGCAGACTATACCATGTACACAGAGCAATATGCATCACTAGCTTGCTGTCTGTCTTGACATTGCCTGAGCCAGTCACTCCACCTTGTAAACAAACAAAATTCGTTTATGATGATCTTGAAGAAGATATCCGGGATGTAGGCTGTGGTCTCGTGGCTTGAAGTTCCCCGACGTTTCGCCAGAGACTGCGTCTGTCATCCTCAAGACCACGGCCTACAGCCCGGATATCTTCTTCAAGATCATAGCAACTCCGGCCGTGAAAGCCTAAGTCAATACAAAATTCGTTTATTTGTAACTTCACATCTCTGTACTATTTCCCCGCAATCTGGTTATAAGAATGATCTTGTAAATGTATCTATCCTGGTTACCTAGTATACAATACATTTAATGTTTAACTCTGCTAGGTAAAATAATAAAATGTTTAAAAACAAACAAATACACGACAAAATGTAACCTTTTGTTGTTAATGCAATGTAGTAGTAGTAGTAAGACTTTATTAGACAAAAAGTAAGATATTTACAATATTATTTACAAATATGGGTCGCACGGGCAGTAAGCCGTACGTGCTGTTGACAGTCCGTTACAATAAAGTAATAATTGGTACTAGTGTAAAGAAATATAAACAAAAACAGCAATAACATTACAATTACATAAAGAAAACACAATAAAAATATTACCATTAAATAATAACACAATAGCATTATACACTAAAAACATTAACATTACAATTACATAAAGAAAACACAATAATATTACAATTAAGTAATAACACAATAGCAATAACATTACAATTACATAAAGAAAACACAATAATAATATTACAATTAAATAATAACACAATAGCAATAACATTACAATTACATAAAGAAAACACAATAATAATATTACAATTAAATAATAACACAATAGCATTATACACTAAAAACATTAACCTTACAATTACATAAAGAAAACACATTAATATTACAATTAAATAATAACACAACAGCATTATACACTAATTAATTTATATATAATTGTTAATAATTAATGGTATTGCATTTTGATAACATATATTTATTCATGAATGAGTGTTGTCCTTATTTTTCGCGTTTTGTCCAGAAATTTACCGAGGTTTATCCAATTTTCTGGATTTACCAATAACTCGTAGCATGCCAATCTTTCCCGATTTGAATTTAGAAATCTTTCCGGTAATAACTGACGTCTCCAATATTCTAAATCATTACACTTTCCTAATATATGTATCTCATCTTCAAAGTTCCCGCACATTGGACATATTCGCATATGTATATAATTAGCTGGAATGTGGCTAAAGGAGAGCTAGGGGTGTAACAAACAATCATATATTGACTAGTCTGGAAATTCAACTCACGGGTTTCACCCCTAGTTAATTTAATCATAATATAGACTAATTTACATAGCTTCTGTACTTTTTCTTGAAAGTAAACTAGGTAAGCGTTTTGAGTTTAAACAAAATATTCTTAATGCACTAGTTGATTCAAGCTGTAGCATTTGAGATTGTATACAGGAGGCGTCGGGTTGAAACCCCAGTGTCTACTAACCTAATTTTTTCTCATTTTTTCTGAGTCGTCAAGGCGAATACTAGGTTGAAACATTCAGTATCAAGTACCATTTTACACCAATCCCCCATTTCCTAATACCGTTAAAATTGAAATGTTATCTTTGCATCTAAATATTGTGGACGCGATTTGATCACAAATGTTAAAACGTGAATGAAAACATGTTTTGTATTAGAATGTTATAATTATTGTTTTGGTTATGGTAAAATCGCTATAAAAATAATCCAAATTTAATGTCTGATGTTTATGTACTTTTTAATTACCTGATTATATTACACTCTAACATGTAAGGTCATATCTCATCTATAATTATTTTGGTTGTAACCATCTTCATCATCATCATCATCATCATCATCATCATCATCATCATGAACAAATTCGTTTTAGGGCATGTGGCCTGTACAGTAAACCTAGCGAAGATGGTCTTGATCTTTCCACCGATGTTTTGGTCTTCCTTGGTCCCTATGTCCAGTTGGGGTATATTGGAATGCCATTAGTTTATATCTACTGTATGTAGGCAATGTATTCTCATGAATTTCATCGATTTATTTACTAAATAAAATTGTCAAAGTTTTATATGATTTGAGTATTTATTTTAATAAACATTCGTTACAGCTGTTTCGATACACTGTACCTTCTTCAGACGAATACCATTTCAGACAGTTTTATTTCCGATTCCGATTGAGGGTCTTTCCACTTTTCAGCGGTTGCCCTTTTATCAGCCGGCTGCTGGCCCTTCACATCCACATGTGTCAATCACAGAGGTAGATGATCAACAGCCAGTGTAGGGGTGACATGTGGTTAGCATGTCGAGTCCCCCAGCCGTTATAGCTGGTTCCTCAACCTGGAGCCGCTACTTATTGTAGCTACCCAATTGCCTCACGATGCTGGGTGGGCACCGGTCCCATACTGGCCGAAATACCATGAGAAAATTTCTTCCCCCATGGAGACTCGAACCAGCGCAAGTCCCGTAGCTCTGCGCCAAGGCTTCCTACCTTAACCGCTCGGCTACGGCGCGGGACCAGTTTTATTTAACAAATAAAAAATATGGGTTTTCATCAAGTAAACGCCAAATTAATTGATTACTTCATTGATTTAATTTCTTTTTTAATTATATAACTATAAAATGGTGAATATTATAAATATATTTCTGGTAATAAAGTTTCAACTGAGCATTTGCCTTGACTACTGAAGAAAACCAGAAAAAATAGTTAAGTCAGATTTGTCGGTATCTGGTTTGAACCTAGGATTTTTCACATACGAATTTAAAACGCTATAACTGTGCCAAATCACTTCGAAATAATGTCTTGTTATTGTAAGAGATATACGAGTATTTATAGAGATGTTATTTCCATGGAGGATGCTGATACTTGTGTGGCGGATTGTACCAAGATAGAGGATAATCAATTGTCCGAATACACACGTGTATGTAAGACAAAGCAACTAATGCCCCACGAGTAAACATATGTTTTCCTCAGAGGCTCCCCGTGGATGTATTGATAGAGTTGTCATGGCAACACGGCAAACTAAATGAATGATGACGTTTCTCTCATCACTTCAACTACCATTCTCCCACTTCTTTATCTCTCTCTCCCCCTTCCCTCTCTATCGCTCTCTTTCTCTATATTCTACTCACGTTAGTTTCACTCTAAAGTTTGTTCAGAAAATTCAAATTCTATAAAGCAAACTAAGTTATATTTAATAATTTTTCATTTCGCATCTTAAATAAAATTTTACATTAATATCACATCTCCCTGTGCCAAAAGAAAACTAAATGCAATCATATTTTCATTGATATGATAATTTCAACTGTATATTATGAACATTTAATAGCTATGGTCTTTAGCGTATCAATTGAAATCTGGTCTTTAGCGTATCAATTGAAATCTGGGCGTAAAAGGACCGAAAAATGTAGATCAGAGCTCTAAACTTTCGGGCTTGAGGTTCTATAATGTACCGTAAATCTACGACACGAGGACCACAGCTTTATCTCCCTTCCGAAGGAAACCAAGATCATAATTTTAAACCCTGAAAAATTCCATCAACCCAGACCAGGTTCGAATCTCGAAACCAGATGCGAGCATGGTAACAACTACTCCATTGGGACAGATTAATAATAATAATAATAATAATAATAATAATAATAATTAATAATAATTAATAATAATAAGCTGGTAGGCGAAATACCTATAATAAAAATGAACATAGGCCTATATTATTATAATAATATTATAATAAATTAATGTCATCATCATCATGAACAAATTCGTTTTAGGCCATGTGGCCTGTACGGTAAACCTAGCGAAGATGGTCTTGATCTTTCCACCGATGTTTTGGTCTTCCTTGGTCCCTATGTCCAGTTGGGGTATATTGGAATGCCAATTTTGGAAGTCTATTTCTTGCCATTCTTCTCAGATGATTTTTCCATTCTTGTTGGTATCTTTGGATATCTTCATTTAAACTTGCTACTCCAAGTTTTCCTCTGATAGTAGTGTTCCTTTGGTGATCCAGTCTATTAACTCCTAACAATGATCGTAAGAAGCGCATTTGGCTTACTTGAAGTTTATGGGCTAATAAACGCGTTATCTCAGGCAAACAAAAAGAGTAATTTTTTACAATACAGGAGGAAGTTAGTAAAGCTAGATGAAGTTCGAAAAGCAGATGGGAGGAGAATATGAAAATGTTAAGGCCATTGGAGCTGGAAAATTAAGACTGAAAATATAAAATGTTGCGGAAATGTTATGGTACATTAAACGTATTGTAGATATCATGATTACGATTGTTATATTATCATTATCATCATCACCATCATTACTACTATTATTATTATTAATGGATAGGGATGTATGGAGAGCTTATGTCCGTGCGGCCATGAACCTACGGGTTCGATAGTGCCAGTGAGTAAGTAAGTAAGTAAGTAAGTAAGTAAGTAAGTAAGTAAGTAAGTAAGTAAGTAAGTAAGTAAGTAAGTAAGTAAGTAAGTAAGTAAGTAAGTAAGTATTATTAATAATAATATTATTACTGTTGTTGTCACCATTCGCTACCTCTTCGTGGTGGAATGGACAACGTCTAGTAGATGGTTGCCTGTTGGGATGAAGTATATTAGAGATTTAGAGTGCAGCAAACCGAAACGGTAGCCATGAAAGGTCAACAAGAAACTAGAATACGATGATTGATAGCAATCAAAAGCCTTAAGATAGTAAATTTCAAATTAGAAACATGTTTTAAGATATAATAGATTATAGAAAGATATTGAGAGTAGGTGGAAAGAATAAATCCAGACAGACATAATCGAAAATTGCTTATGAGTACAGACCAAGGAAAAAATGTAACGAAGATTTTGAGACCAGTAGAATCGAACTGTTGACTAAACTGTAGATTATTATTAATTATTATTATTATTATTATTATTATTATTATTATTATTGTGTTGGTATTTAAAATTTAATCAATTATTTAGTTTAGAGAAATTTACATGTTCTTAACCGTAGAGTTAATCACAGCAAATGTTGCAACTAGTGAAGAGAAAAAGCCTGGTTGAACGAGTGAAACGTAGGGGCTGGGACCGTACAAAAGGGAGGTTTTATGGCTACTTTTCCCCAGTTGGAGTGAAACTGTATCTCTATGCAGATTTGTCACACGGCTGATGAGTTCGCTATTTACTGCTCTACGTTTGCACTGCAGGAAGGCATCATGCAACCTACGGAAACTTAGAACGAAATTACGTCAGAACAGACACCCCTTATTTTATATATTTAATTGCGAATTTACTTTAAATTGTTAACGTTTATGATACATTAATACTCCACATCTCTAAAGTAAGTTACACTTTTATACATTTCATAATTAAACACACTCATATCTAAGCCGACTTTTGAAGGCTTATATAATACACTGTACATTAAAGTTTCATTTTCTTTTTCTTTACATCAGGCCTGTTAAAACTTGCTTGCTGGGTGTAAAAAGACCTCCCTCCTACCCGCATACAAGTGCACTCCCAATGAAACTACGCAACTGAGAAGTGAGTATCAGTATCTTACCTTATCAACCTATCCGACGCACGTAGAGTCAAATACATTCATCGTCATCATCATCTTCACTTCAAGGTTTAGGCCATTCGCCTGTTCCGAATTCACAATAATTCCTTCTATCTCTTCATAGGTCTTCCAACATCCCTTAATCCTTTTGGTTTATAATTATATGCTATCTTGGGCAATCTTGTTTCTTCCATTTTCTGAACATGCTGTTCCCAGCCGACGTGGTGTTGTTGAATTTTATCATTCATTGAACATATTTCTAATTCACTTCTCATTTCTTTATTTCTTACGTGGTCCAATTTTGTGTATCCTTTGGTACTTATTAGAAAGGTAATTTCTGCACTTTGTATTCTACTCGAATTCCTCTTATTAGTTACCTAGAATTCAGTACCGTATAAAAGTACCGGTACCGCCATTCTTTTGTAGAACTTCAATCTTGAATCCTTCCTTGTTTTATGTTTTAGGGTTGAATATATTTTGATCACATATTAACGGTCCTGATTTACATTGAAGTTTTCTCTGTTGACTCCGTGTTGCGCTACATACAACAACGCCCCATTCTCCCCCCAAATTGTAATTTTCTAATGCTGAAAAATAATTCTTTGTTTTGAAATTCCATAGAAGTCAGTCTTATCTTTTTTAAGCCTTATTGCTGTGATAAAAGTTATTGATATCTTGAAAGGTCTACTACGACAAATACATTAATGAATACTCGTAAACCTTAATGATTTAGACATCCGTTATTCAATATTGTAAATAATGCATTAATTGATTTTTCTTCTTCCTCCAACATTACGTAAGTGCAACGTTCATTTGTGACAACATAAGATAAGCAGGCTCCCTCCAGGAAGTCGATAGAGAAATGGCATCACCGATTTGTCACAAACTGGTAGTTACCTTCACACAAAGTAAGTGACGTTCTGCAGTCTCTTATGAAGGTATTGTAATAGGTCTACTACGACAAATAAATTAATGAATACTCGTAAACCTTGATGATTTAGACATCCGTTATTCAATATTGTAAATAATGCATTAATTGATTTTTCTTCTTCCTCCAACATTACGTAAGTGCAACGTTCATTTGTGACAACATACGATAAGCAGGCTCCCTCCAGGAAGTCGATAGAGAAATGGCATCACCGATTTGTCACAAACTGGTAGTTACCTTCACACAAAGTAAGTGACGTTCTGCAGTCTCTTATGAAGGTATTGTAATGTAATTAAGATCTAACTTAGTCCTCAAAAGTCCTTGCACAGAACATCTTGTGAGCTGGCAATATAGCTCCAGACGGTTTTGAGAGTTGCAAAAACGGTTGCACATGAAACAGTATAAATTGCAACTGCATCTGAAACTTAAGGATATGGATAGAGATGAGAGATTTCGCTTTTCTTGTCGTTTCTAAGACTCAGGAAAAAATGTTGATTTTACACAGCACCTTTTTTTTAAGCGAAAAGGCAACATTTCACGTTAGTGGAAAATTGAATCTCATAACTGTTAAATTTAGGGGACCGTGAGTTCACAGAATCATTAAGTACAAACGATATTTGTCCAATATTAATTTTTTCGGCGTCATGTCACATCGCTAGTTGTAACGTCCGTTTTTTATTATGGCTGTCACTATCATGGTATATCTTACTTTGACATGCTCGAACTTTGGTTAATGTCACAACAGAATGAGAATTCGCATGATTATATGTTTCAACAAGATGGAGCACCGTCTCACTATCATTGCCAGGTTGACAACTATCTTAATCGACTGTTTCCAGAAAGTTGGATAGCACGAACAGAACCTATTGAGAATGATTTTACTCTGTATGAAATAGCCTCCACGATCCCCAGATTTAACCATATGTGATTTTTTCTACGGGATTACGTAAAGGACAGTGTTTGCGTTAACGTCCCTTGTATACCATGGAAACTACATGAGCTTCAAATGAGGACTGAAGAAGCAGTCACAACTGAAACGTGGTTCAAAATCTAACAAAGAAAACACACTTTTTAATTACATTCTTTTGAAATTAATTTGTATTTTTTTTATTTCAATACTACATTACAAAAATAAGAACTAAAGGAGCATATATTAATAGAAAAACTGTAGTTAACCACTGTGAACTAGAAGTAAAGACTTGATTTTAATTTAGCGAGCCCGGATTCGATCCGCTATTGAGACCTGTTTCCTGAATAAAGTTATTTTCGTTACTTTTTAGATCTGTAAGACAAATTTCGGGAAACTTTAAGACTGATAAAGTCTCCGAAGCCCATCTGACCATCATAATTATCCGTATTAAATTATTCTTCGTTAGTTTGAATATAAGAGTAAATGGTGTCTTGTTTCAATTATTTTAGAATTTTATATTTTAAGAACGAAAACAAGGTAGGATGTTTCAAATGTAATTCAACTCCGAAAGCTATCCTTAAAATATATTCAGTCAAGTGCAAAAACAAGTATGCTATAAACTAGTCCATTATAACGTTTTATTTTTCATTTCCACTGTTGTTTAAAAAATAATAGGTTTAAAACAGAGGTATGTTAAAACGTGTTCACAGATATCAATAGATTAAATCCAAGCTAATTTTCTTTAAAATGTAATTTTCATTATGTAGATTACGGAAGTGTAAAAAAATATATATGCAAATCGTTACGCAAGATATCTTACCACTAACGAGTATCTGACTTTCTTTCCTTACCTCGTTAATGCTCGAGGGTCAAATCATCTTCGACTGGTAGGTCATCTTACTCCCTATGTAATTAACTCACACGCTCTCTCATTGACTGGTACTATCGAATCTAGAAGTACTTGGCCTCCATACATCCCATTCTCAGTCCATATTTTCCAATCATTCCCTGTATAAATCACCTCTCTCCAATCATTATTAATTTGCCACCTCAATTTTCTCCTACCTACTGGCTGCTTTCCCTCTAGATTTCGTACACGAAGTTCCCATAATCCGCTTTCATTCCGCATTCGTAAAACATGTTTTATCCATCGAATCTACAAGACTTAGCTATTCCTAGCTGTTATAATGTAGTTTTCCTTAAAATTCACAGAGCTCGCTGTTATTTAGCTTCCTCCGCCTTCTTCTTTGTTTCTTTGGTCCGAAAATATTCCTGAGCATATTATGTATCTTATAAAATAACTACTTATTATATTGTATATCTTATAAAATAACTACTTATTATATTTCTGAAAATCAGTAAAGAAAACAGAAAATTCACGATAATGGTTAAAAACCACGGCCATAGTTCATAATTTGTTTTTTTAAATATACGGCCATAATTTTCAGATTTTATAATTGTCATAGAGACGATAAAAATTATAATACAGTATATTTGAAGAGAAAAATTTTCGCCTAGACCGGGACACGAACCCGGGACCTTTGGTTTTCCGGGCCAAGTGCTCTACCAACTGAGCTACCGAGGCGAGTTACGATCTAGACGCAAATTTTTCTCTTATGTACGTTGTAATTCCCTCGCGCCAAATGCTTGAAACCATAGCTTCTATCTTTGCAAATGGCGGCTTCTTAGTTAAGATGATATTTATTGGGAATTTAACACTACTTTATAGCCAGTAGGGCTTCTATTGACGATTTTATTATTAATTTAACACTTCTCATAGAAGGATAAATTATATTTGAAGAGAAAAATTTTCGCCTAGACCGGGACACGAACCCGGGACCTTTGGTTTTCCGGGCCAAGTGCTCTCTTCAAATATAATTTATCCTTCTATGAGAAGTGTTAAATTAATAATAAAATCGTCTATAATACAGTAGTCTCAGCAGAGATTTCGGTTTGAAATTGACTTAACTTATAAAAATACGATTGATACATTTACTCTCCAATCCAAATTTCTCAAAATACTATTACCAAGAATTTTTCTTCTCAATCCATTCTCCCCCTAAACGTTTTAGTTCTCAATTACTTTGATATCCAAAATATTTTTATCTATAACTTTTTTCTAATCTGATTTTTTCGACCCAGCCCTAAGATAACGTGTGTTGTAGAACGTCATCTCCCCATCTCTCCCTTTATATGTTCATGAGCAAAATTAAGAAAGAACATTCGGACATAATCTTTGATAAATCAGTTAAAATGGACAAGGAATTAAAAAATAGAGGTCTCATGAAACGCCAGAAAACGGATATTTAAAATAATTTGGAAATTTGAAGAATATACGATACTGGAAGAAAATAAAGTATAACATACTTTCGATGTATTGGAGACAATTTGAAGTTCTAAATGCACTGATTGTATTGTTTGTACTATATAATGCTTCGAAAAATTTACCTTTTGTATTTGTTTTGTTTGTTTCTGAACTACGATTGTTCTGAACACAATGGTTTGGAAAAGTATGTTTTTTTTATCTTTGAGAACTTTGTTTGGAAAAATTGGAAATAATGTCAATAAGGAATAATATATTGCAAAAAAAATCTCCCAACGAGGTATATGTTTATGAAACATTATGTACTCTATAGGGTTTGCTGCAGTGTATATTTTGTTATTCGGGATGCAGTCAGAAAATCTCGTTCAGTGGAGTGAGATTTATTCCAAAGCTTTCAAACTCTTTCAAACTGTAATGAAAAGCAGTGCAGGCCACAAGAATCTAAATCCGTCTACTTAAATTAAATTTCCCTTTTCAAGTGCTACAGTCCACCATACTGTTTTCTCTCAAGTTATAAAGACCTTCCAGAACTGAAGTTTACTGTTTACGTTCTAGATACAATTCACTGCCTTACCAATATCTAAACTTCGATTTCAAAATAAAGCTTCCCCTCAGTACACATTATAATATACGAACGAATATTATGGCGTTCTTTAATAGTGTGCTGTGAAATATGTTTACAGTACAGCGTTATAGTTTATCATAATATCAGCTTCTATGATTCGATAAACCCGTTCCGTCCTCGAAGTTCTCTCTCAGTCTTGTCCTAAAATTTTCCATACGTTCTCTTGTCCTTTGATTATATAGTCTAATAACATTTTTGGAATTCTTTCTGGTGCCATTCTTTGAATTATGTTGACACCTATAACACTGAGCAACAAAAAATAAACTTTCTTTTTGTCTCAGAAAGAAAAATATGTGATTCTGATACTATGTTTCTCCTGAATTCAAATACGATATCGGTTTTTCTCCAGCACGCAAGGTTTCGGAGAGACAGGCATTTATAATAATTTAAAACACTTTAATATTTTCTACATTCGTAACTACACAATATTCGAAACATTGGGACTCGCCTAGAAAGTAAGAAATGACAATTGTCTGCTATATTTCGCCTGTTGAGCATTTCTCCAACAATAATCGGCCAGCATATTAAGATTCTATTTGCCTTGATATCTCTTTTCCATAGCTGAAATCTCCTGAAGAAAGTGTTCCCCGTGCTCATCGCTCACTGCGCCAAGATTTTCCGGGAACAAATCTAGGTTTATTAAAAAAATATTTAAATCCATTAATTGAAACTGTAATAAAAAACTGTGGGTGATGGAGAAATTCCAAATACATATTTGAAAACACGATAAAAAAACTGCATTAAGTACAACTATTAGTACTCATGTGACAAAAATCATGTTGACCAGTGTAATATTTTATTTCTCTTACATATTCACGTAGTCTATTTTTGTTCTATTATTTCTGTACTTCACCATTTATCTAATGTATTTCCTCTGCTACATATCTCAGAAGAAGTATGAGTGAACTGGAACTTACAGATGAGGATGTTCGAAACCGCTACAACTGGAGAAGGAGAATTTCTTGAGGATGACGGAAAACCACTGCATTGTGAATAAATTCCGAATTAAAAAATATAATATATCATAACGCTCTAGCGATCGCAATTTTCGTTTCTTTCGGAACCGAACTCGGCATATAGCAATAAATTGACAAAAGTAAGGCCGAGTTCATTAATCACCAAAATCGAACCATTAGGAGTGAGGGTTAACCTGAAGCGAAAATTTAGAAATCGATCTAAGGGGCGAAATTTTCTATTTTTGCATCAAAACTCGATGTAGGCTCTATGCTATTGAAATAAAATGAGAAAGGTATTCCCCCAAAAATTAGCTACATCCGAAAATTATGAGAGCAGACATTTTAAATCGCTGTAGCGGCCACCATGTATTTCTCGCAACAAAATTAGGTATATTTATTTATTTAGCCTGGTGGAGTTAAGGCCATATGGCCTTTTTTTCCACTCATCAGGGCAAACATATAACCTATTACATCAGAATATATCAATCTTAATTAACTCTAATATTAAATATTAAATGAAAATTTGATCAATAAGATATTATATTACGATCTAACAAGTTGATTATAGTTAATACTAAAACTAATAATAAAACGTATTCAAGCAAGAGAAATTATATTGCTGGTAGACCATCCCTGTCTAATGTATATAAAAAGTAGGAAAAATAATGAGATATAGAAAACTAATTTTACGATTATACAATATTTAAACAAATGAAAATATATGCCATTGAAATAATACGAGGAAGTTATTCTCCAAACACTGGCTTAATCCGATCATTAAGAGTGTATATTTACCTAGAAGCAGACATTTTAAATTATTCTAGCGACAGCCAAGTTTTTTCTCGCAACAAAACTGGATACATATGATTAAATTTAAAAATAAAGATATATACCATACACCGGCAAAATTGGACCATAAATTTGATTTACCGAGACATTTGCTTAGTTTATGCAGTTCCTGCGTGACGGACTTTTTCTTATCTAGAAGTGATTCCTAGAATTAAGCTAAGATATCAGCATGGCATTTTAACACAATGAACTATTTAATGAGAGCAAGAGAGTGTACTTGTACGTAGACCTAATTAGGGAAATAAGTTTATACATGTTAACGTTCAGTCTTAACTCCTTGCTTCCTTCTGTATTAATCTGTCAGAAAACATCGCTCCACCTCTCTCTCTCAACGTGTCCTCATTATATATATCCGCATTCTATTTTACCTGTCATAGGAACCTTTACCTTATATGTAGCGATTTTATTCAAGCTGTATTTAAAGGCTGTCTCTGATGAGCACGGCGAGCGTTTTCATCAGCAAATTTCTACAATGGAAAAGGTTTACCAGGGCAAGTGGAGTTCTAATATGCTGGCTGACTACTGTTGGACCAAGAAGAGAAATGTTCCAGATGCAAAATATGCCCGAAAATTACTATCTACCACTTTCTAGGTAAGTCAGAATGAGTTGGAGTTAGATGCATTTTATCAAAGATTATAAAAAATGTAAATGAATATCACAAAAAACTCTTGCCTGATAGGAAAAAACTGAAATGATTTAAGTTCAGGATGAAAAATACTTCTAAAATCCCATTTTTATTCTTGTAAAAGGAAAACAGTTCATTTTTGTCGACCAGTGTTGTTATTGGTTATATCCTAGTTCAAGAGAGGTCTTCATTTGTTGAATATATATAAATTGGGTAGGAACACTCAAACTTCGTCAGAATTATAGTTTTAAAAATGATTCATTATGGATTAACTCGAAAGTCAGTGTACTAACGTATACCAAACTACAAGCAGAAGATGGAACATTTTTTCGAAAGGCATCTTACAAAATGTATACTGCTGATAGTTTAGGACGACTGAGAACCTGAGAACCTCAGGTACTGTTTTATATTTTAAAATTATATACTAAAGTGCAGTTAAGTACTTAGTTATATAATGTAAGACTGACAATTATTTTCAAAAACTCTTTAGCAGGCTACCGGTATTCATTTCTATTCCTCCTTCTCTCTCTCTCTCTCTCTCTCTCTCCTCCCTCTCTCTCTCTCTCTCTCTCTCTCTCTCTCTCTCCATATATCTCGTTATTTTATCCTAACTCATTTTGTAAGTCGGTTACTCCCCATGAGACATCCAAGCCTGGGCTGGGCCTGTCTCCTCTAGGCAGAGAGCAGTAATTATGAACCATAAATTACACGCATATAGAGTGATGGACTTCTCTGCAATGTCAGGGCCATCACCGAACACAGTATACGATAACATAAGGAACACATAATTTAACTGAAGTACGTGATTTTAGATCTTCCTATCAGGCAAGAATTGAAGCCGGGACACCGGATTGGAAAATAGTTTCCATTGATCAGGCCATGGCGATGAACCATTTGCATAACTAAATAACTCACTGGTACTATCAAACCCATAGGATCATGACAGCGCAGATATAAGCTCTCCATACAACCCTATCTTGAACTAATGTTTTTCAATCATCCCCTGCATAATTTAGATCGCTCAAATAATTTTAATGTTATTCTCCCACCTCATTATTAGCATATCTACCGGACGTTTTCCTATGGTTTTCCTAGAAGGAGTTTCCATGCCTCGCTTTTATTCCTACTCGTGTCACACGTACTGCCTATCACAGGCAACGAGACTTAATTGTTCTTATTACATTTTCATTAATTTTATAGTTAAAAAATTACTGTCCACTGCTGTGGTCTAGGGATAGCGTTGCTGCCTCATACACAGCGGGCCCGGGTTCAATTTCCGGTCGCGACAGGTTTCCTGTTTGGGGGTTTTTCAGGGTTGTTCCTCACATGTAAGAGACATGTCAGGAAATTGGTTGGCCCAAACGATCTCCGATCATCATCTGGCATCATAGGCCGTAATCATCATCATCATATTCACCATATTTAGTATGAATGTGTGTGCAAATGATGTGTTTCGTCTTAATGTTGTGTTGTCTCGGAGGAGGCCATGACATTGAAATGATCATTCGGGCAGCCCCTCCATGTATGGTCAAAAAAGTATGTATGTGATCCATAGATAAAATCTCTCCTCCGATAAGTTGTCTCACTGTAAGGTCCGGATGGAATATGGCACGTAAAAGTGTTTATGAAGGCGTTCATGGAATGAATATATATATAATTACGAGGAAGGTAGTTAATTTGTGCTGCATTAACATAATCAGTATTTGGATAGTTAATCTATAATAGCATAGCCGAACGTTGAGCCATAACCTATCCTTTGTTAGGAATTACTAGACCAAGGTAATTTAGTTACTTTATTTGCCCATAGATGTCATAAATGGCATGCGGTCAACATACCGAACCAATGAGACATCTAGCAGGCAACTAAGGTATCATTAGGATGCTGAGATCGGTAAATTTTTCTTAGAGCTCTTTTTAACCCTTAAATTGGCATAACACAAATTTCTTCTGTTAGATATTTGAATGTGGCGGACCGCAGTGAAAACGGAATCTTGTATAAACTGTTATTATTGGATATATTGTATAATTAGACACAAATTTAAGTGGTTTATTTTTGTTTGTTTACTTCTGATTCATTAAAAATATTAAATTAATTAAACCAACATACATTACGATTTAAGGGTTAACTAGGCTTAAGGATCTTTTACGAGTCTCAAAATATTCAGACCCACAGCTTAAAGTCCCTCACGGAGGACTTATTGCTTAGATTTTTCCTTCCTAAAAAATCCATCGACCCCGGCCGGGTTTGAACCCGTGACTCTCGAGACCAGAGACAAGGAACCTAATCACTAGTCCACCCCGGCCGACCTGAATGGTTAATAATGATGAATTATTCTAACAGGATTTAATGATTCGGTTCATTCATTTATTAAACACATTATCGAGCTGTTAACAGCTAAGATTATTATCGACACAATTGAAATCTCCGAATGAAAATTCCGATTGAGGGTCTTTCCACTTTTCAGCGGTTGCCCTTTTACCAGCCGGCTGCTGGCCCTTCACATCCACATGTGTCAATCACAGAGGTAGATGAAAATGCCAAACAATTTTTCTCAGTCACTTAAGCTTCAGGTTCCTCTTATCGGCCGTAAATCTAGGACACAGGATCCACAATTCTACTCTTCTTTCGTGGGAAGCACACACAGTATTTTTACGCCTTAAAAAAATTCCTTCGACTCCGGACAGAATTGAACTCGCGAACACCGGATCTTGAGTCGAGCATGGTAAGTACTGGTCCACTAGGATCAACAACAAATTTAGAGAAAATATGATTGTGTGAATAGGGCTTAAAAAAGACGAGAGTGGTCGACATTTTTGATAAGACTAGTAGAATTAGAAGAGAGGGGATTTTAGTAGCGTCTCAAAATAATTGAATGAGCTATAAGACTAGGAGATGAGACTCGTCCTTATTGAGGCATCTTTAAGCTCGCCTCTGGATATGAGACCGTGTTTGTTTTCCATTAACTAAGTACAATGCACAGTCATCCTCTTCTTTTTTTTCATCCTTATACAACTACAGTACATGTGTTGTGCCTGATAACACTGCCACCTGCGCTGCGGACGGAACTACGTTTACATAATGCAATCTCGCCGTTCTGTAATATGTGTACTCATTAATATGGGAAGGAAGTAGAATAATATAATTGCACATATTTCAATACGAATTCATCTCTCTCTCTCTTTCTTCCTTTCTCTCTCTCTCTCTCTCTCTCTCTCTCTCTCTCTCTCTCTGTATTTTCCTTAGAATTGAATGCCGCAACCTACCTTGAAATTTCTCCCAGAAAAGCGTTCTGAGGTACCAAAGCCGTGTCAAAAAAAATATATATATATAGGTATATATATTTGCCGCTTTTAACTGGAAGACACACCAATCAAAGTCAGAATTCAGCATTGGCAACCCACTATAGGGAGCAAATGTAAATTCCTGCTTGAGTAAGGGCGGACTGGTGTGAGGCGGGACGAGGCGCGGACGACAGGTGAGAGTTAAACCAATCTACCAATTAATGAGTTTTATTACTTTCCTACAGTTTAAATGAGAGATTTGGAGCTTCTTATATCAGGCTTGATGCGAGGTAACTTCAAGTCCTTCAGGACAGATTTCATTATTTAAATTGGGTAATGACTCTCACTCTTCTAACTAAGCTTTATGCCCCAAAAATTTGACCATCTTCCGCTTAAAAATAGCACCAATCATGACCTATGGAATAGAAGTGATTTGGAAGAACCTAAATAAGGCAAACCTAGAGGAAATAGAGAAAGTCAAAGCACACTTTTTAAAGATAGCGCTAAGCGTATCAAAATACACGCCTTCACGCCTAACATACATACTGACAAAGGAACCATTCTTCATAGAAGAGCTCCACCTGGACCTTCTCGTGCCGGCAACAGATGCCTACAAAGAACTGCTGTGGGAACTCAACGAGAAGAGAGAACAGATATGGCCTGAGTTCTACGCAACGGATGCGATGATCTACAGGGAATGGACAGCAGCCAGATACGACCTGAGACACACCATGACGAGAGTCGCGGTCCATGGTTTCCACCACAGGATATGCACAACAGTGAAGCGCCATAACCCAGAAGAAAAGTGCAAGTGCAAACTATGTGGGTCGCACTGCGACCGATATCACCTATTACAGTGTAAAAACATAGGAACATCGATAACAGACTTTTGTAAGACATGAAAACAGTTCTTTCTACATGACCATTGGCTGCAATGATACCTATTATAAATTTGAAAGTGAGCATCGCCGATAAATTTTGTACATACAAACATATGTTTGTGTAAATAATCCAAAGGTATTCCGAATAGCATTAAGTTTTAATTTCACGCCGTGGGCATGTGTTCTTCTTCTTCTGCCCATCAAGGATTAGGCCGAGGTTAAAATGGTCATCTCCTACATGGATATTTAATTTACTATTACCATATATCCGTACAATATATGGATCGATTCGTAATTAAAATTAAAATTTGAGATTTTATAACATAATACACATATACCTACATAATAATACAATTCTATACACAATTGGATCTAACTGGTGTGCATGTGTGTAATTGAAAAAGAAAAAAAAGATGATGCTATTATTTAGCTCTAAGATCCAAATAGAACCTTAGCTTCCACCATAATAACTTTTCATTGACCTCTAACTTAGCTTTCATTTTTCATTTCAGACTTGTAATGTCATGCTCAACGTCCATCCTTATTTAGTTTCTTCGCCCTCTCGTCTATCTACTTCCATTTAAATCCGTTACCAAGCCGGGAAGCGAATCAAGGTAAGGAGAGAAGAAGGAGGGAACTCTACCGACCACGCAGGGCTATAGACTTAATTCATTGGTATTCACTGGTTAGTCCATACCAAGAAACTCTATGAAAATGATACCAAATGACTTAGAGAATTAATGAACAAAATATTAATGAGGGAAGTTTTTACGAGAGATTTAAACACAGGAAAAGACCTGAGGCACGCAATTATATTTACTGATTACGTTCCACGCGATGATTATATTTACTGAGTCTCTCTGGAGCGTTAATTATTTCTCAGGTCGTTTTGTCACTGATGTATGTGCACTTCGGCTTCATATCCATTAAGCAAATGGTCATTCATCTAGTAATTCTATTTACTTCAGATTATCGCTGATTTATCAGTCCATAAGTAAATTAAACGTCCCTTATTTATAGCTTTTGAACGACTAGTTATCTCTAATGGATCACTAACTCTACAAATCAACAGACCATAGTACATAAAAAGTATCTGATTGTACTGTACTCCCACAATAAAGCCAATTACGTTTAGGAAGACCACATTGAGATCATGGGTTTTGGTCTAATATAACTTCGTCATATTACATGAATTTACGTAGTGCTTTTCATCGCTATTTATTGCCGATAACGTGAATAACCAAGGTTAATGAAGTTCACAAAAGAGTCCATGGAATATCATCTGACAGAAAAAAAAAGTGGAGAATAGCTAACCTAGTAGATGTGGAAAGAAAATCTTTGAAGCAGTTTTTTTATTAAAAAGTATTGAAGTTTTGATTTATGGTTAGAGCTACGGCTTCTGGTGAAACTTCTAATCCATTTTTTGTGGTTGCAAATTAAAAAAAATATATATGTGTTCGATTCCCGGTCGGGATAGGATCCTGGGCGAGGTTTTTTTCGGGGGTTTTCCTCACCTGTAAGACAAATGTCAGGAAACCTTTAAGGCCCAAACGGTCCCCGAAATCATATGGCCATCATCATCATCCTTCACGGGTGTGGAAAGCAACGGGAAGCTACCACACCTATAATTCCCTAGTAAAGTTGCAAAGCATAGCATGAAAATGCTATAATTGCAGTGAAAGACCTGCTCGGGCAGAATTAATATAGATGGATGGATATATATTATATACATAAGGTATATACGTTACGTTATGCATTATTTACGTTCATTTTTCCTTAGTATACCGTATTTATTGTTTAGGCCTATCTTACTACAATACTACTCATGACATTTACATTGAATTCCAAGAATACCTGACTCACTTATGGTACAACTTTAAATTGCTTACAGCCCATCAGTATCGAGTCCCTATCCTAAGAGTAAATTGTATTTTTATAAATTGTACATTATCAAACAATTTGAAATTTATTAATATGCGATACTTATGAATAACTCTGTATGTACAATGTTTAGTGTATAAAACAACGACTATGAATATGTTTTGTATCCTTATTTATGATTCTGTCCTGTATTTTCTATATTTGTACTGATTAAGTGAAATAGAAAGCACTACAACTTCAACTCTGCAAAAATAAATAAAATTATTATTATTATTATTATCATTAATATTAATATTATTGTTTATTAAATTCTGAATAATTTCATAGGAGAACTGTCTTAATTCCACAAAAATTGCCTACCATAATTATAGGGTTCGATTATCGCCTACATTACTTTTTTTGTTTTTTTTTTTTGTTTGATATCTAAGATGGGATTCATTCAACATATGAGGACAACTGAGTACCTACTTGAAATAAGTAACGAAATCCGATAAAGTAAACCGAAATTGATATTGAAGGATTGCACAATGGTAGTTATATGCCAGGTGGATTAGGTTATACATTCTTTTGATCCCGAAGTTCGGAAATAAACCGGCATGGTCATAAAATTCTTGAATAAGGCTTCCTTCGGAAACAAACTAAGATGAAACGTTGGGTCACATGCTGCAGATTTTACAGAACGTAAAAAAAAACGGAATACTGAAATAAGAGACCTCTGAACAAAATCTCTTCTCATGTAATAAGTGACGCTAATGTCATGACATATTAAATAGCGTCGCTAAGAAAAATATTAACTGAACTCTTAATGTTTTTACTAAGAATAATGGATGAACGAATAACTAAGATGATGGAAATGACAAAGAAAAGAAATCGGTTGGGGTCACTAGTTAAGAAAAAAAGTGTTCTCTCAAAGTATACTGTTGAAGGAATAATGAAATAAATATGAGGAATAAAAAGATAAATAAGATGACAAACATGAAATTAAATGAATCATATACAGGCACAAAGTGGACGTAGAAAATAGAAGATTGTAAATGTAGAATGCTAAAATTTACAGTAAAACTGCCTGTCCTTGGACAGAAAACATCTAATAAAAATCAACATAGCTCCAGAAACGTTTATTTCCTTGTTAAAAAATCAGTTATCAACTTAACCATATAGCATTTCGAATGAATTCTCGCGTTAAACAAACCATTCTGTGTTTTATGTATTCATATTTTACTTTCCCTAGAGTTTGACTATATGATCATTGGTGCGTGTGTAAATTTTATACGAAATATGATTGATTTTTACTTTACATTCTCTCCCTTACAGATCAATGTAGGAAGAGGAGACAGGATATGCATTGTTTTTGACGTCTGGTTACCAAGGACTCATTGAACATTCTCGTACTCTCTAAATTAACAGCTGACAGTCGCTAATGCACTCACTAATTACAGCTGTCGATGCGGAGCCGTTCAATTGTCAATTTCCTCTGCTCTCTTGTTTTCACTGTGCAAGATATTGCCAGACGCAGATTCCATGTGACAAACCCGTGTTTACGTAGACATGGTCAATGTTATCTATAAACAGCTAGTAGTGTTTCGTATATATCAGTACGTGAATAAGTGTGTAATGAGGAATGATTTATTTGAAGTATCAGTAGCGCAGGAGCGATAATGGTAGTGGTAGTAATAGTAGTAATAATAGTAGTAGTAATAGTAATAATAATAATAATAATCGTAGTAGTAATAGTAATAATAATAATAATAATAATCGTAGTAGTAATAGTAATAATAATAGCAATAATAATAATAATCATCATAATAGTAGTATTAATAATAATAGCTGATGTAGTAATATTAATAATAATAATAACAATAATAATAGCTTTATTTTACTTGGCAGAGTTAAGGCCACTCAACCAGGTTTTTAAAAAATAGAAAAAAATAGTCTTACATCTAAATTACAATAAATATAAACGATTACATGTTATAAAAACAATACGATTAATATTTATAATGTATTTTGATTTACTCTAGATTTAACGAATTAAATGTATAATATGTAAAATATATATAAAAAACCAGAAAAGTTATTAATGACATAGTATAAATTTAAATAAATAGAGAAAAATTAATTATTAGGCAACAGGTAACTGTAGAATAAGAAGTAGTAGAACAATTGTAGTAGTAGAAGAAGAAAATATAATGTATCTAGAATGAAAGGGTGGTGAAAGTAGCTCGAATGAAAGGGTTGGCAAAAGTACATAAATATTTATTAATGGCCTGGCAGAAAATGAGTATCACATATTTTTTCTGCATTCAGTTGAGTTATTGGTACTTGACTTATTTGGAGTGTATATTAAATAGACTATAAAGATCAAGTTTTCTTTTCTTGATCATAATTTTTTAAGTAATCATGTCCATAAATAAGAATTCTATATTTTGACAATTTTTAGAGGTCTGAATTGTGCAGCAATAACCAGAAAAAAAAGGTTAAAACAAGACACTGGACAAAACTTGTAACTATCAAATTCAGAAATGCTTTCAGAAATTACATAGAGAAATCCTTGGGGAAATATAATTACGAAAACCTAAGCATAGGTGGTAGGATATTATTCGGATGGATCCTTAAGAAACTGGATATCGAAGATTTGAACTGGATTCAACTAGTTGAGGATTGGTATCAGTGGAGATACTACAGTGAAAGCAGAATTGAATCTAGGGTACCATAAACCATCCAGTTAGTAATATTTTATTGAATGACGCTGTCTTTGATCCGAGGCTTGATCCTTGGGACTGCGAGCAATGTATAAGATACACCTTGAAGTGGGTTGCTAGCCCGTTTTCATGGCGGGTTTATTTTCGGGGTTTCCTCCCTAGGCCGATTGCCTTCACCCAGCTCCAGAGCTCAGCCTGCCCCGTTTTATTTCGGAGTTGTCTCTCCTAGATAGGTTGTCTTGCAGGACTAACGAACCCCGTCCGCCCATTTGCCAATCTACAAAGCAGTAGATGTAGAATTGCCTCTTCCGTCAGGTACACCTAACCGAAGGGCTCCTCCTCCTCCACTGTATCTGCCGTTGAGGTCTTCATCGTAACCCTGGCAAGGGGCCCTCACAAGGTACTATCAGCTGGGCAAGTTGAACCAAGGTTTTTTTAAGAGGTGTTACTCCTCCCCCTCACCCTTTTTCAACCTGGCTTGGGACAGGCTATGGCGGACCAATGGACGGGAGAAGAACAAGAAAAAGACCAGTCAAGAGATGGATAGACAATGAATGCACATCCAATACGTCTTCCTCCGAGGAGTGATTTTGGAAATAAACAGGATGAAAATCCTAGAAATTAAGTTTAAGAAGAAGAATGACGCTGTGTAACAACTCAGGGAAATATGTGTTTCATTCGAGACTGAACATGAAAGACCCTCTTAATTCATGCTTGAGTTTATTTTTATGCCATAACTGGGTGGCACGGGACTCGTGAATTTACTTTTCTTTTGAAGGAACTGAACTTACAATTTACGACTATATATATATATATATATATATATATATATATATCGGCCGAGTTTGAACTCGCGATTTTTGGGACAATGGCGTGTATTTAACCTTAACTCACCGGAGCTGACATTTTTGTAATGGTGTTTAAAGAATAAAATAATACGTTGGCATGAAAGGCTCAAACTGCAAGAGTAGGTTTTCTTTCAATGGCATAAAGGTGACACATACAAGAAAATTTGTGATTGTCATACTTAGTATTCAATTATTTAACTATATCCAGAGTTATTTTCTTCAGTTTTAATTAAGCACCCAGTTCCATAAATGTGCCTTTTCTGCATTTCTCTGGTTTATCAATATCATTATTATTATCATTATTATTATTATTATTATTATTATTATTAAACCCAGGCAATCTATACTCATTTTTTGATGACTAGGCTCTACCTGTCACAAGCCAGGAGGAATGGGGTGTAATGAGGGGTAACACTTCCTAAAAAAACAGGGTTCATCCGGCCCGAATGATAGTACCATGTGAGGGCTCCTTGCCAGGATACGGCAACTGCTGCCTTGTAGGGATACGTTGGTTCGTCAAAGGCTAGAAGAAGAAAACCTTGAAACAAAATCAGCTGGTCCTCCAGGTTGGGAGTCACAATGATGGGCCAGCTCCCCGTCGTATGGGGGAAAAATTAACTGTGGTAAAAAATCAGATGTGAAGAACAGATAATGTTGTTTTTTAATATAATGGCGTGTGTCTGGGGAATTTTGAAGGCGTGATTCACTGGGAGTTTGTTCCAAAAGGACGTGCAGGTGATGCAGTTATTTTATTATCAACAATAGAACGGGTTCATGAAATTTTGACGGTTGCGTGTTCAAACCCGACCGGACCCATATTGCACGAACCATGACAAAACTTCAGGAATTGTGAGGAGTAGACTGCTACCACACCCCAGCACACAGAAAGAAAGCGCAGTACCAGGGCTGTTTCGATCCATGTCCTATTTCATGAAATTCCGAAAACACTGTTAAAGGGAAGCTATGAAAGTGAGTCAGGACAAATTCTTTGCTTACAAAATAACAGAGACTGGTACCGTCGCGTGATATTAAAACTCGCTGAAAGATAGCTGAAGACGACAGAATCGGATGGTCTTTAGTTTGAAGAGTAGTTTAATTTCATGTCAGTAAACATTCCAAATAATTGTTTGTTTAAAAAAGACATTGGCTATGATACAATATCTACATTACATTATTACATTATAAATCGAACCAATGTTATAATATTTAGAAACAAAGAGAAATTTGAAAAAAAATCATGTCAACAGAAAGAGCAGAAAAATACCCTCAAAAGCTATCAACTCATACAGACCACAAGGGAAAATGTCAATTAGTAACCAAATAGAATATAGTTTGAGTCCATAACAGCTCACATGGTCTAACACACTACTGGAAGATTATTATTATTATTATTATTATTATTATTATTATTATTATTATTATTATTATTATTATTAGTAGTAGTAGTAGTAGTATTAGTATTATTAGTATTATATCTTATCAGCTGCGGTGGACTAATGGTTATGATCCTTGCTCTGGCCCGTTGGTCGCGGGTTCAAACCCGGACGGGGTTAATGGGCTTTAAGCCGTTGATCCCGAGTCCGAAGATTTTCAGGCTCGTAAAATATCCCAAGCCTGAATAAAAGGGTCTCTAAGCAAAATTTACCGAATTTTCCCAGCCTAGTACTACCTTGGTTTTTCAGATGTCACTTTGAGGCGTAACGCTGATCCCGGGCCACTAAATTACATCCATCAGAAAACAAGTGTAACTAAATTAGTATGGTTGAATTTCTCTCCTAAAGGGGGAGAGCACCTAAGTCACGTTGAGAAAAACAAGGGATTACAAGAAAATTATTATATTATTAGAGTTAATTTTTGTGTATTGCAAACAACCTCGGAAATAAAACCAGTTGTAAGGATACAAAACAAGTAGCAGCAGGTTACTCCGAATTTAATATACTGAAGTGCAAATTTTCGGATTGTATCGCTGAGCACAATACCTTGAATAATGTTCATAAATTTGAGTATAATGTGGCAAATATTAATAAATATCCCTGTAACTAAATACAGGCTATATTACGAATTAAGTTCAATTCTTTAAGCTGTGTTAAGAATCTACCATAGTACAAGAGAAGAACTCCTGCAGAAAACTGCAAACAAACCACAGAACGAGTTATCGGTAAATTTGAATGAGAATACTGGAAATTTGTTAAAATGATATTCAAATGGAAGAACAATAGAGCGAGGTATAACATTTTGAAATAACTTCATTTTAAAGGGTAGAAATTCTCCCCTAGCAGTCAATCAAGCGCATATGATGGGATCCACGTGTCCCCCTCCATATGTATGGAAGTATAATTGTGCGGAAGAAATGCTTAATACGGTAGAGAGGCGGACGATTATGATCGATGCTGCTGATTTGCCGGTTGTCTCAATTTCCATATCTTGACGTTAGGGTAAGGTATACAGGGTGTAAATGAATTAAATTCGAGATATTTATAGGCGAAATTCATAAAAATTACTCTTATTTCGTTATTTGATATAAGGAAACCAGTTTCTTAAACAAAATACATATGAGATATTAACTGTTGCAGTTGTATACATTTGGTACACATAATTCAGTATTACATCGAAGTAGGAGTGTAGACTGAATGAGATGAATTCGAACCTTAACCCAATAATGCCTAGTGCTATATAAATTGTAAGTTTCAAATTGTTTCCTTTTTATCATTGGATTTCTTGATTCGGTGTCGGCACTGGATTTATAAGTTAATTTAAATCAACAAATATATTCGTGACATATTTGAACATTAATATCTATAAAGTGCTATATGGTGTAAATAATAGAAATGTTGCTCATAATAAGTTTCGAAAATCAACGTTTATCTATCCAATGTCGCACTGAAGTAAGATAATTTTCTTAAGTAGAAGGGAAATTTAATTTTTTACCCAATATTGGTAAAACAGCATATTCTTAATAATACAGCTGTCAAAATATTTGCTATTTTCAAATATTTGCTGAAAAAAGTAGTACATTTAAAAAAAAACATTCAATATATTTTCAAAACATGTATGAAAGCTTACATTATGTATCACAAAGCTATTACAAATTAGTTTAATTTTGTAAGAACATATATTAAACAATATTGTCTGAAAATATTAAACTCTCACATTATATTCTATTGTTGGAAAAAAAATTGTGACTCGACAAACTCTGTTAGGTTTATCTGTGCAAAACTATTATCTTTCAACGTTTCCACATATCGATCTCTATATTGTTAACCATTAATGCAACAACAAAAAACAATTTAAATGGCCAGCATCAGGTCATCTACTTGAAGAACACAAGTTTAGGACTGATACAGACAAACCATAAACTTATAACTCTTGAAGCAATCAACAAGTGTCTTGAAGACAAGTGAGTGGATCTGTATTTACACTGATGGCTCGAAAATAGTAGAAAACACCTACACAGGAGTCTTGAGTTCACAGTTTTATATACCTGTTGGCCATGATCTCTCAGCCTTTGATGAAGAAACCATTTGCGTGGTTGAAAACCAACTGAACTTAAGATGCAAAGAACACTTTAAAGATTTCATGTACGCGGGATGAAAATCTAGCTACGCTAAACACGTAATCAATGCCGGCTATCGCATGGATACAATAGAAAACACTCTTACGAGAGTTCATAAAGAAATAAATCCAGCGAAGATAAACTTACTAAAGCAACCTGAAATTTTAAAGCAAATAAATACCGATAACGATTTAATTTTAAATGAAAATACACCTAACGCATATAACACTCCATACGAAGTTACAAAAGAACAGTCAATAGCTACCGACTACGCTGGAAGGCCGCTGATATCAAAAGCATCGCAAAACAATAACCCTTATTAGCATATAATGCTGATAACGGAAACCGATTTCCGAAAGACCTACAGTTCTTAAAAATTAAAAATAATGTTAACCTATTTGAGGACGACGGTACCTGTCAGATATATATATTACTTCAAGACCATCTTCGCTAGGTTTACCGTACAGGCCACATGGCCTAAAACGAATTTGTTCATGAAGATGATGATGATAATGATGATGATATATATTACTTTGCAACTCAACTTACATCAAGAAAAAATTATAAATACGTCTACCTATCTGAATCCAAACCAGCCACACAGTATAGTCTATCAGAAACATTTACTTCCATGCTACTTCCATAAGTATCTCTAAGACTTCCGTTACTTATCCTCAGTTATGCCCTGGTCATACCATACCTTACGTACCTTATTCTTCTCAGAGTATGAAGAGAGCCTTACTAAGAGAAAAGAGTAAAGACAGCAACGACCTAAGAGATTAAATGGGACCATCTGATCAACATAAAAAGGCTCGAGGAGCGGAAGCTGCAATCCTCTCAGTTGGGGTTTGTACGAGTACACAGAGAAAAAGTGGAACAGAAGCATTAAAGATGCCTCCTGCAACACTGTCCTTACGTTGAACGGCGCTTGTAACGCAGCCAGGGAATATTAACCTTGCTAAATTACACTGAGCAACAAAAAATAAACTTTTTTTTTGTCTCAGAAAGAAAAAAATATGTGATTCTGATTGTATTTTTTTCCTGAATTTTCTCCATCACGCAAGGTTTGCAAGAGACAGGTTTTTATAATTTCAAACACTTTAATATTTTCTACATTCGTAAATACACAATATTCGAACATTGGGACTCACCTAGAAAGTAAGAAATGACGATTTTCTGCTATATTTCCCCTGTGGAGCATCCCTCTTGATGGTCCAACAATAATCGGCCAGCATATTAGGATTCCATTTGCCTTGATATCTCTTTTCATAGCTGAAATCTCCTTATGAAAGTGTTCCCCGTGCTCATCGCTCAATGGACAAATGGATGAAAAACTGTTTATTAAAAAAATAATTATTTAAATCCATTAATTGAAATTGAAATAAAAAAACTGCGGGTGATGGAGAAATTCCGAATACATATTTGAAAACACGATAACAAACTGCATTAAGTACAACTATTGGTACTCATGAGACAAAAATCATGTTGACCAGTGTTATCAACGATTCATACCGGACTGCTCGAACTATGACGACCCAAGCAACGTTTATCCGATTTATATCAGGTTATTAATTAACAGATCACAAAAGAAACATATATATATATATATATATATATATTCCCCATCCGTGTCGCATGTCCTGCCTATCTTTCCTAGAAACATCATAGAGTTCACTGTTATGTAGTTTCTCCATTTACCTGGTTCTCCATATCTCTTTGGTCTAAAAATACTCCTAAAAACGTTATTTTCAAATACTCTCTTCTCCTCCCTTGAAGTAAGAGTGTATAATTCGAATCCATATAATATAACTAGCAGAATAATAGTTTTTATATTATGTTCAGTAATATAACAATAAATGCTATTCTGCCAGTTATATTATTTGCTTGCGAAACATGGAGGGACGGGAAAAGATTAAGAGTATTTGAGACATTCTTAGGAATGTTTTCGGACCAAAGAAAGATGAACAGACAGGGTAATGGAGATGACTACAAAACAGTGACCTTTATAGCAAACCAGTCATAATAAGAACATTTAAGTCTCGTAGACTGCGATGTGAAAGAACTGTGGAACGAATGGAGAATGAAAGAGGGACATGGAAACTTCAAAACAGATGTAAAACGCCCAGTTGGTAAACCAAGAATGAGGTGGGAAAATAACATTAACCATGATTTGAGGGAAGTAGATTACACAGGGGATGATTGGAAAACATTAGCTCAGGTTAGGGATTTGTGGAGAGCTTTTATCTGCGCGGCCATCAACCTATGGGATCGATAGTGTCACTGAGTTAGAATTATAACAATAACAGCAATAATACTAAATAATAATAATAATAATAATAATAATCCATCCATCCATAGTAATTCTGCCCGAAGGCAGATCCTTCACTGCAATCATAGCATTTTCATGATATGCTTGCAGCTTTACTAGGGAATTGTAGGTGTGGTAGCTTCCCGTTGCTTTCCACACCGGTGAAGGATGACAACAATGATGATAATGATAAGGATGATGATGGTGATGATGGTGATGATGGCCATATGATTTCGGGGACCGTTTGGGCCTTAAAGTTTTCCTGACATTTGTCTTACAGGTGAGGAAAAACCCCGATAAAAACCTCACCCAGAAAAAACTGCCCCGACCGGGGATCGAAACCGGGCCCGCTGCGTGACAAGGCAGCACGCTACCTCGAGACCACAGCGGTGGACATAATAATAATAATAATAATAATAATAATTATAATAATAATAATAATAATAATAACAGCAATAATAATAATAACAATAATAAAACAGCAATAACAATAATAATAACAGCAATAACAATAATAATAATAAAATAATAATAATAATAATAATTATAATAATAATAATAATAATAATAATAATAATAATAATAATATGAACAACAATTACGAACAAGAATGAGGTGTTCAAAGAAATTAGACATAGACTAAATTCTGGAAATGAAATTATTTTTTTAACTCTGTGTGAGTAGGAAAGTTATTGATAAAAGAGGAAAGTAACTATCAGAGACGGGAGACGGGATATTGAAAGAGGGAAGCATCAGAGACTAAAAGCGTGTCCTCTGCTTATTGTATTGCATTCTTCTTAATATATTAATAATAATTCATTAATTTCAATTAATTCAATTCTCTTTCTACAGATTTATTAATTAAATAAAAATAAAACGTAGCTTTATTTGATTTTCATATTTATTATATAATTCAGTGACAGCTGTTTCGGTACAGTGTACCAAAACAGCTGTCACTGAATTATATAACACATATGAAAAATAAAAAACTACGTTTTATTTTTATTTAATTAATATATATGGATTTTCATCAAGTAAACACCAACTCATTTGATTATTTCTACAGATTTGTTTATATTTCGCAATTTTTCCCCTATTATATGCTGTGATGAATAAGGTTTTGCACAACCTGTACAGTACATAGTCGATTCCATTTCAATTTTAATGAAAAAATAGGTTTAAACCATGTGACACATCCCTTGCTATAGATACAATATATATGACAACAAACAAATTTTATTTAACCCTTAAAACACACCTTTTTCATACATTTATTACACGGGAATAACAAGAAATAATGGTTTTGATAATATAAAACGGTAATGGATTAACATTTTGGGATGTAGATAGAACAATAAAACCGTTTCTACCTCGCGCATATGTCTCATTTCGGATTATACCCGATTTTATCCGATTTCAGTTATATAAAAACACAATATGAAAATGATAAATGAGCGAGCACCTCCCTCCTGTCCATGTTATCCCAATTTCACGGTAATTTAAGCTGCAGAGTGGAAAATCCCACCCCTAGTTCTACTAATTACACCTCTGTCTTTCACAGATAATAGCTACAAGAAAAAAAAAGCTTTTAATTTTCTGGATAAAACGTTATTTAATTACTTTTCTAGTTACATGTATCAGGATGACGTGTTTTGCAACGTTATTAATGTCCATTGCTTAATGTTTATGGTAATTTATTTCATATTGGTATGATTAAATTATGCCGTAGGTAGCTAAATAAAGTGATGTCCTTGAACTAGGTTTTATTGTAACACAATAAATTAAACTTAAATTTAAAAAAATACATAGAGAATACATAGAGAAACAAATTCGGCTGAACAGCAGTTATGGTTACCCTTCATTTATCAGTCTATTGTTGTAAATTATAGCTATTATTCTGTACTTACTAGCATTTTTTAAATATTTTAAACTTTTTCAAACAATTTGTATAACATTATTTGATAATTTTTAAGTAATTATTTAAATACGCAAATCACAACATTATGATACTGTTAGACAATATTGTGATGCTGATTGCTATTTTCTCCACAGAGCATATCACTTAGCCTATGATTTTTCGATCGCTGGTTTGGGTTATCGTTGGTTGGATCGGCGTTAGGGAGTCATAAGTAAGTGTACACCCGTTTTTAATAAGTGTTTGGTAATTTTAATATTATTGGTATATTTGTTTAATCTGGACATTAACAAAGACAGATAGTAAACAAATAGAGGCTGCTGAAATGAAGATGTTGAGAGCAATAGCAGGATACCAAAGGTCCGATAAAAAGAAAAACGAAGATATAAGAACAGAACTTAATATATTTAATCTCTGTGAAATAATAAAATATCTGAATGCTTATCTTCAGCACGTATTACGAATGAATGAACAGCGTATACCAAGAAAAATGTATAATTATAAACCAAAAGGGAGAAGAATGTTGGGAAGCCCATTGAAGAGATTGGAGGACCAATTCGACCTATAATGAGATCGGAACAAGCCATTGGGCTTAATCCTTGTTGTTGATGATGATGACTTGTTTAACATTGATTTGGGGATTTATTGCAAAGATTGGTCATTTAAATTTCAGAGCGATAATCGATGTGGTTCGATGGTGGATTATCGCTGGCTTTATAATAACTGTTGTTATATACGACTCTGAAAACATATCATATATCCTAAAGTGCTGTTTTCCCACAAGTTCTAATAGGCCTACATAAAGTAAGTCTAATATATTCAGGCCATCTCAGTAATTCATACTCCCATTCTTAACTCTGAACTTCAAAGTCGACCGAATTAGATGGACTTTTAAAAACTACATTCCATGGCGCGACAGGCCTACAAGGCCCTTAGTCTACCATCAGGTTGCTGGCTTCGCATCTACATGTATTAATCGCGGAGGTGGATGATCAGTAGGGGTGGCATATGGTCAGCTGTCAGTTTCCCAGCCGTTATAGCTACTTTCCGCAACCCGGACCCGCTACTTATTGTAGCTACCCGAATTCCTCTCGATGCTGAATGTGTATAGGTCATACACTGGCCAAAATTCCATAAACGTATGTCTTTCTCCATGAGGACTCTAACTAGTGCAAGTCCTGTAACTCTCTACCAAGGCACGATGCCTTAAAAATCTCGGTTAAGGCGGTGAAGTTAAGAGCATCATTTCATGAAAATAACTTCCTTCGGAAGGGAAGTAAAGCCGAGGGCCCATGTTATAGATTTATGGACGTGAAAGAATCTGAAGCCTGAAACAAAATGGCTCGAACAAAATTTCTTTACCTTTTCATGCCCATATTTCAGTTGTGTTACTAAAGACCTGGATCCTTAAAAAGCATCGTTAAATGAATTTCTAATTACTTAGTTTATTAATCTGAATTTAATAATTAGGTAAAAGTAAAGTAAAGTTGTCCCACTACAGGCTTCGGGAGGCCCTTGGGGTAATAGGAGGTTAAGGCTCCCACTTTTTCTAGACAATCGGCACTTGATGTCAGCCGGGTTGTCAGCCCTGCGTGACGGCCGCTTTTACTCCCAGAACAAGCGTCTGGTACTCATTTCCGTTAGAGGCTGAGTCGACCCCAGGGCCATAGTGCCGCCAGAAGGTTTTGGTCAGTTTAAAAATCCTGACCTCACGGGACTTGAACCCTCGACCTTCCGACTTGTAGCGCAGTGCCTTAACCACTACGCTACGTCGTGCCCCTAATAATTAGGTAATAAATGTAAATTATTTGTTGTACTTATAGCAGAGTTGTAAAGATCCTCTATTGTTTATCAATTGTATGTAAAACTGCTAAATTATGACATTGGTTACATACAATTAACATTAGCTATACATTCGTTGCATAAAATTACCTTAATAACAATCACGACCACTAATAATGAAGTACCATAGTTATAAAGATGTCATAAATAGTATAACAGAATACATCAGTTTAACAGTAAACCCAAAGAAAAGAGGCAATATATTGTTTTCGTTTTATATTTTATTTTTGGAGAAAGTCATCATGTGAAACTTGTAACGTTATACAATTCAGTCTGCCGAGTTAGAAAAGGGGACATTTATAAAAATCTACAACAGATCCGAGAGTAACAAGGCAGCATGTAAGAAGTTATAGGTATCATTACGGAAGATCCCTTCACATACCAATTGATGCATCCATCCCAAAGAAACAAGACTGAAATGGCTGAAATATTGTCATTTGATCGTTTTTCCAATTCAATATTTTATTGTAAACTTATTTCGTATAATACTAATATTCGTAAGGCACTTGGTAGTGAATTGAAGTACCAGAGTTTAATCCACAGCAGAGAGATTTGTTTAGCCGTATTGGAAAAGGAGCCTTTATAAAACATCCTGGGACCTTACCTGAAGATAAAAACGGCGCAACCTAGGGTACTTTCATATATTTAAGCACCTAACATTGACTCAAGCAAAATTATTACAGGTTACAACTGAAATTATCACAAACACATGTTGTATTTACTTGTATTTACTCTTAGGCACTAACAATGAAATAAGGTATTTCGGAAAGAAAAAGTTAAAGGCGTGGATTCTTCGTATGTATAGAGGAAATTGTAGTTACATAGTTTTATAAAATATGTCCGTAACTGTATTATAATTATATTGTTAATACATCCGAGTCAATTAAGTAAATTAATTAACTTTTAATCAAACGCTCTAAGTATAAATATAAGTAGAATACAATTTTATTATTAAATAATTCCATAAAATTAAATAAATTAAAGTTATATTCGTGTACTCAATTTGGTCTTTGAGCCTACAAATACAATCATAGTGCATTCATATATGTTAGTTTACTGGAAATATAACCATGTCTGTCTTAGATGACAACATTCAATGAATTGGATAGAAGTGTTATATTTATACTAAGTTTTTTAAATTCTTGAACGAATAATATGAAATTAAGGATATTCAATATATATATATATATATATATATCCACAGCTGTGGTCTCGCGTATGCGTAGCGTGCTGCCTTGTCACTCAGCGGGCCCGGGTTCGATCCCCGATCGGGGCAGTTTTCTGGGTGAGGTTTTTATCGGGGCTTTTCCTCACCTGTAAGACAACTGTCAGGAAAACTTTAAGGGCCAAACGGTCCCCGAAATCATATGGCCATCATCATCATCCTTATCATTATCATCTCATCATCGTCATCCTTCACCGGTGTGGAAAGCAACGGGAAGCTACCGCACCTAAAATTCCCTAGTAAAGCTGCAAAGCATAGCATGAAAATGCTATGAATGCAGTGAAAGACCTGCCCTCGGGCAGAATTACTATGGATGGATATATATATATATATATATATATATATATATAAAGTAAATGAAGATAAGATAGAAACGCTTGCATGTGAGATCCTTCTGTGAAGATTATATGTAATCTATTACGCCTTTTGCCAGGTGGTACAGGTGGGAATGTGTTCTAATAGTTAGCGCCTGAAATGATGATCCAAGGGGCATAATATATATTTACTTATAATTTATTTATTCTATTGGTTGATATGAGACCTTCTCTTCCACTCAGCTGTAGCTAATAAATATTACATATTCAATGAAACTAACATCTACAAAACATAAGCATTGTAAATATATAAAACAATTAAAATTGACATGTAACATAAACTTTAATTAATCTACATAACGTAAAATTGTCCTATAATATACAAACTATGTCTACATTGAATATTAGAGCAAAATAAAATAAAATGAGAAAATGTGATGACAGATTAATTTAATTTCCAATTCTGATGGCGATTGATTATCTCTGATGATATCTGACACACCAACTTAGAATTATACTGAGCTACCTGATCTCTCAGAGTTCCTAAAGTCCTTTGAAAGTTCTGTAGTCATGAAAAGTAACAAATAATTTAGATGGAGCAGAAATATCGTTATATAAACTATAGACTAAATTGGACAAATAAGGGAACAAACTCCGGCGAGTAAATTCAGGTAATAGTGTTTGAGAATCTTATTTGATATTCCTGGATTCACGACTTACGTGACAAGTAATGTGTCTGGTTTTTCCTGATTTTCCTCAGTCGTTCAAGGAAAATATTGGTTTTCAATTTCATTACCAGGGCTCATATCTTAATAGCCTGTTCATTATATCATTATAAATTAACATAATACACAACTACACATAATATATATATTATATATATATATATATATATATATATATATATATAAGCCCTTAAATTCAACCGGACCCATTGATGTTTAAACCAGTAAGCATGAAGAAAAACCAACGATTATTAGATTAAATGAATGAATAAATGTCATTCATCTTAGAAATCAAAGATGGAAAAAATATCCTTCTTTGGCTATATACTCCGTTACAATTATTTTTTCTTAAAACAAATCTTTAAGGAATTGGTTTTGGAAAAAAAAATTAGAGAAAGTCCACTAAAGCTTATTTTGGAAGATGCAATAGAAATATGTGATACTAAGACTATCAAGAAATAAACGCGTGACTAAAAGAAAAGAATAATGGTCTCACTGACATGATATTATCAATAGAAAATGAGGGAGAAGAAAAAAAAAAATATGAAGAAAGAAGAGGATGATGATGAACACTAGATAAACAACCTTAAACGACCTCTGAAAGTAAATCGTTAGAACTATTATTCACAAATGGTTCAACTCATCAAGGAATTTCGCATCTTAGCACCTGTTTTTTGAACAACGTAAATATGATATTGATGATTATGATGTTCAAGTGGTGTTCAGGGATGTTTTGGACCTTATAGGATCCTGACATTTGTCTTGCCTACGAGAAAAACTAAGTACATCATATGGGGAACATATTCGATCGGGAGATATATCCCGTACCTCATATGTCTTAGATAACGAAGTTACTTCTAGACAACAACAGTGGACTATTCTATTTTTAACTGAAGTAATAGCTGTAACAAATTATTTAATATTAAACTGAAAGATAACAAACACCTGCCAAAAATAAATAAAAGGAAAAAGCATTTACATAGCTAGAAGCAGATGCATATATCGGAATTATATTTTAAATGTTACTGAATCCCTCCTGAGCCTGGAGCGTATATATTGTCATCTCTTGCTCTCTCTTATTAATTTATATTCGCAATATTTTCTCATAATGGAGGGAAGGTTTACACATTTTTAACCACTTTGGGGGTATTAATACTTCAATCTTGAACTCTCCCCCAGATGAATCCATTTCACATGTACTTTACATTCATATTTTCTTTAAAATTAAAATCTAAAACAAAAAATTAAAAGTCGTTAATTTCTTTACCATTTTCATCGTTGGTAGTTATAATACGATTTGTTCGATATTTGTGCTCTTAATCAAAGCAATTTACTCATTATTCGATTTACGTTTGTAGTAGTTTTATAAAATATTTCTTCCCTCTTAATGAAAAATAACTTCTTTGTGCGCGATAGTGCGTTTTGTCGTACTTACAGCAATGGCGACCATGACTGAAAATTCAACTTCCTACACTTCGGGGTTGCCAACCTAAATAACTATACTGTAATATTACAATTACACTCACGTGCGGGAATTAAAACCACTGTCTTCTATGTATCTCGTAGACTGCAATGGGCAGGACATGTGGCACGAATGGGAATGGAAGGCGTGCATGGAAGCTTCTTGTAGGTAAACCAGAGGGAAAACGGCCCAGTTGGTAGACCAAGAATGAGATGGGAGAATAACTAACTATGATTTGAGGGAAGTAGATTATACAGGGAATGATTGGAAAACATTGACTCAGGATACGGATGTATGGAGAGCTTATGTACGCGCGGCCATGAACCTACGGGTTCGATAGTGCCAGTGAGTTAGTTAGTCTTCTATGTGTACTACGTACAATGTATATAAAAAAATATCCAAAAGGTAGTGTTAACATACATTACACGAAACAAATCATTGCATTTTAAGTGAACTGAAACAATATAAAACAATAAATACGTACTTGCGGCCATCTTATAAATAATTGTTTTCATGGCCTCCTGTTGTTTCAACTAATAAACATTGCCCACACTGTTAACGTTAGTCAATTATTTATAACGATCGCAAATATTTCCAACAAAGATGTTATTTTACTATTATTTATTATTTTGAAAACACCATCGCGCAAAAAAAATAATGTACAACGCACGTTTGCGAAGTGATTTACAGAATCTCGGAAATTAAAATCTTGCTATCGCTCGGTTCTTAAACATTTTCCTCGCTTCTGTAAAAACCACTTCCCAACCTAGCATCGTAATATACTTTTTGGACATTCTTGGAAGGAACACCTGCATTATAAAAAAACACAATGTAATAAGAATGTAAAAAACCTGAGGAATGCAAATATATGATTCCATTTCAAAAGTAATCCTGAAAATGCCTTAAATAGAATGAGAGGTTGATATATAACCCTTCTTTTATACGATAATAATAATAATAATAATAATAATAATAATAATATAATAATAATAATAATAATAATAATAATAATATTATTATTATTATTATTATTATTATTATTATCATTATTATTATTATTCCTGCATTACATTGCAAACCTCTCCGTAGTAGGTAAGATATGTTGTACTGTTGATAGGGATTCCTTCATCAAATGGGACGTTAAGCCTGGCGGCCCCCTTGGTGTTTTTCTACAAGATTAGGCTAAGTGCGGCACCGATTTTAATTTTTCCCTTTGCTTCATCATCTCATATACAACACAACTATTATTATACAAACACTTAAAATATACAATGATCCTACACTCCTCTGTAAACAAGACAAGAATACATTATCTACGGAAAGGGGTTTGCCAAAGTTATGAGTATATTAAAATACCAAATTAACGTCATCTATCAGCCCAGCGCGGAACCCGAAGCACGATATGTGCAATGATGACATTAGAACATATTATTATTATTACTATTATTATTACTACTAGTATTATTATTATTATTATTATTAGTAGTAGTAGTAGTAGTAGTAGTAGTAGTAGTAGTAGTAGTAGTAGTAGTAGTAGTAGTAGTAGTAATAGTAGTGGTAGTAATAGTAGTGGTAGTAGTAGTAGTGGTAGTAGTAGTAGTGGTAGTAGTAGTAGTAATAGTAGTGGTAGTAGTGGTAGTAGTAGTAGTAGTAGTAGTAGTAGTAGTAGTACTAGTACAGGGCTTCCAATATAAAACCGGACACGCCTCACGGGGTTTCACCCGTCAGGCTGCGCTCTCTCCCCGTCCGCATTTCACTCTGCCAGCCGCAGAGTGTCCGGTTTTATACTGGAAACCCCATAGATGCAGTAGCAGCAGTTGTAATGGTAGTATAATTCCAATCATTCAAATCTGGTTTTATAACTGGCATCACTATCTTCCGGAAACCAAATGCAAGTCCTCTTCTTTGTCCTTCCAATGATGCGGTATCAACCCTTGTCAGGAAAACTGTACACTCCCCATTTTTTGTCGCCTTTTACTCTGATGGATCTATTCTATAGTTTATATAATCTTCTCTTTGGCATTCCTTTGACATGCCCATGTATTTGTAATATTTTCCTTTGCATTACATCTATGATATCCGGCTCCTATAGTGCTCCAATGATTTCCTTTATTTGTCGATTTCGGATTTTTTTTTTTTTTTCCATTCTAGAATTTCCAGCTGATTTTATTAAAAAATCAATTTCCATAAATACATTATTTTTGTTTCCTCAATAGGAACATTCTAAACTTCAGCGTCATATTTTAAAATACTGTACTATGGTTCTACATAATAATAATAATAATAATAATAATAATAATAATAATAATAATAAAGTAATAATAACAATAATAATAGCAATAATAATAACAATAATAACAATAATAATATTTAATTAGAAAAGAACCACAAATTAGTATCTAACTGAACTTAAATTATTCTGCATGTTATTGGCACTTTAGCGAAAATGTCTGATTTATTGGAATTTTACCTTATGTTCTTTGAATCTTCGAAATCTTCGCTTAGATTCGACATCGATCGGTTACAAAGAATTTAATTCAACTATAATTTGAAAGATTTTAAAATTGAAATATATAAAATATGTGCTTTTAAAGAAATTGGTGTGTTTGATGTATGCATATTTATCGGCTACAGAGTCTAGTGTTTGAAAACAACATACTCGTATATTAAGTATAAAGAGTCAAAAGTCAATCCATGGATATTCATGAAGGGAGAAAACAATATTGTATTTTTTATGGTGTTACTGAAACGATCTTTAATATTACTTTTATTATTTCCTGGATTGTTGTTTGCAGTCTATTAGATGGGATACATACTGTGGTATTTATATAATTATCAATATTGATTTTAATTGTCTATACATTTATTATATCTATACAATTGTCAGTTTGATCAAATATACATTTATTATTTAATATTGATATTATTAATGTGATTAAAGTAAAGTAAAGTGATCCCACAACAGGCCCTGAGGCCCTTGGGGTAGTAGGAGGTTAAGGCTCCCACTTTTTCTAGACAATCGGCACTTTATGTCAGCCGGGTTGTCAGCCCTGCATGACGGCCGCCTTTACCCCCAGAACAGGCGTCTGGTACTCATTTCCGTTAGAGGCTGAGTCCACCCCAGGGTCATGAACCTACGGGTTCGATAGTGCCAGTGAGTAAGTTAATGTGATTATGTAAAATTGTAGACTTTCACGGCAGGTATTTTGATTCATGTATTGTATGTCTTTCGGGCTAAAAGGCCGTGGTCTGGTTTTATTAACACTCAACGTTTCGTCTAACTACTGCGGTAGACATCCTCAGGAGATTCTGCGTGCTCTTTGACCTCTTAACTCTTCAAATGTCGGCTACAGACTGGCTGTGTGTTGGAAATCATTTCCTTATTTATTGTTGAGTATTGTGTGGTGATGTTTTCTACATGGTCCGTTACTTTGGAGCTATTTTTCTGATTGGTTGTCACTGGTGTAAGTCATAGGTTTATTCTCGTGTTATATAATGCCGGAATCCAAATTTTATTAATCTTCATAGTTTCAACTTTTTTGTTAAAGGAATTTTTGTGTTTGTAAATTTCAATAGCCTCTCTGTGAAGTCTGGTGTAGTAATGTGTTTTGGACAAAACTTGTGTTTCTTCAAATTTTATGGCATGTTCTTTGTTATTCACTAAATGTTCTGCTACAGACGATTTTTCAGTTTGTTTCAACCTACAATTACTCTTGTGTTCTCGTATTCTTGTACTTATCCGTTTTGTAGTTCCTATAAAACCAGACCACGGCCATTTAGCCCGAAAGACATACAATACATGAATGAATGTGATTGTTGTACTAAATGTAATATAGGGCATATGTTTTTCTAATTGAATAGAAGAGAAGTCCACATGGCCTTAACTCCATCAGACTAAATAAATAAATAGGCTAAATAAATACTAAATGTACATTTAAATTAATATTATTTAAGGAAACAAATTAATAATTACGCTTGTAGTTTCCATTCATAATTTAAAAAGTTTAAAACGTTCCTTTTCTTCACAACATTTTTATTTCTAAATCCACTATATTCGGTCATACTGCAGTCCCTAATTAGTGCAAGAATCTCGCGCCTGCTTCTAGAATGAAACGATAATGTAGGCTTATATATATCACAGCATATTTCTCAAAGTAAACTTATTTCGTCTCTGTCTGTTTCCTGTTTTAATGGCAAAAGTCACCCTAATATACATACATACTGGACTCTAGAGCCAGTAGCATTCTTTACCACAATAATGAGTACGGCCTCACCCCTGTTAATGCATTACTCGCTCTGTCGACTTCATTTGTCAGCCATCCATCACCCACAACCACTTATTTACCCCACAGAAACTGTCATCCATGTCACTCCTGATTTGCTTTGTGCAATGGAAACCTGTCCACATCTCTGTTTGTGTTTACCATACTTTGATATCGAGTGTGTCATTTTAGAAATATATTTTTCTCCCCCCCTTTTAAAAAATATAAAATAACAACAGTAAAGCTTCTGGCTACATCTGTCTGGAGTGGAGAGCCATAGCTTTGATGTGCAAGTTATTCTTAAATGACATTTATAAATTAAGCATGTTCTCTAGTTTTATAAATTGAAAGGAAAGTCTTAATTTTATATTAAAAAAGCATATATTGAATCCCGGAAATTGCATTGATCAAGGTAGCAAGTGCATAATTGTTTGCTATATCTAATCAGTTAGGAAAAACCGGGTAAGTCAACTTTTGGTCGAAAATGAGTTATTAACATCTCCCGGTCGCTTTTGGTCCGATGCACGTTCGGTAAAAACGGGTAAGTCGTCAAGCGAATAGTGACGGTGTTATTAAGCATTGAATTTTCGATGTAATTGAATTTGTATGCACTCCTTGATGTAAGTTTTTGCTCTCCTGTAAAAATTACTTTTTAAGACTTACCTGGTTTTTTTCCAAAATTATGCAAATTTTATAGTTGATGTTTTTTAACCATTTAATTACATTTTAATTTTGTTATAATTTTCATGCTATACTCTAATTCAACCCAGTAAGTTACTTTAGACCTTACGGACTACGTCAGTGTCTCCCTACATACAGGGGGTAGATGTTGCCAAACTCATAACGGTATTTGTTTGTTTAGGGAGGGGAGGAGGGGAAGGTTAGCAGTACTTTTTCCAAATCTATGTACTATACATTTAAAAAACATAGTTTTTACTTTACGGCATGCAAACTAGTTTTATAGTAAATATGAGAGTCGACACTTTCACACAGAATAGTACAGGTCCGCACGAGCTCAGTGACAAGTGGTGACTGTTTTTTTTAAGAGGGGGTGGCTTGGACGGCTACAACTTACAACTTTGTACCTGCTGTGTTGCATACTTCAGTTTTATTTAAGGATTTCTCTCAAGAAAATACTGTTAAAATGGCAACCCAGTTCCCTATTCCAAACACACAGTAACTTCCTGTATTGAATCTGATTGTAATGCCTATAGGGTTTGTAGATATTTGTACGAATAGAATAGACCTATATTATCCTATTTGTTTTATACAAATGTCTTATTTGAAACAAGTCCATTTTATAATACTGAACCTAAATATTTCTCAACAATAAGTTTATAGCACCTCGGTCTATCCTTGATCTCTATATTTGAAAGAACTCAACCTAGGATTTAAAGAGAGATCAGGGCTTGCTTGGTTTAGGCTAGGGGCATGGAAATTTTTAAAAATTAGCGACGGTCACGATATGCGAATATGGCCAATGTGCGGGAACCTTGAAGATGAGATACATATATTAGGAAAATGTGATGATTAAGAATATTGGAGACGTCAGTTATTACCGGAAAGATTTCTAAATTCAAATCGGGAAAGATTGGCATGCTACGAGTTATTGGTAAATCCAGAAAATTGGATAAATTTGGGCAAATTTCTGGACAAAACGCAGAAAATAACAACACTCATTCATGAATAAATATATGTTATCAAAACGCAATACCATTAATTCTTAATAATTATACATAACTTAATTAGTGTATAATGCTATTGTATTATCATGTAATTGTAATATTATTGTGTTTTCTTTATGTAATTGTAATGTTATTGTTTTTTTTTGTTTTTCTTTATACTATTACCAATTATTACTTTATTGTAACGGACTGTCAACAACACGTACGGCTTATTGCCCGTGCGACCTATATTTGTAAATATCTTACTTTTTGTCTAATAAAGTCCTACTACTACTTGTTTACTATATTTGAAAGATAGTAAAACAATATAATTTCACTAATGTCTACGTTACTTTAACCATGTATTCTCTATTTTACATAATCAATATTTATGTATAAAATTCACATACGCTATTACACAGATTATTAAAATAGATTAATTGAAATCAATATAATAAACGCCTTAGCATCTAAAGTCATATCGTGTCTATATTCTTTGCCGTGTCGTATGTTTATTGTGTGTAGTCATGTTTTTTTTTTAAGTTTATATGTTTTAAGAAATGTGTTAAATGGTGATTATGATTAAATGAATACTGGTAATGAAATTCCCACCTAGAATTTGCCTTGACAATTAAACAGAATTAGGAAAAAAATAAAGATTGATCAGCTCCGGGGTTTTAACTCCGGACATACTGGATAAGAGTCGCAAACTCAATAGTCTGAGCCAATTCACTCGGTAATTAACGTTTTCAGCAATGAATTCAATCCATCACAATAGCACTAACTCGTAAAAATACTGACTAAAAATAAATAAGTATTTTTTAGGGACAGAACTAGGTCAATTGTCAGATAGGTGGACCACAGACATTATTCATAAACATTTCATATGAAATAACTCCGAAATCGCATGCATGAGTAGATATTACATTTCTAAGAATATCGTTAATTTTAATGCTAATAAATTGACAATGATGGAATGATTTTGTTTGTAATAGATTATCCCACATAACATGAGTAAAAAACCAAAATTTCCAGCGAGGTTTTTGTTTCAACGAGAAATGAAATCCATTTAAATGTAAAATTTTCCCATGACCAGATAGAATCTTGCTCATTTTTAATGTGCGATTACTTGGGGAAAATGCGCACAAAAGACCATACATTGTGAATAAAACTCTAACAAACACACTCTTGCTGGAGGCTGAATTTTTTATTCTTCCTAAAGTACCTTTCCCGTTCTTCTTCAACGCTTAAAATATTAAGCCCACTAACTATTTATCCTCTCTCCCATCTCTTGCAACCCCTTTGCTATAAAATTATGATGAGGTTTGAGCCACCTCCTCGCAGTAATAAAAATTAATAATGAAGAACAAAGTTGAATTACAAAAAAATATGAATAATAATAATATAATAACTGCTGACCACAATGAAAAATTACGATCAACTAGATTTTCCCAACGTTGAAATGTATAACGACAAAATTCAGGATCATAAAAAGGGGTATAAATTTCTTAACGTGACGTTATAAAATTTTGTTATTAAATTTTTGTCTCCCTTATCTGAAACGTGCAGTAGGGTGTTAATTCTTTTAAGTTTTGTGTAAATGTTAGGTCGTAGGAGAGAGGCTGATACTATTAATTCAAATTTGTTCATTTCTATTCAAAGAGTTCAATTTTCATAATCCTTCCAAGATACAAGGAACAGAAGTAAATGAAAAGTATACAAAGGGGTGTTTTTATGATCTGATTTTCAATTAAATCAACTCTTGATATGCATGGAAGTATACACATCCTTTAAGAATAACATTCAATTATTTTGTTCCTTGCTTCTATTCAAGGCGTAAACTTAATTTTAATTGTTTTTTTTTTGCAAATGCCCCAGGTTATATTTCGACATTCCTGGTGTTCCCACCTGGCATAGCGTATATGTAACCCACTTCTGAGATTGGTGCGCTTGGAAGACGGGGTTACGCTGCCCCCGTGATATATGAGTTGATGGTGGTAATGATGCGCCAGAAGAGGCCTTAAATTAAACTTAAGCTAATTAGGCGAATATGATATTGATGAAAATGATGGCCACATATATTCGGGGACCGTATGGGCCTTAAAGTTTCCTGACATTTATCTTACAAGTGAGGAAAAAAACCGAAAAAAACCTCACCCAGGAAACTAGTCCCGACTGGGGATCGAACCCGGGCCCGCTTTGTGACAAGACAGCACGCTACCTCGAGACCACAGCGGTGGTAATGAAGGTAAGGGAGAAGGTTAAGACCTGTTTCCGTACGTGCTCAACTCCGTCGGAAAGCACCAAGGGGATTACCAGGTTAACTTAAGTTTCTTTAGCGAGGTTAAAACATGTTTGAACAGACCACTCAAAAAATGACATCTATACGAAAAACAAGTAACTAAATTAATATGGTTCAAATTCCTCCCTGTAGGGGGAGAGTGCCTAAATTTCTGTAAAGGAAAAACATGGGCTTACAATAAAATACAATACAATACAATACAATACAATACAATAAAACATGTTTGAATGTATCCACTGCACATTGCGTGATTCGGTTTCTGCTCTAGACTGATAGATGACGTTATCTATTTTCAACAAACGCACCTGTTCGGAGGGGGGGGCACTTTACTTACAAGGGAACTGTCAACCATTGCATGCCGATACCCTGAAATTTCTTCCAGAGAAGCGTTGTGATGTATCAAGGCCGTGTAAAAAATATCTGCAAGGCACTGAAATCTTTCATTTAAACTACAAGGATGCAATACAACTCGTAACTTGATGGATTGGATAACCCTTACTACCTGCCGTCCGTACTGCAATCGCTTCACTCCATTCCGCTCTAAGTCAAGCAGGAAATCCATCTGTTATGCACAGCTCGTTGTCATTGCTGGAATCTGGATTCGAATTCTGGTGCCTTGCATTAAAAAAAAAAAGTAGATTTTTTTTGGACACGCGTTGGTACATCAAAACACTTCTCTGGGAGAAATTTCCAGGTATGTTTCGGCATGCAATGATTGACAGATCCCTTGTTAGGTGAAATCTACTTGTATTACGTAACAGAGAGGAGTGTAGGATGGACTATGTTATGGTGTATGTGAGTTAGTGCAAATTTGTTGTTACGAGTAATGATATTGAAGATGAGGGAGAAGGTTAAAACCTGTTTCCGCATGTACTCAACTCCTGTCGGAGAGCACCAAGGGGATCACCAGGCTAACTTACCAATGTCAATGAACGAAAAACTGTAAGAGTAATAAATGTCTTCTCAACAAATGGATTGTGGAGAGTTTTGGAATTTAATTAAGATATATGTTGTACAATCTAGCAGATACAAATTATACATCACCACTATCCTAGCCCAGAAATTGAAGATTCTTTAATTAAAATTTCCAACCCCGCCGGATATAGAATACAGACCCGCTAATCAGGAAGCAGACATACTAACATCTGAGCTAGCGTGGCTGACTTGTTGTGAAATATTTAAAAATTATTAAAAACTCTATACTCCTCTCCGGCGGAGGTAACAGGTCGAGGGATGAGATGAGATAAAACCACTATTATTGAGGGTCTATATATAGAGAGATCCCAGCAAACCATTACGTAAACAGAAGAAATTAAATGGAACGAAATGGATTATATTGGTACGACGAAGTGGTGGAATGGAGTTTTATGGCAGAAAAAAAAAAAGAAAAAAGGGAGAATCACGAGAAAAACCTGCCTGAACTCCCTGTCCATCACGAACCCCACATGGAGTGATCGAGACGGAACTCGAATCCAGATGTAGAAAGCGAAAGTCTAACCACATGTGTTTACGGAGCCGCCTATAAAAATACTTTGAACCAATCGTAGAAAAAAGTCCGAAGAACTAACTCGGCTTTACATTTTTGTTACTTCCCAGACAACTATAAAACACTAAAAATGCACGACCGTCAATTACAAAATAATAGAAATAATAATAATAATAATAATAATAATAATAATAATAATAACAATAACAACGATATTAATAATAATAATAATAATAATAATAACGATAATAACGATAATAATAACAATAATAATGAAAATAACAATAATAACTAAGAACAATAACATTAAAAACATACCAACACTAACCAATAACAAAAATCATAATAATGATACATAGTGTTCTGCCCAAGAGCAGGTCTTTCACTGCAAACTCAGTATTCTCCACTCTTTCCTTAACTCAGCTTTCCTTTTTGTATGTAATAATGGTAATATAATAATAATAATAGTAATAAATACTAATAATAAACAAAATTGGCACTACAATTATGATTTCATAGCTATTGCCTTGAATTTTATATTTCTTAAAATTTGTTGGAGTTTTAATGGAAAAGGTAGCACAATATAATTAAACTGCGATGTGGGTGAAGCAGTGGCATAATTCAAATTCTTGGGATTATTATATTACAAACAGGAATGAGGTGTAGAACGTGATTTATTGAACATAAGCTCAACTCTAGAAACATGTGCTTTTTGCAGTGACTCTTGTAATCCCAGTTTCTCTCAAAGTATAGCTAATAAATTATTGAATGTACAATATATAAAAATGTGAAGGAGGATACATAGAATTTGGCTTCTCATTTTAAATTTAATTTTTGTTTGGGAATACTTAAACATTTTAGTCTCATTTGTATGTAGGATTATTAATGGAATTGTATCAGAATAAAGGTTTGGACATATCATCGCATTTTTTTCTCGTAGACTGGGATGAGCAACAAATGGAGGCGAATAGGAAATAAAAGGAGGGAAAGGAAACTTTTTGTAGGAAAACCAGAGAGCAAGAACCTATCAGGTAGACCAAGAATGGGGTAGGAAAAAAATGATTTGAGGGAGATGATTTCTACAGGGGATAATTAAAAAATAATATCCGTTAGGTCAGGATAGCATGGTAACAAAATACCAAATTCGATAAAGCTAATTTTGAGAATAAAGTTCTTAGGAAAGTTTCTGGACCAAAGAGAGATGAACAGACAGGTGAATGGAGAATACTACATAACAATGAACTACATGGTCTTTATAGGAAGCCAGATATAATGAGGATAGTTAAGTCTAGTAGACTGCGTTGGGCAGGGCATGTGGCACGAATGGGGAATGAAAGACGTGCATGGAAGCTTCTTGTAGGAAAACCAGGGGAAAACGCCCAGTGGGTAGACCAAGAATGAGGTGGGAGAATAACATTAACTATGATTTGAAGGAAGTAGATTATACAGGGGATGATTGGAAAACATTCGGTCAGGATAGGGATGTATAGAGAGCTTATGTCCGCACGGCCATGAACCTATGGGTTCGATAGTGCCAGTGAGTTAGAGTTAATGAATGAGTTAGCTTATTAAGAAACAAAAGTAAAGTGAACCGTAAGGAGACCCTGTGGTAGTAGGAGATCAAACCTCACTCCTTTCTAAACTATCGCAACAAGATGTCAGCCAGGTTCTTAGTCCTACGTGACAGCCACCTTTATCACCAGAACATAAGAGTAGTACTCAGTTTCGTTAGAGAAAACTGGGAATCGAACCAGGGACCTTCTTGTTTATAGCTCATTGTCTTAACAAAATGCGCCATGGCATGTCCAAAGAAATCACTGAATTCAGAAAGAATTCACAACATTTAATTTCTCCGATACCAGGAAAATGTCATGTGTATGGTTTTTTTTTTTCTGAGTTGTGAAAGCTCCCCTTTAAGCTTTATCTAATTAATTATTCAGTTTGCAGGCCAAACAACTGCGAAAAAAAACATACACCCACACACACTCACTCTCTCCAGCAATGTACTGCCTTCAAACTTAAATATTAACAAACCTTCACTATAAAGGAAAGCCGAGGCACAAGCTTTTCAATTATTTTGTTCAATTTCAGATCTTCCTTTGATAAACACGGTTTTTATATATAAAATTATTTTTCTACTGCACACAGTGGAAAAGTATATAGAATCCTGTTTACACTCTATAACCGCATTTCGAGAAATGTAAATGCACAGTAGCAAGAAAATGTTATATTTCTCTTCTTTTTTTATGTTTCAAACTAACCTTGTAATTTGTTATGATGGACGTACCGTATTAGTAACGCAATATGACTTGATATCATATTTTTAGTCGGTTCCTTAAAATACGTCGAGTAAAAGAACCTCAAATCTGAAATAGATTTGATTTGATTAGATTTATTTTAGCCTGGTGGAGTTAAGGCCATGTGGCCTTCTCTTCTACTCACCAGGACAAACATATATTACATCAGAATATAACAATCTCAATTAACTCTAATATTAAATACTAAGTAAAAATTTGATCAAAAAGATAATATCTATTATATGACGATCTATAATGCAACCAGTTAATGTTAGTTAAAATTAAGACTAAAACTAATAATGAAATGTATACAAGCAAGACATATTAAATTGTCCCTGTCTAATGTATATATAAAACAAATGAAAATTATGAGATATAGAAAACTAATTTTACGATTATACAATATTTAAAACAAAATAAAAGAAAAATATTTGTTAATCTTAATATTATTTTCATAAATAATTAAATTTATTAATTGTTAAAAGAATACTATTAGTGAGGTGTATAAGTTAGTTTGTTATTAAATAATTCTTTAGTTTGTTTTTGAAGGATGTTATAGTTTGACAGTCTCTGAAATAAGATACCTCTTGCGCATTGCGTCGGTAAAGATCTTAGCTCTTAAAAGTGTCGTTACATATAGATATTAACTCGTACTTATTACCGTATTATTTAATTGACATTTAATTTCCTGCATTGCGATAAACCTATATTTTATATATTTTTATAGACGTATTAACATCTGAAGTGATACTGACTCTAGAATCATTAGGTATAGTCAGTAAGCTGTACACTGCTATGCTTCTGTTAGCAAATTCCAAAGGATGTTGTACATAAGAAAAAATCTTGGACTTTCCTTTTTCAAATCTTTACCGATTCTACTTACTAGACACTGTACTCGCCATGACAATAAATAAATAAATATATATATATACATATATATATAATAAATAAATAAATATATATAAATAAATAAATAAATAAATAAATATATATATATGTGTGTGTGTGTGTGTGTGCGGGTGTGTGTGCGGGTGTGTGTGCGGTGTGTGCGCGGGTGTGTGTGCGCGCGCCTATAGTTCACTAACGTACAAAAAGTTAGAGGTCTCTGATTCAAATCCCGATTCAGGTGTTTACATTTCTTTTCATGTCATATATTATATACACCTAGCGTCCCACTCCCAGCCGAGTCGACATGCACGCTCCGAACGGTCTATTGATAACCTCATGCTGAATCACTTCATAACCACGAGTAGTCGGCCCAGCTGGGAGTGGGACGTACGATATGTACATATACACATACATGCATAATGCATATGTGTGTGTCTATCAGTGCTCTAGCGGCCGCTTTTTTGTTATTGTTGTTCTTCTTCACTTCACGGATTAGGCAAATTGCCTGGTTGCGCCATCTTTTCACTGGCCTTCCTACATTCCTTGAACCTCTTGGTTTGTAGTTAAATTCTGCCTTTGGTAATCTTGTAACATTCATTCTTTCTAAATGTCTAAACCATTTATCTCTATATTCTTTTATCTTATCATTCAATTGATATGTGTTTAATGTTCTTATATCTTCATTCTTTATCCGATGCAATCTTGTTTAGCCTTTTGTTCTTCCTAGAAGTTCATTTCTATGCTTTGTATTAAACTTTGTAATTTTTTGGCCATTACCCAAGTTTTACTCCTATAAAGTACTGCAGGAACTGCCAATGTTTTATAAAACTTTAATCTAATATCTCTTTTTGTCTGATTTTTTGTTTTTTTTACTTTAATTTCGGGAAGAAACTCGGCATATGGCAATCAATTAAAAACAAGTGAGGTCAACTTCGGTAACTAACAAAATCCGACCATTAAGTGTGAGAGTTAACGATGAGAGAAACATTTAAAATCATTCTAGCGGCCCAAATGTTCGATGTTTGATAATGAAATTAGATGTATAGGCCTACCAATGAAATAAAAGAATACGGTATTCCAAAAAGAATGGGAAAATTCGACCAACATAAGTAGTTTTACCTGAATGCCATGATTTAAAAATCCCTCTAGAGACCGCCATGTTTCTTTTTTCGCAACGTAACTGAATACATACATTTAATTAACAAGAGAAACTAATATTCCATAAACGAGTAACATCTGACCATAAATTCGACTGCTGACGAATTCGCTTAGTTTACGCAATTCCTACGTTATAGATTTTTACATGTACTTTGTAAAGTGAATTGATTTTAATGTTGGGTCTAAGGATACTGTGAAAAGACGAATATAGTGAAATTGGTCCTGGAAATGAAATTCTTACCCAGCATTTGTTCCGACGACTGAAGAATACTAGAAAAAAATTAAGTTAGTTGAACCTGGGTTTAAACTCAGGTCTCTCCGATGCGATTCTCAAACATTACCGCCTGAAGCAATCATGCTCCGTATAATGGATTTTTGTATACTGCATCATCATTAACGATGCATTAACTCGAAATGGAAAAATCCAGTGGATTGGCATTGGAACACGTACGCATTTTATTCAATAAATGATAAAAAAAATTAATAATACAACTGATCAATATTTTCTCGTGACTATTTAACTCATGCCCAAAATGGGAGTCAATGACCAATCACATTTCAATGATTTTTTACTTACAACCAATCACAGTCGTTTCGCCTCGAATTTATCAAATAAAGTTTATCATATTAAAGAGAGCACCTCCTTTTTAACATTCTGAATGTCATAGCATTATTTTGCAGTGACTGACCCCGTAAGAAATACGGCTACCAGATCGTATATATAATCCATGAATTTGTAGCAATTAATTATACCACAAAAAAACACTGTTTGCACTTTCTTAAACGAATCATTTTCTAGGAAATGATGTTGCAGAAAAATATAATTGACGTATTTACATTATAGGACATCAAAAATGAATTAATACCTTTATAGTATCAGTATCAGTAGCAGTAGCAGCAGTAGGAGTAGCAGTAGGAGTAGCAGTAGGAGTAGTAGTAGTAGTAGTAGTAGGAGTATTAAAATGTTCTGAAGCTCTTGATTTGTCATCATTCGCTTGTTAATACCTATAATGTTGGTTATAAATTTCTCCACTAGGGTGCATTCTTTACAATATTGCGAACCTTTGGCATATGATCTGGTTGCAGTGATGAACAAAAGAAGCAAATTAAGCGTACCAATCGTTTCACATTTGTTTTCAAACATCGCCGTTTACATTAAATATACAAATATTTAAAAATAATTATAATTAAATAATGATTTGTGAGTAAACAGCTTAATTATATCCGTTAAATAGTCCTAACAAATGCCACTCTTGATTTCCAAATTCTCTAGATAAATTGGAAATCACTCTTGGCATTACTTATGATAAATTTTGAACCGGCCATTACATTACTGTTGTAAAGTGTACGTGTATGGGTTATACTGTTGTGTGTTAATATCAAAACACACGGGGTTTGAAGGAACATAATTCAAGCGAAGCAAGACGTATGTCCCGAGAGATGGTTTGTAAATTTGGTTGCACATGCGCAGCTCTTATGGAAATGAGATGGAGTGGCAACATCTGTTTCGTATATCTACTTGTTGCTTATAACATCCGTTTTAACTACCAACTCATTACAACTTTGTAATACAATGAACTGTGACTCAAAATAGTCTATGATATTTTAATATACAGTGTGTTTGAAAATAAGTACAGGCCTATAGTACTTTGAGAATATGTGGCAAGTCTATGTATTATTATTATTATTATTATTATTATTACTATTACTATTACTATTGCTATTACTATTACTATTACTATTACTATTACTATTACTATTACTATTACTATTACTATTACTATTACTATTACTATTACTATTACTATTATTATTATTTATGTAAGTAATAACCTATCAATAATAATAGGAATAAAAGTTATTCAAATTGATCCTAAAACGTAAACAACTTCCGATACCAATGTTTTAATACATTGTATTACATAATGAATTATTTAAATTTATTCTTCAGTGTTTCTTATTGCTTCATTGCTCCTTCCTCTATTCTTCTTCATACTCTGAATTCAAATAGTATTTCGCCTCCCTCTCTTCAAGATCTCGGGTGACATCCATTGCAACACTTTCATCCTCTAGTCGTTCTTCAGTCATTATTTGTATTAATGTCCATGACATTTTAGGTGTTTTTTAGGTTGTTCAGAAGTCAATATAGATTTTTAGCAAGGCCAAGGGGTCCCATTTCAGTTGCGTAAATAATAATAATAATAATATATAATAATAATAATAATAATAATAATAATAACAAGACATTTCATGTATGCTAGCAGGATTGAAGGTCATAAGCCTTGCTCTTCCACGCAAGCTATGCCGATTAATATAGATATATAGATATATATATCGATAGATCATCCACAGGAAGTCTGCCAGGTCAGGTGCTTGCATCACTGCAATCATCGCATTTTTCAATGCTATCTATAATTAAAAGAAGTCCGGCAAATCTGCAATAAAATAATGGTGTAGCAAACGTAATTAATTGGGGATTCTAAAATTACTTACTTAATTACTCACTGGCACTATCGAACCCGTAGGTTCATGGCCGCGCGGACATAAGCCCTCCATACATCCCTATCATGAGCTAATGCTTTTCAATCATATCCTGTATAATCTACTTCCCTCAAATCATAGTTAATGTTATTCTCCCACCTCATTCTTGGTCTACCAACTGGGCGTTTTCCCTCTGGCTTTCCTTCAAGAAGCTTCCATGCAAGTCTTTCATTCCCCATACGTGCAACATGTCCTGCCCATCGCGGGACATGCGGCTTAAAGTCCCTCCCGGAGGACTTGTCCAATGGATTTTTCATCCTAAAAAAACATCGACTTCGGCCGGATTTGCGTCCCTCGGAACTAAGGCGAGGGACATAACCACTTCACGAATGTGTGTTTTTGCGATGTTCATTATTTAACTGTTGTATCAGCTAAGAAGTCAACGCTAGAAGTACACACACTTAAGATGTCTGCCGCATCCGCAGGATCCTGGAGAAAGTCAACAACTCCGAGTTGACGGCAAAAACGCCGGAAATCGCCAAGTTTAATTTGAATTACACCGGCCGTGAAATCCTTAATATTACATTAAGAAAACACTTCTTACAACGAAAGAAGTGGTGGCAGCAGCAGTAGTAGTAATAGTAGCAGCAGTAGGACTTTATTAGACTAAAAGTTAGATACAATGTTATTTACAAATTTGTGTCGCACGGGCAGCAATCAGTACGTCTGTTGACAGACCGTATCAATAAAACAATGTTTAGTAATAATTTAAAGAAAAAAACACAATAATACAAAGATTTATTAAACCTGCAGGAAGAAGAAGACCAGGACGTCCACTCAAAAGACTTTTGGATGGTGTTTCTCTTGAGGCCGAAACAGGTCAACAAATGGCCTAAATTCGTGAATGTACTCGTACTATGATGATGATGATTTATTAAACACACTGTGTACATTATAATACAATTACTGGAAGTTATTGATCATCTGCATAGAATTTTAAAGGCTTTCTTCTTGCTATACAGTCAATAAGGTGGTATTGTTGACATTTTTGGTCACATAGCTTGCAGAGGCACTGGTTCGATGCGAGGTGGAACCCTTTTATAGTACATACTCTGTAATGCAATCCATGTGTGGCGGTCCTCGTGAACACGTGTCTTAGGGAGAAATTTGGTTCCTTCCATTCTTCGGTGTTCATCGCTGGGATCAGGAAGAATCCGCGGTCTATATCCTATGCTTTTTATTCTCTCTCTCTTATATGTGCTTCGTAGGCCGGGGTGTGTGGCAGGTTATATTTTAACGCTATTTCTCTGATGAAGAAGTCAGTCTTGGTTAGATGGTATATGAGTCGGGAGCTCGTTGACCTCCTTGAAACCCGGAGGTAGGCAATTTTGACCATTTCCAGTCTTTTAAGATTTGCTATGGTTAACCGAGTCCAGAATATTACAATTAGATAACAATATAATTACATTACAAATTAATTAGGTTATGTAGAATTATTAACTATTAATGACATTACATTTTGCTAACATATTTACTTATTCACGAATGAGTGTTGTTCTTATTTTCCGCGTTTTGTCCTTGAAATTTACCCAAGTTCATCCAATTTTCTGGGTTTACCATTAAATCGTAGCATGCCAATCTTTCACGATTTGAATTTAGAAATATTTTCGATAATAACTGATGCCTCCAATATTCTAAATTAACATATCACGTTTTTATTCTTAACAGCGCGTAATTCTCTTAAGTTAGGATCAGATTGCTATGAAAAATTCTTTATGAGTTCTGGTATAAAGAATAGAGAACATTGGTGAATATATATAGCTTGCAAAAAATCACCAGAAAAAAAAAAGAACAGATAATTGTTGAAGAGCTCTTGGATAAAAAAGAAGAGACAGCTTCCAGGCCGAGTTAGGATTATTAGATAGATCCTGATACTACAGGAAGACGTGGTGTAATGGGGAGAGACGTTTTCTTGGGTTACGTGAGGGCCTACAGCGCTGTCTATTAGCTGTCAAATAGTCACGTGACTCGCTCCTGGCGCTATCTACCTCGTGCGGCACGCACTTTCTGCACACGCGGAATCTGTAAAACAAATTAGTCGCCACTAAATGCAACAATGCAACAAGTACTTATTATTTCAACACTACTGTAATTAGAAACAAGTGCTTATATTGCGGTGATTGAAACGACGTGAAATGCCGCATCATACTAATCATTACGTTCTTGGATTAAAACTTAATTCTTTTTTTATTACGTGCGATATATTTAAAATCAGTAGATTATAGAAAATTGCTTGAACTATGAAATAGACACCAAATTAACTGTAAGTTAGTTAAAAAATTGATATTTTATTTTCGGCTGTCTTTAATATATAACGCCATTAGCGTCTCAATTTAAGTCTGGGCACAAAAGGGTTACTTTTTTGTTCAGAGGCTTCTTTTTACATATTTGAGATTCTTTTAACTAACTAATTAATTCACTGGCACTATCGAACCCATAGGTTCACGGCCGCGTGAACACAAGCTCTCCATACATCTCTATCCTGAGCTAATGCTTTCCAATTATCCCCTGTATAATCTACTTCCCTCAAATCATGGTAAATGTTATTCTCCTACCTTATTCTTGGTCTATCAACTGTGCGTTTTCACTCTGGTGTTCTACAAGAAGCTCCCATGCACTTATTTCATTCCCCATTCGTGTCACATGTCCTACCGATCGCAATCTACGAGACTTAACTGCTATTATTATATCTGACTTTCTATAAAGGTCAAGTATCTCACTTATGTAGCCTATTTGTAGTCCGTAAATATGTGACACCGGATCCATAGCTTTAGTTTCCTTCCAATGGAAGGCCCTGGAAAATCAATCAACCCCAGCCGCGTTTGAATCCGCGAAACTCGGAACTATATGTAAACATGGTGCTCCAATAATTCACATGGACAGACAAAATGAATATAATGAATAATCCTTGAAGAGTTTAATGATAATTATTTTCAAGTAAACACCAAAAAATATGAGAGAATAATCCAAAAAAGAAAAGTAATTTATTATAACTATTCAAAAATAACCAACTCACTGGGATTATCAAAACAGGAAGTTCAAGACCGTGCGGGCATAAGCTCTCCATATATCCCTATCCTGAACTAATGTCTTCTAATCATCTTCCGTATATTTAATCTCCTTCAAATCATGCATAATGTTAGTCTTTCACCTCATTATAGATCTGCCTACTGGACGCTATCCTTCCTCATTCGTGCCACATGTCCTCCCCATCGCAATCTACGAGACTGCATTCTTCTTATTACATCTGGTTTCCCACAAAGATAATATAATTCAGTGTTACTTAGCTTTCTCTATTCATCTGTCTGTTCGTCTCTCTTTGGTGCAAACATTTTCCTAAGAGCTTTATTCGCAGTCACTAATAATAATTTCTTCTCATTTAAAGCAAGAGTCCATGTTTCGCAACTTTATAATATAATTGAAATGATATTCGTTTTATATATTTTTAGTTAAACGTTTTCTTGAGAAAAGTTGGGTTGACAAGAATCCTTGTAATACATATCATGCGTTTCCAGAATTGAGTCGATGTTTAATTTCGTTCTGTATCTCATTCCTATTTGTAATTATTGTTCCCAGGTATTTAAATTCAGCCCTTCTTCAAAATTACCCTCATTTGCCATTAACTGTCCATTTACATTATATAATGTATTTCTATGTGTGATCATATATTCAATTTATTGGTATTTACTTTTAATCAAACATGAAGTGAAAATAGATGTTCTCCATTATTAATATTTGTAATCTATAGCATGTTTCACAACGTAGCTCTACAATCACTGATGTGGATTTTTATTTTGTATAGTTGAATGTGAACACAACACTATAGTTATTTACGTTACAAGAATTGAAAATAAGGTTTCACGGATGGCTTGATATATTCAATTTCAAAACAAATTAATAAAACAATTTCAATCTTGTAACGCACATAATTATATTTCATATTATAAAATTTCAATTTTTATTAAGTAAATATTAATAGACACCACACGTATTAACAAAGATGCATAAAATTACCTCTAAGATATGCTTAGGGTGAACTAGCTCGAATATATATTAAACTTATTAGGATTATTTCAAAATACGAAATATAAATAATATATCCAAACTGTGTGTTAAAAAAAATATAATTCATTGCATTGTTCTCGCAGTTAAGAATAAGCCATTTACAATATAATAACTTGTAACAAAGATAGAAATGAGTAATGATTTAAACAGAAAATAACGGTACTTTAAATTGACAGAATTAAATAAAACTTGTACTATAACCGTCAAAATATGTATTTTATTATATGACAAAAAATCCACTCCTGTGGTCTCGCCTTGTCACGCAGCGGGCCTGGGTTCGATCCCCGGTCGGGGCAGTTATTCGGGGGGGGGTTATCGGGGTTTTTCCTCACCTGTAAAAGAACTGCCAGGAAAACTTTAAGGCCTAATGGTCCACGAAATCATATGGTCATCATCATCCTTATCATCATCATCCTTCACCGGTGTGGAAAGCAACGGGAAGATACCACACCTACAATTCCCTAGTAAAGCTGCAAAGCATAGCATGAAAATGCTATGATTGCTGTGAAAGTCCTGCCCTCGGGCAGAATTACTATGGGTGGATATGAAAAAAAAAATAGTTGCCTTTATTTCCTGTTCTTTTATATGGATCTCAATCTTGGGTCTTACAAAAAAAAGATATCTCTCACATAAAAGCCACTGAAATGAATATTTTAAGATCCGTAAAAGGATGTACACGCAAGGTTAGATTGCATAATGAGTCAATAAGAAATGAACTGAAGATGTTTTCAATACTCGATAAACTGGAAGAGCACAAACCCCGATGAAAGGAACATTTAGATAGAATGAACAGTACAAGAATATCCAAAAATGATCAACACCTACAGACCGTATGCAAAAATATTGGAACGGTCATAGAAACGATGAACTTGAGACCGGAACAGGTCACATTGACATAATCCTGGAAAGGCAAAAGAAGAAAGAAGTTACATTTATAATGAAGTACTGATGATATGAACTTATTGTGATTAAATATGACTCTGCTTGCTTATAATGTTACTGGAAGTATTATGTGAATTCCATAGTAACTGACGTAACATTTGTAACAAAATAAAATGTTTATTTTTTTACCCTTCAGAAAGTAGGACACTTTTTTCACTTTAAAACATGTGTGTATATATGTATCATTCATTGCATTGACTCGCAGTTAAGAATCAGCCATTTGCAATATAATAACTTATAACAAAGTTAGAAAATATATATATATACACTAGAAAATATGGGGTTTCCATCTTTAAAATTTGTACTTAAAATATACAGTTTTATATCGGTAACTTACATAACTGTAAAATGACATGCTTTTACAGAGTGAGAGTAAAATAATATCTGAAATTTTCAATTTTATTTCAACAGTTATTTTGAATAATTAATATATTAGGGTTATAACCTTTTGGACTTTTGTGAAATAAAATATTTCCTGTGCAATAAATGGGCGAACTTTTTGCTTAAAATAATTGAAAAAAGGCCTTCATTTCACAGAGCTTCAAGAAATGTCATCCCAAATTAATATTAAATATTGATATTTAAATATATTTGAGGGTGATCTTTTCTCAAACTCAGTGAAATTAAGACTTTTTCAATGGTTTTAAGTAAACGTTCACCCATTCATTGCACAGGAAATATTTTATTTCACAAAAGTTCAAAAGTTATAACCCTAATATATATATATATATATATATATATATATAGGCCTATATATATGTGTGTTATAATTAAATGTAACATTGAGCAATGCAAGCTTAATATGGTATGATAAGAAAAATAAATGCCTGGACGGGATTCGATCGATCGGGTTCGAATCCCGTCCAGGCATTTATTTTTCTTATCATACCATTTATATATATAATGTATGTTTTGAGTATTACTCTTATGTCCTAATAAACTTTAGTCGCTAATTATACAAAATAAAGCGAACTGATATAACTAATGCTTGTGGTTTAAGAGTTTTAATGAAAATAAATAATTATTTTTTACGTATGAGTTTGTTTCTACAATATTTTGGAATTTGCGCACTTGAAAATATTTTTAATAGTCCAATAGTCCTCCGGGAGGGACTTTAAGCCAGGGTCCCGGGTCTAGAGATTTTCAGATCCTTAAGCCCGAATAAAAAGACTCTAAGCAACATTTACCAATCTCATCATCCTTTGTTGACTACTAGATGCCTCATTGGGTCAGTAAATTGACATCATACTATTCACAACACCTATGGGCAAATAAGTTAAGCGTAACTAAATTTACCTGGTCTAATAACTCCTACCAGAGGAGTTACATTGGACTACGCCTTGTAGATGTAACTTAGTATAGGCATATATATATATATATATATATATATATATATATATATATTAGTTTGGAAAGCACAGAAGAAACTTTATTTTCATTGGACTACGCCATTGTATATATATATATATATATATATATATATATATGTATATATAACTCGTACCAAAGGAGTTACTTCATTTTCATTGGACTACGCCATTGTATATATATATATACAACTCGTACCAAAGGAGTTAGATAATTTATTTTAATTGGACTACGCCAATGTAGATGTAGTATATAGGCCTAAAGAAGAAACTTTATTTTCACGTGTTACGTTAAATTTTACGTTGAATTCACCTACATTAAATTTACTAAAAGGAGTGAAGGAGTGAAGTCTCGAAGTTTCGAGCATAAACGGGGGTGGCTTTACCATCCCCCAATCGACGTCCATATTAAAATGAAGAAATCAATTCTTCTTTTTAATCAGAAGCAAATGTGAAGGAAATGAGATGTACGAATATGTAGTGCATACCTTGTTCACATATTACACGGGAGCGAGCAGGTAATTGAGTCGGTCACGGCAGGGTGCTTCCAGTAAATAATTAGATATACTGTGTGACAAAAAAAGAGCGTCCAACACAGTGCTAATAGCCGGTTGTTTGTTCCGCACTGCTGCCAACCCGACCACAACTACTTTACCTCTGGGACAGATTTCACGATCCATCCACTGCCATAGCCTCAGGACACAATACCAGGATACAAAGAATTATGGAATGAACTAATTTCTCTCTGGTCATGATGCAATATACATTACACATTAAAAATCGCAGATATTTATTTTATGTTTGTAATAGCAGATTAAAAAAAACCGAACTCGACGGCGCGACAGGCCAGAAAGCCCTTGGCTTGCTAGACGGCTGCTAGCCTTACATCCACATGTGCCAATCACGGAGGTAGATTATCATCTAGCCAGTGTAGGAGTGACGTGGTCACATGTAGGGTCCCCGGCCGTTATAGCTGGTTTTCGCAACTAGAGCCGCTATTTATTGTAGGTACCCAAATTCCTCACTATGCTGGGTGGTCACCGGACCCATACTGGACGAAATTAAGTGAGAAAATTTATTTCCCCATGGAGACTCGAATCAGCTCATATCCCATAGCTTCGCACCGATTCATCTTGCCTTAACTACTCGGCTACGGCGCGGGGACGATAGCTGATACAAAGTATCACAAAATTAATCGGATAAATTAAAAATACTTTTGATGAATGCTAAATATGAGAATAAAGTTCTTATGTGAATTATTGGAGCAAAGAGAAACGATCAGACGGATGAACAGAGGAAACTACATAACAGTGAGCTCCATTATATTTAATGGAAACTAGATATAATTATAACAAATATCGTAAAATGCGATGAGCAGGACTTGTGCTACGAATGAGAATGGACGAAAGGCATGGCAACTCTTTAGGAAAACCAGACTTAATAGTATTAATCGCGATTTGTGAGTAAGAAATATTAAAGAAAAGACTGGATAAGAGTGTATGACAATCTTATATTCGCGCGGCCTTCAACTTCTGGTTCAGTAGCGTCAGTGAATGAAGTCGATGAATGCTGATACAACACAAATGTATTGGCCTATATAAGGTAACCTTTATATAATTTTCTAATCCATAACGCCTTGAGCAGGGCTACGGTATGCGTACTGGTTTGAAAAAATATATTTAATGGGAATTTGATGTGTATGGGAGCGGTGCCTACCAATCTCACGAGGAAATTGGTTGGCTACAATTTTTATAAGATTCATGATATGTTCCGTTGAAATATTATTCAAAAGTAAAGTATAAAATTATGGAATATTTACCTAAAAGGTCCGTCTCATCAACTTCATTAGTTATTTAACTGTAGCGCTTTCGGGACTAGTCCCGAATCCTGCTGATGATGGGACTATTCCCGAAAGCGCTACAGTTAAATAACTAATAAAGTTGAGGAGACGAACCTTTTAGGAAAATATTCCATAATTTTATACTTTACTTTTGGCTACAATTAGCAGCGGATCCCCGTTAAGAAAACATGCCACTCTATACTGGCTGGATGAACAACCACTTCTATAATTTCACACATGGTTGTGTGAGCAGTAACTGGCTGATTCAATTATTATTAATATTATTAATAATATAGGAAAGTATGCTATATCTGCCCTAAATGGAATAGTATGGGACAAACATATCTTCAAAGAAACAAAAAAAAAAATTTAATACAATAATCAGAAGCATTATTACCTATGGAGCTGATGTGTGGGCATTAAATGCACAAATGAAAAAAAAAATTACTCTCCACTGAAATGGACTACTGGAGACGTGCTGCAAGAATATCCAGGAAGGATAAAATCAGAAATTCATACATAGGCCTATAAGAAAAAATGCAGGTACAATATTCAATATTGGATTTTATAAAGAAGAAACAATTAAATTGGTACGGACACATTAGAAGGATGGAAGAAGGAAGACTACCTAAGATAATCATGGATTGGGAACCACGGGGAAGGAAAAAGAAGGGTAGACCAAATATTAGGCCTACGTGGATTCAGGGAATCAATGAAACTAAGAGGGAATGGGAAATAGAAGAAGATATATGGATGGACAGACAAGAATGGAAAAATGTGTTGAAACAAATGTGTAGTTAACTGTGAACATGGGTACCGGAAAAATGTATATTCATTGTAAAAGCCGGAATAATAAAAAAAATAATTAATAGTATAATAAGTATGTAATACTTATATATCTCTCAAGGGTTGCCGCACACTTGATACTTTTAAGTCACGCTTATACCATTACCTGTTGTCAAATAATTATTTTCTAGAGTAAAATTTATTCTGTGTCTTTAATCATTTTTTTTTTATTTTCTTACTTTTCTATCTTGTGTATTTTGTATTTCAATAGTTAAATATAGATTGAATGAAAATATTTTGTACATAATCATATTGTAGATATACTATGTACTATTTATTTTTATTGTAATTAAATGCAAGAATGTTTTTTTAATTTTTTTTAATCTGATTAAATGGTAGACAAGGCCTTAAGGCCTTAACTCTGCCAGGTAAAATAAAGCTATTATTATTATTATTATTATTATTATTATTATTATTATTATTATTATTATTACTAGCTAATACCCGGCGTGCGCTGCTACTCCTAAATAAATGTTAATGTGTTTCTACCACCAGCCTTGAGCTGCTATGCTTGCCCAGGAATCAGCTTATCCCGATCTTCTTGGCATCAATGAAAGACAAAAATGGTTATTGTGAGTTATCCGTAAAAGATAAACTTATGCTGTCGCGAACTTTTTTGTAGAGTGTTTTGAGATATTCAATTCCGTGTACAATAATTTGGTGTATTTGTTATGGTTTAGGCAGCGTAAGTCATTTAAGCGTCAAATAGGGACTTTATTTCACGTTGTTCGCTACAAAGGGTGATTTTTAGGGGTGAAGTGGTTGAGTTTTACAACTCTCTCATAGCCTATGTTGATCCCGGGGTCTCCTTAACATTTTGCAAAAAAACCCATCGAAATCAGATGATGGTATGGCCGCGCATAGAATACGAACAAACCAACAAACAAACAAAAATTAATTTTTATATATTAGATTATTATTATTATTATTATTATTATTATTATTATTATTATTATTATTATATATATATATATGTATGTGTATGTGTGTATGTGTGTATGTGTGTGTGTGTGTGTGTGTGTGTCAACAGATGAGAGAATCTTATCTTATCAACTAAAATATTATACGGTGATTCTAAACGATTGCCCTGGTTTGGCTCTTTTTTGGTAGACAAACCGTGAATAATACAACAATGGTACTAGTATTACATCACAGAATATCTATCAAAGTTTTATTATAAATAATCCGCGCGGCATATTTGCATAATCTGCTAGTAGAGGACTTGAATTTACAGAAATGGTTACTGGTGCTGAGTGTGCATTTGTAGGATTGAAATTGGATTATCAGTTTCTTGTATGCAGGGTAAGAAGGGGATCCCACATCGAGCAACCATAAGATAGGTATAAAAAACTTGGTGAGTTTTCCCATAGATTATATGTATATAAAGTTTTACTGTGTCCACTACACTATGTAAAAAGAAAGTCACCAACGTAGGGAAATAATTTAGAATCACTCTGTATATTACAGTAGATAAAATGAGATGGAACTCATTAAATCACGACGTAAAGTTCACAAGTTGTCCAATATAAATTAGATAGAATCATTTCAGGTACCGTGAATCCCTATGAACTATATTTGTCAGGTATGAGATTAAATTCATATTATTCATTAAGAGAATTTCTTTTCACAAGTCTTATAATACAAACTGCATGGAACCTATTTCAGTTATTTGGAATTTCAGCCCTGAAGTTGTTAGGTATAAATTGAAATTACTAATTTCAACTTCTAATATATTGAGATGGAACTCATTTAACCCATTCGCTTCAGATTTAATTGCTCAATGCATTTCCCCAGAAACCGAATTTAAGTTACCGTAAATTATATTGTCTATTTTCAGAAATTCAAAACAAACAAACGATAACGGTACTCGAGATCACTATAAGGATGAAGGCCAAAATACATTCATCTACTATTCATAAATGTTTAAAAAAAATTACCCTGCCAAGGGATATACAAAATATTGCAAAATATATAACAGCAGAGTTAAGCGAGTCTTCTGAGTTGAAGGTCATTTAACATCCAGCGAGTCTACCTAGTCTTTTTAGGCGAATGGGTTAAGATACTGAGAATATCTGTTCTTTAAACTGAAAGGAATGAACGGTGGAAGAATTCATTTCAATCTCTATTAAATTTTAGAATACAAATTGGAATGAGCTCAGTTACTGAGAATTTTTGCTATGATGTTGTTGGTCACAAATTGAGATGAAAATTATTACAGCCTGTAAGAATCTCTTTTCCACAAGATACCATGCTTAAACTGAGAAATAATTAATTTCAGTCACTGATTACGAGTATTTGAGAATAAAGTTCTTAAGAAAATGTTTGGACCAAAGAGAGACGTACACACAGGTGAATGGAAAACACTGCATAACAGTGAGCTACATGGTATTTATAGGAAGCCAAACATAATAAGAACAGTTGCATCTCGTAGACAGGACATGTGGCATCGATGGGGAATGAAATATGTGCATGGAAGATTCTTGTAGGGAAACCAGAGGGAAAACTCCCAGTTGGTAGACCAAGAATGAGGTGGAAGAATAACATTAACTGTGATTTGAGGGAAACATTATTATACAGGAGATGAATGAAAAACGTTATCTCAGGATAGGGATGTATGGAGAGGTTATGTCCGCGTGGACATGCACCTAAGGGTTCGATAGAGCCAGAGAGTTAGTTAAAATCTATATTTATACGAATTAGGTATTTACATCGGATCATAATGCAAACTGTAAAGTCACAGGACGTATGGGTAATGAATGTATGAATGAGACATGTTAACGTGGAAATGAGGCGTTAGGTTGGCAGCATTGCAGTAGCCCATAACTTGCAATCATGGGAAGCAGAGCGCCATGTTCTGGTGGCACGAGTGCTTATAATACCCCACAGAGATTTATGCCTCACACCCTCCATTCGCAGTGGGCACCAGACTTGCTGACGCGGATATTGACAGTTCGCTTCGTTATGACACGTGAAATGTCATTTGTTTGTTGGAAGACGAAATGACAAGATGCAATTATAAAATGTTTTGTTGTTGAAGATTATACCTTTCATTCAACGCAACAACTTAAATTAGGGCTAAACAACGATAATTCAGAACAATTAAAAATAATTAGATTAAATTACAATTTACAAGGGAATTAATAGAATTAATATTTTAGTGTGTAGTCCACCGCTGTGGTCTCGGGGTAGCGTGCTGCCTTGTCAGGCAACGGGCCCGGGTTCGATCCCCGGTCGGGACAGTTTTTCTGGGTGAGGTTTTTATCGGGGTTTTTCCTCACCTGTAAGGCAAATGTCAGGAAAACTTTAAGGCCCAAACGGTCCCAGAAATCATATGGCCATCACAATCATCATGATTCATATTCATCTTAGGTTAAGATTAGGATTAGGGACTCTCCTGGCGCACCATTATCATCATCATCATCACCCATCATATCATCGGGACAACGTAACCCCGCCTTCCAGGCGCCCCAACCTCAGAAGTGGGTTACAAGTACGCCATGCCGGGACAGAAACCAGGAATGTCAAACACAAACCTGGGGCATTTGAACAAAAAATATTTGGGTGTATATATATATATATATATATATATATATCTAAAAGATATTAAATAACTCTATGACTTAGATTCTATGACGCAATCACTAAGGCCAACCACTGGTCCCCGTCCTCAGTCACTGGATCCAGTCCATACCCCCGACATTTAGTTCCTTAAGTTCCATCCGGATTTTATCCTCCCACTAGTTAAATAATATATTTCCATGATATCTATTTGTATTTCGGGTAGCATTGATATATACTATGTAAAATTTTAAAACAGTTTCTTTTCTAGTTTTATTCAATAAAGTATGTTTAATTGTGCCACATAGATAACTGAATCGTTGTATTTTATTCTTCTTGAAGAATGACATTATTTTGTACGTAGGTCTATAAAATATTTTAGATTATAGGGCTAAATAAAAATGGTAACCTCTATTTGGACCATCTCCACTTATACGTTCATTATAAGAAAAGCGACAAAATGTTTCAGCTATAATTAAAGCAAATATAAATGTTGATTTTTTTAACGATTCTAATGTTTGGTAACAACTAATTTCTAGAGATAGGGTATTTCATTAAAAAAATAATATTTATAACTTAATTACACTAATTAAAACGAGTGGATTACAAGTCTATATGTGCGTATTTGAAACTAATTATAATAATTAAAAGGGTTCGAGATATTCGTAATGAATTGCTTCTCAGTTAATTGCGCATTAAGTACCACGTAACACCTGGGAAAGGGAGGAGTGGTGCTGTGTGCAATAGAAACTTCCAAGATATCGACGTGCTATGATAACGTACGTGAATCCCCCGATGTAAAAGATTGGAATTCGCCTATAAATTCCCGATAATGAAGGGTAGTAGGGGGTGAAGATGAATAGCTTTGGACACGCCCTGTTGAACTCTATGGCCCTCGTCCATCCATATAATAAAGATTTTTTTTTTCTTCTCTCGCTAGCTTCTGGGAGTAGTGAAGAAGAATCCGCGGAATTGGTTTTCCTGTGCCAAGACAACCAGAAAACCGGAACCGGGTGCTTACAAATACATCCAACCGGAACTGGGAGTTACCGAAATTAATGTTGGAACAGGAGAATGAGTTATTGAAAATATAAGTGACATTCTATGTAGCAAATCTAGTGAACAGAGATTATTTTATCTGTTTTTGTATTTTACTTTTTACTTTACTTTTTTTATTATAAATAGATTAATGTTTAATGATTTTTTCATTATTCGATATTTCAGTTCATGTACTTTAGTGATAAGTTCAAAGATTATAATAATAAATAATAATAATAATAATAATAATAATAATAATAATAATAATAATAATAATAATAATAATAATAATAATATACAATAATAATAACAATAATAATAACAATAATAATAATAACAATAATAATAAACAATAATAATAATAACAATAATTATAATAATAAATTAATTAAAGAGAGAGAGAATACAAAAAAATCATGGAATAGACAATTTTTATAAGATTCATGATGTGTTCCGTTGAGGTATTATTCAAAATTCTTCTTCTTCTTCCGAATGCAGTATTGGGTGATGATGCCCGTTCTGCGACTACAAAAACTAATCTTTCCATCGGTTGAAAGGGTCTTCCGAGGTCTCTTTTGCCTTTAGGGTTGAGGTGGTAAATCATCTTTGGTAAACGGGAATTTGACATTCTCTGGACGTGTTGGAACCATTTATTCAAAATTAAAATATAAAATTATGGAATATTCACCTGAAAGGTCCGTCTCCTCAACTCAATTGGTTATTTAAGTATAGCGCTTTCGGGACTTGTCCCATCATCGGCAGGATTCAAAACTGGTGTTTCACTGAAGATCTGGTAGAGGGGGTTACATGTATTGGGTTCGTTTTCGTTTATCAGATTGTCGTTGTTGTGAGCTGCTTTCATGATTTCCGTCTCTTCGAGTACGTTTATCATTACAATTATACATATTATCAATACCTTCACTTATCGTATCGTCATCACCATAATAATTCTACCAGCACAATTAATTATTATTCTTATTACTATTATTGTATTATTTAGAGATTCAAAGTGCTGCTTCATTTTAAAATTATTACAGTGAAATCATTTATAATTTAAACTCATGAGCTATCTGTTTAGAAAAATCACATTGATGTTATATTTTAAGTTATCTTTTCCTACAGATTCCACAGTCTGCGAACTTATTCCGTATGCTACATCAGCCGACAATAATTCAAACTTGACTTATATTCTCCAGGGGAAGATAAACTAAGGTTCAGTTGTTACGGGTTTGAATGGATTTAAATAATTTGTTGAATTATTGAGACATTTAATATTGGCCAGTTCTCTAACCCATAAATTTTACTCTATTGGTTTAACCCCACATTGTCAATATCAATGTGTCTTATTTTATTGAAAATGAAGTAGGTCTTCGTTGATTGATTGAACTGACTATTTAACTCATGCCCCAAATGGGAGTCAATGACCAATCACGTTTCAATGATTTCTGTATTACAACCAATCAGAGACGTGTTTCACGAAATAATTATCAACGTTAGGATTATCATATATTAAGCAAAGCTCCTCCTTTTAATATTCTGAACAGGTCTGACCGTTATTTTGCAGTGACTGAGCCTATAACAAATACGGCTACCAGATTGTATATAATAGTGCTTACATGTCAACATTTGTAGCAATTGATTATACCACCAAAAAAAGAAACCACTGTTTGCACTTTCTTAAATGTATACGACATCAAAAATGAATTAATATACAGATTGATGTGTTTCATTTTTTCTCCACTAGAGAGCATTCTTACAATATTGCGTTCCTTTGGCAATAAATAGTATGATCTGGTTGCAGTGATAAACAAAAGAAGCAGTAGAAGCGTAGGCTACCTATCGTTTCTCATTAGTTTTCAAACATCACCGTTTACTTTAAATATAAAAATATTTTTAAATAACTGTAGTTAAATAATGATTTGTGAGTAAACAGCTTTATTTTATTCGTTAAATAGTCCTAACAAATGCCACTCTTGATTTCCAAATTCTCTAGATAAATTCACTCCTCACTTCGTGAGTCGTGAATTTATCGATAATTTGGAAATCACTCGTGGCATTACTTATGAACATTATTCCAAAACTAGCTTATTAAAAATAGCTTTCATTTGAATAGAAGGAACAGAAATGTTAAACCAATAATATATATAATACATTAATTACGAAGTGTGAACATTTAAGAAACTCAAACATTCTAGAAGCTTACTTTTCAAGAATATTTGGCAACTACGAGGGCGGATCGGAAAGTAACGCACAATAATTTTTTTATGCCTTGGTATTGCAGCTAGAATGTTGAAATTTCACAGAGATATAGTTTGAAGTTTTCACTACAGATGGTATTTTTTTCTCAGGTGCACCTCTTGCGAGAGAAGCTTGAACTATGCAACAAAGATGGCGCGCATGCTACAGTCGTCCACCTGTGAGGAACAGAGAAGTGTTGTTTGATTTTTGTGGGCCAAAGGGCATAAACCCAGTGAAATTCACAGGGACATGCGTGGCGTGTATGGGGATGATTGTATGGACCGTAGCAATGTCTCCAGGTGGTGCACATTCTTCCAAGAGGGACGCGTGAACCTTAGTGATTCGCCACGCTCCGGCCGGCCGACAACAGCAGCAATCCCGCAGACTGTCAGAGGCATTGAGGCGGCAATTCTGAACGACCGGCGTGTGCAACTGCGAGCCTTATCGCAGAAGTTCAACATTTCCTATGGTGCGGTGTACGATATTGTTCATGAAAATTTGAAATTCCATAAAGTTAGTGCTCGCTGGGTGCCTAAGAACCTGACAGACGACCACAAGGGCCTGCGAATGATGGCAAGCTTGGACCACTTAACGCGGTACACCGCACAAGGACATGACTTTCTGGAAGGAATCGTCACAGGTGATGAGTCGTGGGCGTACCACTACACGCCCGAAACAAAGCAGGCATCAATGAAGTGGAAACATGCTGGTTCCCCAGTAAAGAAAAAATTCAAAGTGACTCAATCTGCCAGGAAAGTGCTTGTGACAGTGTTCTGAGATATGCATGGTGTTTTATTGGTGGACTTTGCTGAACACGGGACCACTGTGAATGCTGCGGCCTACATTAAAACTTTGGTGAAGTTGCGTCGTGCCATTCGTGACAAACGTCACAACATTAACGTTAACTTCTTCATGACAATGCTCGTCCCCATGTTGCTGCTGTCGTTCGTCAGAAAATCGCCGAATTTGGTTGGGAGGTGCTCCAGCATCCACCATACAGTCCGGATCTTGCACCATCGGACTTTCATCTCTTTGGTCCCATGAAGAAATTCCTGGCCGGCAAACGCTTTGAGACAGATGTGGAAGTGAAATCAGCAGTGCGCAGATGGCTACACTCCAACCAAACGGACTTCTACGAACAGGGCATATTGAAACTGGTAACACGATGGGAAAAATGTGTTGAGAAAGTTGGTGACTATGTCGAAAAGTAGGTAAAAGATGTAAGTTCATTTGTGATTTTTTTCCTTTTTTTTACTATTAAACTTTTAAAAAAAATTATTGTGCGTTACTTTCCGATCCGCCCTCATATATATTATTAATTAAAAATAATGTATACAGTAGACATATTTAGGACCTACATATATCTTGGAAATATTATTTATTAAATTATGTTGTAAATGTGCATTTTTTCTTTAGTAAATTAGTTTTTAAATGTATTATAAGAATTATTTTCACTTTACAACACTCTGAACACGAACATATTTCTCCTAACGTGAAAGAACTAGAATTAATTTAATCACTTAATATGAAAATGCCCTAACTCCAGAATCTAAACTTTACAGGAGGTTTTTTTTTTATTTCTTCACAGCAATGGTCGATTTTTTATATATAGAAGTTAATGACGTTGCAGTTATAATTGGAGAAGTTAATGATGTTGCAGTTATAATTGGGATATTTCCGATGAGGAGTAGATGTGCGACTACCTCAACTACAGTATAGTTTCATCCAATAAAATACATATTTGGAGTTGGGTTCTTTTTAATATTGGGTAATTTAATTTGTACAGTATTACGTATATGATTGCCGCAGTTTAAATATATATAGTTAATACAAATTATGTATATGGAACTTTCTAACAATACATGAATATATTTTTTTCATAGACTGTGAGAATTTTGTGATTAAATATTCTGCATCTTACTAGGTCCTGAACTACTTCCAATGCCCCAAAATAATTTCTCTAAAAAAAGCACGACTCAAGAATTATGACAACGTTCACAGGGAACACCCTCGGATTAGGTTATAAACATATTTTTTTCATCAAAGAGATACCCACGTGTACGCATCAATCACATAATTAATTCCCATGTACTATAATATCATTAAGTATGATTTTCGCAGACATTCCCTTTCTTTGCTTTAGATTAACCTTCATTTTGTGGGGCTTTTCAGGGTCACGACTTTTAATATGAATTATTTACTCCGGATAATAAATAAATAAATAAATAAATAAATAAATAAATAAATAAATAAACATATATATATATATATATATATATATATATATATACTAGAAGTCCCGGCCACGCGTTGCTGTGGCTAAGGTATACGTTAAAAATTTAAATAAAGTTGCTGTCTTTCAGCCAGATTACTTAAAACTAATACTTACACACGAAATTAATAATATTGAAAATAAAATAAACACTGAACACACTTAAATTATGAAATAATCAACATTTGTAATTCAATTGAAATTTGCGTTTGCAACAAAAAGCACAGACATCTGGATTTCTCTTTGTTAAATAATAAACCAATAACCTTACCAAATTACCTTACACCATCTGATAGAATCGTATGGAACTCACAGATAATTACACCGCCATCTGTGAGAATCGTATGGAACTCACAGATAATTATAACTCTTTGTTAAATAATAAACAAATAATTTGCAATAAAAAATAATGCGACTATAAATTTAGTTATAAATTACCCTAAGTCTCAAATTGGATCAAACTGCACACAGTGTGCAAAATTTTATTAAAATCGGTTCAGTAGTTTAGGATTCCATCGCGGACAAACAACGTGAAATGAAATTTTTATATATTAAGATATTGGCCGCATAATGACAAGAAAGGCTTCCCTGTATGAGCGATCAATTCTAATGCTGGAAACACCTCTCAGATAACACAAACAATAAGACAAGACGCATAAAACTCTTAGCCGTTGATGATGTTCGGGGATTATTTGGATCTTAAAGCTTCTTGAAAGAACAAACAAATATCCGCGAAACTTTTTTTCCGAACGGGGATCGATACTTCGAAGACGTCGATGTTGCTGTTAAACCACAGCGGTTGAAGAAATATTTCCAAAAACGTTAAATAGAATGCATTAGCGGAAAATAATATTTGGAAAATCTAATTGTATGTTGAAAAAACTATATTAGTTAGAATTATATTTAAGACAGCTCCTCAAAAACTCAGGTCACTAACGTCGGACAGCATGAACGGCTGTCTTATTTCAGCCTTGAGATATATTTACGCTCCGAAAATCTAGTACACGGGACCAATATATTTAATTCCCTTCAGAAGGAAGTTGAATGGAGAAGACTACAGAACAATGAACTACATGGTCTTAATGGGAAGCCAGATATAATAAGAACACTTAAGTCTCGTAGACTGCGATGGGCAGGACATGTTGCACGCATGGGGAATGAAATACTTGCATGGAAGCTTCTTGTAGGAAAGCCAGAGGGAAAACGCCCAGTTGGTAGACCAAGAATGAGGTGGGAGAATAACACTAACTATGATTTGAGGGAAGTAGATTATACAGGGAATGATTGGAAAGCATTAGCTCAGGATAGGGATGTGTGGAGAGTTTATGTCCGCACGGCCATGAACCTACGGGTTCGATAGTGCCAGTGAGTAAGTAAGTAAGTAAGGAAGTAACCTTAGAAGAACAAAAGGCTGCACAAGAATGGATCGGTTAAAGAATGAAGATATAAGAACAGAGTTAAATATATATCCATTAAATGATAAAATCAAAGGATATAGAGAAAAATGGTTTAGACGTGTAGAAAGAATGAACGTAACAAGATTACCAAAAGCAGCATTTAACTACAAGCCAAGAGGTTCAAGGAATATAGGAACAACTGTGAGGCGGAACAGGCATTTTGTCTAGCCCGTGAAGTGAAGAAGAAGAAGGTAGTATCAATTGACCCCGGCCGGGTTTGAACCGTATATTTTGCAAACAGAAACAAGCACCGGAACCCAAGTAATTTAGAATGGATCTTAGGCAATGCAATTAGAAGGATTCAATTAGCTGAGGAAAGGAATCATTAACTAAAATAATGAATGTAGCATTAAACATCCGGGTTCCACAGAATTAGTTAATTATTAGCTATAAGATTACAGCGAACAAAATCCAATGCTAATGTATTATTCCTTTGACTATACATGTTTCACTACCCAGACTGGTGTGCTCCTCTTCCCTTCTTTCTCAATCAATCAGCGTCAAACCCCGTATTGCTTAACCTAGTGCAGATGTCACCAGCGAAACAATGCTTTGTAATAATAATAACCAATAACAAAGATGATAACGCTACTGACCCCGTCCCAAGCTTATAACTAAATAACGTGTTCATTTCCTGCATAACATGTCTGGAACGAGATAATTACATGATAGAATTCAAATGCATGCGCAGCACGATTATATTTTGTTCGCTGTCACGCTATAGTTTGTTAAGTGTATAAATGAAAACAAAATAAAACGACAAAAGAACATATCGCACCCCGGCAAGAATAACATTACAACAAAAAAAAGTCATTTTCCAGTACATCAAAAGGAAGTTCACTTACATCACAGTTCGTATGTGCAAATTGTACCTTGCTTAGTTAGGAATTCAGTTACTGACTTATTTTATACGGTTTAAACAAATTGTGTTGTCTTTAATTGGGGATTAATCCGTCCATTTTTGAGTTGTGAGGTTATTATTGCCAGGGTTCGATATTACATTTTAGGAGAAAAATATACGCATAGACCGGGATTTGAACCCAGGGCCTTTAGCTTTATACGCTAATACAATGCCACTAATAAATCCAAGGCCTTCAATCTAAATACAAAATTTTCCTTTATACATTTTTATTCCCGAGAGGGCCAAATGCTTGCCAACCGTTAGTCGACATGCGAATTGGGGCTTCGTATTTAAGAAGATTTTAATTGGAATATAACATTACTTTATAAATCCAGTAGATCATTTTACGATGAACATAAAACATCGAAAGAGCATATGCTTATAAGTAGATAATTCCCTTGCAATATACAAGATACTTTTCCTATCGATGTTCTAAATGAATAGATTAAAACAATATAAAAGGAATTATGAATGGCAAATTAATATACAGATGAAAAAGAATTAAAAGTAAATGATGAGTAATTTGTGTGTGTCTGCTCGCACCCGAACCGAGTCTTGCTCTCTCAAAAACAAGTTGGTAGAGAGCAAAACATAGTGGGGTGCCGTTTGATAAATCGTCCGTCTTTTCTCACTCCGTTAATGTTGTCTTTTCTCTCTGACTTTTTGTCTTTATGATTTCTTTCTTAATCTCGCGACCAACAACTGACCAGCTTAATGAACTTTCCAACCCTACGAAAAGACCTGTGTTTGTCCCCAACACAATGCCCTATATTTCTTGGCTTCGGATAATGTTTATTAAGTTCTTAGGAAAATTTTTGGATCAAAAGAGAGATGAACAGACAGGTGAATGGAGAAGACTACATAACAATGAACTACATGGTCTTTATAGGAAGCCAGATATAATAAGAACAGTTAAGTCTCGTAGACTGCGATGGGCAGGACATGTTGCGCGTATGGGGAATGAAAGACGTGCATGGAAACTTCTTGTAGGAAAGCCAGAGGGAAAACGCCCAGTTGGTAGACCAAGAATGAGGTGGGAGAACAACATTAACTATGATTTGAGGGAAGTAGATTATACAGGGAATGATTGGAAAGCATTAGCTCAGGATAGGGATGTATGGAGAGCTTATGTCCGCGCGGCCATGAACCTTCGGGTTCGATAGTGCCAGTGAGTTAGTTAGTTAGTTAAGTCTTTCTACAAAATTTAATATGGAGTTAAAAAAGACCATAGTGAGAAGATCAGGAGAATACACGCGACATATAAGGGGCAGGGAATTAATGATATCGTTTCTGAAAGTTATAATATGGCAAATTTATTGCTCACATACACGTGTGTATGTGTGTGATCTTTTATGAGTGTATTTAAAGTTATAGATATTAATCATCTAATGTACCGGGGCCAAAATCTTGTGCCTCCCCCACTCGTATTAAATAACGCATATTTTATTATAGCATACGTTAAGAACAGTTTAAATAATGGAAAACTAGCAAAACAAATAAAAGCAGCGAGGCGACTTTTTTAACAAATGCACGATAGCACATTACCTAATGTTATTGTCACATTAATCAAAATATATCCCAATTTTATAAGGTCACGAAACTGATACTGACCAAATCCTGAAGTCCCAAACCTGAATGTTTCTGGACACATGCATTTATTTTTACTTACATTTTTATTGTATCTGTGTTTATGAATTTACTTGGCCACAACTCCTTCTACTACCATCCTTGCATCTGTGTTCTCTACACAATATCATGGCCGAATTTATCCATAACCAAGTATATATATATATATATATATATATATGTGGTGTGTGTGTGTGTGTGTTATATTGCAGATTTTCGCGGATGTAAGTATGAATAAGGAAGTTTTCTTGGGGTTTTCCGCGTCTTGGATTCAAGTTCGGCCTTTGGACACTGATTCCGACGTTTCGGCATGATCCCACATGCCATTATCAAGGAATGGTAAGTTCGAGTCACAGGTTTAGGTCTTATATAATTAAACAAATAGAGTTTTCGCTGTGGTCCGTTTCCGAAGCCGTACACCCATCCAATGTTTAGTTCTTATCTAGTTAAACACCTTCAGTTTTCAGTGCATAAGAACTAAACCTTGGATGGATGTACGGCTTCGGAAAAGGACCACACTGAAAACTGAAGGTGTTTAACTACATAAGAACTAAACCTTGGATGTGTACGGCTTCGGAAACGGACCACAGCGGGAACTCTATTTGTTTAATTATATAAGACCTAAACCTGTGACTCGAATTTATCATTCCTTGATAATGGCATGTGGGATCATGCCGAAACGTCGGAATCAGTGGCCAAAGGCCGAACTTGAATCCAAGACGCGGAAAACCCAAGAAAACTTTCTTATTCGTATATATATATATATATATCTGTGTGTGGAGAGAGAGAGAGAGAGAGAGAGAGAGAGAGAGAGAGAGAGAGAGCGAGCGAGAAGTAGAAGAATGTACTGCGTTTTATAAATATGGTCTCGCTTTTATTGAAGTAAGTAAGATTCCTCTGTAACAGTGGATTAAACAACTTTCCTTAATAAAAGGCCTACGTTGTATTAATAAAGGTTATTTTTCAATAGAATTGTAACAATTATCAAATCATTTATTTATCTAGAGATACGCCAGAAAATAACCCTTAGGAACATTTGAAACAAACGAAAGGAAGATATTAGAACAAAAAGTCAACTATTCTTATTAAATATTAACCAAACATATAGGTTGTGGAACATGTAGGTAATTGCCCCATCGAACTGAATTCAGTTGATATCACCAATATGCAGTTCCCTAAAATCAATCCGCATATTATCCTCGCACCTACACTTAGACTTTCCTAAATATATTTTTCCCAAGATATTCCCAATAAGATTTGTGAATGCATTTCTCCTCTCAACCATTCGAGCAACATGACCTGCCAATCTCAATCTCCTAAATGTATATTAATTAACCATGACAGTATTAAGACAAAGATATAAATGCTAGATTTCCTCGTTGTGAAGCATTTTCCATTCTCATCACTTATGGGACAAATACTCGCCTTAGGATCATATTTTGAAATACATTTAGATTGTTTCCCTTAATGCACGAGGTCATGTATAACAAATCATACCCATAAATTAGCATTTATTAAAGGAATATGTCGTATTAACAAATACTATGTTTCATTCGACTTTTGTACGATTGTCAAATACTTAGCTTTTTAGTGAAAGTTTAGTCTCCGTTTTGAAATTATTAAGCATACTAAAGACATGAATACATAAATATTAAATCATATTGTGCTCTTATTTAAAAAAAAGATAATCACAGAGCAGTTGTATCTATTCTTCTTCTTCTTCTTCTTCTTCTCTTAAACATAATTTGTAGGATTTTCTCCTGTTTATTTCCAAAATCACTCCTCGGAGAAACACGTATTGGATGTGCAACGACAGATGCAGTGGAGGAGTCCTTCTGTACGGTGAACCTGACGGAAGAATGAACTCTACATCTACTGCCTTATAGATTGGCAAACGGGCGGATGGGATTCGTTAGTCCTACAAGACAACCCATCTAGGAGAGACAACTCCGAAATAAAACGGGGCAGGCTGAGCTCTGGAGCTGGGAGGAAACCCCGAATAATAAACCCGACATAAACACGGGCTAGCAACCCACATCAAGGTGTATCTTATACATTGCACGAGGTCCCAAGGATCAAGCCTCGGATCAAAGACGGAAACAAAATACGACAAATGCTAGGAAAAGATCTATAATTTGGAAAAAGAAAGAGAAGCATTCTATGAAACTCTTCAAAATGTAACAAAAATAAACAATAGTTGTATCTCAAAAAATGTAATTTGACCCTGTGAACGTGGGATAACTCATGAATTCAAATATGTTGCCTCGACAATATAGAACTGCCATTGGCTGGCAATAAAGAAAATAACGTTCCCTTACCTATCTCATCAGTTTTCATGGTACGCTAGCCACGCCCATTCTAAGGATTAGCCCCGGTCAGAGAAAGCGTTATTACTTGTCCAAGTTAAGTCTGCACGGCTATTGGAGAAGTGTGTTTGCGTTAGTGTCGCAAACTGTTTCTCTATGGATGGGAACATCCCTAAACAAATATGAAATATCGTTACATGGTTATCAAATTAGTCATTTCGTGGACGACTGCTGAAGGTTTTCGGATCATTTAAAACCACAGTGTTCGTCATATTTTTATTACCAGCCTCACGACACAACATAGCGGATGGGAATTGGCAATATGTAATGAGGAAGGCAATGGAGGGATAGTTCATTCCCTAGTAGTAACATAGTTTCCGCATTATTAATTCGATCAATGACTACTCTAGGCGACAGATAATTTAAAAAGCACAGTGTTTTCCAGCACTCTCCTCCCAGTCATATAACATAATACAGGGGACAGGAAGTGGCAACATAAGAAAGAGAATCGACAGCACACTTGTGATATTTTTTGCGTGCAGATTTAACTTGGGCGAGTGATACAATTATACTGGGCTTCTTTTCGTTGAAGCGAGCTTCAAATAACATCAATAACATTGTACGATAAAATACATTATTAACTATTATAAGGCCTGATAAGAATGGAAGAAGAGAGAATACCAAAGAAAATGCTTAATTGGAAAGCTAATGGAAGAAATGGAAGAGGCAGACCTAGAGAACGTTGGAGTGAGGAGAAGTATGGAAACTACAGATTTGAGGAAAGAAGATGCTTTAGACAGGAATCTCCGCGCGAAAATAACTTTGGATTGAAGGAGAAGCACTGTATTGTGGAATATTCTTAATAAAAAACTCTATTATAAAATTGAAAATTATTATAAGCTTGTTGATTACTCGTCCATTTTTTGGGGGTAAGCTCGGGAAGTCTCAAAGGACTAGCGAGACGCCACTGCCACAATTACGGTATGTATTGCATGGACGCCCGACTGCTGCTTTAGAGATGCACATATTAGTACAGTTTGTGTTCTTTATTAGTAAAACAAACGCCACGGCGGTGGAGCGGTTAGAAATAACAAACAAATGTTGAGCCCTTACACCCGGCAGGATGTTATGTCAATTCAAATTAACAAGGTGACGCGTGCCATTCCAACAGTTCGCGGTTCCTATCCTGTCTTCTTGACAAATTCATACATACTTTTTAAAATAGAGATAATGTTATTGCAAAATTGCTGTGATTATAAACAAATGGCACATATTTAAATATACTGACATTGGGAACTCGAAAATAATATTAAACTTCGTGTTGTTTTTATTAAATCAATTTAACATTGGCATTTTTCGATATCGTGACCTATTTTAAAGAGAATTAAATTAAAATAATTTAAATGAGTTTAGTTATTACTCTGGAAAATTGGCATTACAGCGAGGGTGAAAACTGGTTTATTTCACACTCTCTACTACTGTATAAAAATCAGACCACAATGCACAACAATTATTAGATTAAGACAGAATTAAACTTTTTTTTCAGTTTAGCCTTTCACCTTATGCATGCCACACATCATCCGGGCCTTACAGCAGCACAGCCTATCGGGAGAGGAATTTTAAACTGTAGATAACCTCTATAACTTTCTTCGACCACACAAGCGCATGGAGAGCCTCCCCAAATGATTGATCAGCTCAATACCAGAGCCTCCTCCGGGAGACAATACAACATTAAGACGAAATACACAATACACACACACACACGAACACACATCCAATACGTCTTCCTCCGAGGGGTGATTTTGGAAATAAACAGGATGAAAACATTATCTGATAAAATACACAACACAGAAATTGGGGACAAATGCCATATTCAAGACATAACCAAATTTATTATAGATAGATGAAAATATTGGAAGGGTCATATAGAAAGAATGGAAGAAAACCGGCTTGCAAAAAGAGCTAAAGAAGATAGATCAATGGACGGGAGAAGAACAAGAGGAAGACCAGCCAAGAGATGGATAGACAGTGAATGCACATCCAATACGACTTCCTCCGAGAAGTGATTTTGGAAATAAACAGGATGAAAATCCTACAAATTAAGTTTATGGAGAAGAAGAAGAAGAAGACACATTCACACTAAACATGGAGAATATGATGATTAGTGTAATGCCCAGACGATGTTCGGGGAACGTTTGGGCCTTAAAGTTTCCTGACATTTGTCTTACAGGTGAGGAAAAAAAAACTATCACCCAGGAAAACTGTCCCGGTCGGGGAACGAACCCGAGTCTGCTGTGTGCGAGGTAGCAACGCTACCCCGAGACCACATCGGTGGACCAGAATTAAAACTCATATACAACAATAATTTTCTCTAAACTGTATTCACAGTTTATGTAAGATCCAATGTATCATTTTTTCGCGCATTTGATTATGCCGTATTACCCTAAGTAATTTGTACTCTCTAATCTACACACTTATACCATGTAATAAACGTTCATTTAAAATTATAATTATTTCACTCACTGCTGGACTAACTACTCAGCCGTTCTTATTTGCATAAGTAATGCTATTCTTCTTCTATGGATACCTATTTCCGTGATATCCCTAATTCTCTGACAATATTTCATTTCGTTTTCACGGAATTAAACTTTTTAAAAAGTAGTTCCCAGGGAATTGCAGACATGGTATGTAATAGAAAACGTAGGTAATAGAAAACGGGAGTGAAAGGCAGGGACTCGAAACCACGTCGGTGGACCTTATCGTATTTATTTGAAAGTTGGTTTCAGTTTTGTGTGGCACACTGTATAAAAGAGACAGAAAATCTTTTTTAGCGTGTTTGTGTATTATTAAATGTAAAGAGAAGTTAATTAGCGGCTGTAAAATGCATTTTCCCAGGCTCTGTAGATGGGGAGGTTTTGGTTTATGAATATTGCTAATACATTAATATAATCACTAGGAGAGAAATGGTGGTCTGATTGCTTTAATATTCATTACAGTCCAGCACAGCCGGCTTCTCATATTAAACAGACACAACATTTTTAACGTACTGCGAGCAGCATCAAGCGCCTATCTCACGTTTCCCCCACTTTCAAAAGTTCATCCACAATATTAACTACAAAAACAGAGTCAATTTAAGAGTATATGTGTATGGGGGATAGAGTCAATTCTAATAAAATTCATTGTTAAAACCGTTGGGAAAGCCAGAGGGAAAACGCCCAGTTGGTAGACCAAGAATGAGGTGGGAGAATAATATTAACTATGTTTTGAGGAAAGTAGATTATACAGGGAATGATTGGAAAGCATTAGCTTAGGATAGGGAAGTATGGAGAGCTTATGTCTGCGCGGCCATGAACCTACGGGCTCGATAGTGCCAGTAAGTAAGTAAGTTAAAACCGTTGAGATGGAGAGTCATAAAATAAAATAAGTTAAAATATACCTTCTTAGGTAAGATCCGTCGTCCTCAACTTATAAAATATGTATTCTTTATGCCTGTAGGCCTTTCAGAACATCCGTTCCATCTTCAGCAGGTCCTTCTTCGCTACAATATCTAGTATGATGTTTGATGCTGTTGGTCCTAATGTGGTGCATCAACCATCATACTAGATATTGTAGCGAAGAAGGACTTGCTGAAGATGGAACAGATGTTCTGAAAGGCCTACAGGCATAAAGAATACATATTTTATAAGTTGAGGACGACGGATCTTACCTAAGAAGGTACATTTTAACTTATTTTATTTTATGGGGGATAGAGAGAAGAAATCTAGCAATAAAGAACATAACTGCTATGTTATGAAATGTTATAGAATTATTATAGGAAATGCAAGATGGGATCGAATGAAGAATTATGATCAAGGATAGATTATAGCAGATAGGCCTATCGTTCGAAAAAAAAATTAAAAAGAAACAATTGATATAGCTTGGACCTGTGGTAAGAGTGGATGGGGTTTGGAAAACATAGCAGATACAAATGGAAGCAGAACTGAAGAGAAAATAATGAGGGAGGCTGAAGTAAGAGGGTATCAAGTATATAGCAATAACGTATGGAGACGTTTGGAGAAAAGAGAATGGCAAAATACACAAAATACAGAGAATAGTGGAGGAAGGAGATTGAGACACTCCCAGCGCTATGATGGCAAAAGGAAAATCTGGAAGAACAAGACGTGAGAGCCATCTTTCGTCTCTCTCTCTCTCTCTCTCTCTCTCTCTCTCTCTCTCTCAAACACACACACACACACACACACACACATATATATATATATATATATATATACACACACACACACACACACACACACAAACACATACACAAATACAAACACAAACATAATCAAAAGCACAAACACACACAAATATATACCTATAGACCAAACTTTGAAAATATTTCTCGTTTCTCCTATTCGAGAGTTCTATGACCGGCCCATATTAATTCCCTAAATATAGACTTAGCCCTAACAATTATGACAATGTTAGGACTTTATTATAGTGAGTGCCACAATTAAAGGCACATGGAGTCAGACTGTGCTGAAGCTTTTTCTTCAGGAAAGAGCCACTTTAATGGATTCCTTGCTCTCTTTACATACCAGACATCGCCAACGGAATGTGTCAAGTTAATAAAGGGTCCGAAATTCCTTAAAGTACTTTCCTGAAGAAACAGCTTCAACATAACCCGCCTTCGTATACAATTAATCGTAATACTCACTATAGGCCTACTGTAGTTATGGAGCTCCTCATTGTGACACTTCCTCCAATCTCAAATGTTATAGGACCGAATATTCGTAACAGAATCCCAAATTTTTTATACTTGTAACTTATCTTGTTCTCATAATACCTTTTTTCATGTTAGTAGAGTACCGTACCACAGTACTGATATTACGCTATATACAGGGTTAACGGTAATTACATTGACAAACTTCAGAGACTGATTCCTGACTGGAAATGAAGGAAAAAAGTCATAAACATGTGTCCTGAAATGAACGATGTGCGTGCAACGACAACAAATCGACCCGGCACACAGTACATAGCATAATCGCATCCACGTCACAACATATGTTTAACGTGGCCTTCATGTGATGCAATTCACGCGTTCACACATCGTATTATGGATTGCTTCACTCTTTCGCATGTTCCGACCTCTCTCCGAATAGTGTCAAGGGCATGTGTCACATCGCATCCACGTCACAACATATGTTTAACGTGGCCTCCATATGATGCAATGCACGAGTTCACACATCGTATTATGGATTGCCTCACTCTTTCGCATGTTCCGGTCTCTCTCCGAATACTGTCACAGGCGACGTGGGCACGCTGTTGAAGAGTATGTGCATCAAAAACTGGTTCAGCACTCACAACACTTTTCAGATGCCCCCAGAGATAACACTCCAGGAGGTTTAAGTCCGGTGATCTAGCAGGCCATGCAAGCCATCTACCGTGGCAAAGATGAATTTAAGGACACTTATTCATAGGACATGTTTACCTCCATTTACAGTCGAATCAGCCCCTGCAGTTTGTCGGTGTAATTAAAACTCACCTGTAGATTATACAGAGCGTAAAATAGATTGGATCACGTAATTTTAGTATGCAACGAGTTGTTTTGCACAAGCAGTACAACATAGAGTCTTGATAGAGGAGGAGAAAATATAACTAGTAATTGAGAACAAAGTTCTTAGGAAAAATGTTGGATCAAAGAAAGGCGAACAGGCAGATGAATGAAAAAGACTACATAACAATCAGGTATAGGCTATTATCTTTATGACAAACCATATAAAATAAGAATGTCTCGTAAACTGATATGGGCAGGACAAGTGCCACAAGCGTGGAATGAAAGAATGACGTGGAAACTCGTATAAAAACTAGATGGAAAATGCCCAGTCAATAGGCCAAGAAAGAAGTGGGGGAATAACATTAATCATGGTTTTAAGGAGTTTAATTATACAGGGGATGACTGGAAAACATCTCAGGTTAGGGATGTATAGAGAGCTTATTTCTGTGAGGGTATGAATCTAAGGGTTCAATAATGCCAGTAAGTTATAGATTAGCAATAAGTATAAACGGCGATGTAGGTCGTCGTGATTACACAATGCAATCGACAAATATATGTAAATATAAGAAGGGTGGACCGCTCGAATGGACCTAATTTCAATTGCTTGTTACTGGCAAACGGTTGAAGATAGAAACTTAAAACAACGTTCATAGTACATAAAAACTCACCAAGTTTCGAATCCTGTCGGTAGATGGCACAAAGATACGTTTCTCGTTCTTAGATTTAATTGTTTGTGAAAATGGCGACTCCGCAGATGAAAGCGCAAGCTGTTTTGTGTATGCGGAGTTTAAATCAATCATTAGAGTTCAAAGGGAGTTCCGGCGTGTGTTTAACCGTGATGCTCCAACTGCTAGAAGCATAAAGAAGTGGCGTGATACATTATTAGCTACAGGATCTGTGTTGAAGAAGCATGGTGGTGGTCGCAGAGCATCCGATGAAATGGTAGCAAATGTTCAAGCCGCATTTGAGCGAAGCCCCCGGAAGTCATTAAGAAGAGCTTCGCGGGAACTTCAAATACCAAAATCGACATTACAACGGATTGTCCACAAACGCCTCAAACTGCACGCATATAAAGTGCAGTTAGTGCAACGTCTGGAGCCGAATGACATGCCGAAACGAGTGGAATTCGCCAATACGATGCTGGACCGTCTCGGCGCTGATCCTGACTTCATGACCAAGATTTTCTTCTCGGCGAAGCCACTTTCCATTTGTCAGGCAAGGTAAACCGGCATAATGTGCGGATCTGGGGATCGGAGAATCCTCACGCTATTCAAGAGCATGTTCGTGATAGTCCGAAGATGAATGTTTGGTGCAGTTTGTCACATAATAAGGTCATTGGACCGTTTTTCTTCGCCGAGAAAACTGTTCGTGGTACCACATATCTTGACATGCTGGAGCAGTTCTTCTTTCCACAAATTGAACAACTGCAGCCTAACATCGTTTTCCAGCAAGATGGTGCTCCTCCCCACTGGTCCAATGAAGTTCGTACGACTTTGGACAACATTTTCCCTGGCCGTTGGATTGGTAGGGGAGGACCAATCGCGTGGCCCCCGAGATCTCCCGATTTAACACCACTGGATTTCTTTCTCTGGGGCTATGTCAAAGATAAAGTTTACACCACCCCAGTCAAAGACCTTCGTGATCTTCGTGAGCGCATCATAGAGGCTATTGAGAACATTCCAGAAGACATACTCCAACGTACTTGGCAAGAAATTGTTCATCGCTTTGATATCGTCACAGTGACTGCTGGGGCTCATATAGAGATGTGGTGATCTGGATATCAAAACTTGGTGAGTTTTTCTGTAATATGAACGTTGTTTTAAGTTTCTATCTTCAACCGTTTGCCAGTAACAAGCAATTGAAATTAGGTCCATTCGAGCGGTCCACCCTGTATTACTACTACTACTACACGTGACTATACACCTATGGATTAGAAGTAAGCCCGAACGGCCGGACAGGCTCTATGCGATATGTGAGTATGTAAATGGAGGTCTAACGAAACTAATTCATTCGCTCACTCATTTACTAGCACTATCATACTAAAAACGTATAGGATACAAATATAAGAAATTATTAGCATTGTACGTATTCAATAAGAATTTTAAAAATCATTACCATAACACTGGTCGACAAGGTTTTCTTCACAAGAAATCTGATTAGTGAATGTAGTGCATTTTTTCATATTGAATTCATATATGTAACCGTAGTCAGAATTTTTCGATCAGGCACAGTTTTTTTTTTTTTGTGACAGCTACTTTTTAAAAATTAATTTAGCATTCTCTTTGACCTGTCATAGGAATCTTTACCTTATATGTAGCGATTTTATTCAAGCTGTATTTAAGGGCTGAATCTGATGAGCACGGTGAGCGTTTTCATCAGCAAATTTCCACAATGGAAAAGAGATACCAAGGTATGTGGAGTTCTAATATGCTGGCAAACTACTGTTGGAACAAGAAGAGAGATGTTCCAGATGCAAAATATGTCCGAAAATCACCATCTACCACTTTCTAGGTAAGTCAGAATGAGAGTTAGATGGATTTTATTAAAAATATAAAAAATTTAAATGAATATCACAGAAAACTCTTGCCTGATAGGAAAAAAAACTGAAATTCATAATGAAAAATACTTCTAAAATCTCGTATTTTTATTCTTGTGAAAGAAAAAAGTTCATTTTTGTCGACCAGTGTAATTTGCGCAAATTCATGGCCTTTAGGACACATTCTCATCTTACAACCCTATCTTGAACTTTTATTTCCCATGCATTTCCTGTAAAGTTCACCTCCCTCATATCGTGGTTACTGTTATTCTCTCACCTCATTCTAGGCCTACCTATTAGAATTTTCTCTCTGGTTTTCTTGGAAGTACTTATTGTCCCCTCTTTTATTCATCATTTGTATCATATATGTTAACCATCTCTTAAATTATGTCAACATAATACCCTTTTTAATTGTAGTAGATCTAGTACGTCAATCATAATTTCAGTATTCTGACTGCGATAAAATATTGACGCTAAGTCAGTGACAATGAAGGTTGGTAACCCTTGGGATTACACGTGACTGTATGTGATGCAGCTGTTTCTGATTTCCAGGTGGGCATCCTTTCGCCGACTGACTGGAGAACAAAAATATAATAAAAATGAAACCTGGATGGAAAAGCATTTTCATTTTGTATAAGCAGCGTGGCACGAGAAGGGTTGTAAGGGGGGAATGAGTGAGAAGGGGGTTGTGTAGGGATCCAAAACGCTGTAAAATATTGAGCACTAGACCACGTGCAGGGCTGCCAGTGCTGCCAACAGAAAGCGAAACACTGCTCACGCATTACATTTTGCAAATTGATATTACAAATAAAAATACATATCTACACTACGTGCATCTCTCGGTCCTTAATAATAATAATAACAACAAAAAATAATTTTATTTTCTTGGCAGATTTAAGGAAACATTTATCCTCAAATCGGTTAGATAAATTTACAATAATTAGTATTAAAATTAAGTTACATGTTTTAAACAACATTTGTTATTAAATTCGTATAAGGACTTATTTCACTTATTCTGGCAGATTTAAGCACGTAAGATCCTCTACCAGTACAAATGAACAGCTGGCTGAAATGAAAGTGGCTGCTGTCTTAGACATTAAGATTCGTTAGAGTATTTTCGCTACTTCTCGGAGAAGACAATACTGTATGTTGTTGAATCACGGCCTGATGTGTCCTGACCACTACATAATTTTCGTCAAAACTTGAGAAGCTCACCCCCTCTCCACCACCGTCTCGAGGCAACTATCAGAGACACTTTGAAACCCCCTGCCATTTCCTTGTTTACAATGTTGTCGAATACTCTAAATACTGTAAATGGAGGTTCTCATATACTTAATCACAAACAAATAAGGAGAATATTTTACATTTGGTAGAATTCAAATACCTAGATATAATAATTACAAACAGAAATGAGATGTAGAAAGAAATAAGCATAGGCTCAACTCTGAAAAAAGGAATACAGTAATGCATTACAGGACTCTTTACATCCTAACTTCTCTCAACAAATGTCGAACTAATGAAAAGTATAACGATTATTCTTCTTGCAGTACTATAAGGATGCGAAAATTACTTTTTTACTTTATGGGAAGAAAAAAATGACGAGTATTTGAGAATAAAGTTCTTAGGAAAATGTTTTAACCAATGAGAGACGAACAGACAGATGAATGGAGAAAACTACGTAAGAGCAAACTGGATCAAACTGGGGAAAATAAAAGTAAGAAGAACAGTTAAGTGTCGATGGACAGGGCATGTGCCACGAAAAGGAAATAGAAAAAAAAACATTTAGGAAAACCAGATGAAAAGCACCCAGTAGGCTGGCAAAAAATCAGTTGGAAGAATGATATTAACCATGATTATAGCGAATAATAGAAAAACTAACTCAGGGTAGGGACGTAGAGATAGTCTGTGAATGTCCGAGTTCGATAGTCCCAGTGAATTAGGAAGTAACAATTCTGATATATTTTGTCTGAAACATTGGGTTCTTATTCAACTTTTTTTTATCTGCGGCCCCTATGAAAACTATATATATATATATATATTGGTATTGCTTAAGACGTATGGGAATTAAGACTATAATAATTAAAGCTATACAAAATTTATATGACAATTGCATATCTAAAATTAAAATTATCAACGACTACGTTTAAAATATATGTACGTGAAATATTAAAGAATTGGAGGAGAAAATGTTCAAGCATGGAATTTCTATTTCAAACAACAAAACTATTTACAACTTACATATTGCAGATGATCAATTGTTAATTGCACAAGATTATGAAGATTTAGAATATATGACTATAAAATTAATAGAAGAATATGAAAAATGGGGATTAATTTTGAACGTGAAAAAAACAAAATACTTATAAATTGGTGAACCAGAACAAAATTTAATTTTGGAGACTGGAGAAACAATAAAGTCTTATAGTGAGATCACAATCTAAGAATTAAAATAAATAATAATGAGAGTTATGAAGAGGAAATAAGAAATATAAATAATAAAGAAAAAATAGCAATTGCTTGCCTCGATGGAATATTGTGGGATAAAAATATAAGTAATAAAAATAAAATGAATATATATCATACAATTGTTAAAAGCATCATTACTTATGGAGCAGAACTTTGGCCATTAACAACAAAAACAAATAAGTATCTTTTGGCAACGGAAATGGATTTTATACGAAGGGGAACAAGAATTTCAAGAAGAGAAAAAAATTAGGAACTCAGTTATAATGGAGAAAATGAGGATTGAAAACACTATTTTAGATTATACAAAAACTCAGCAATTAAGATGGTACAGACATGTCCAGCGAATGGAAGAGGATCGCCTACCAAAATCTGTTTTAGAATGGAAACCTGAGGGAAGACGAGGCAGAGGAAGACCTAAAACCTCCTGGAGTCAGGCAATATATTTATACATGAAGGAGAAACATCTACAACCAGGAGATTGGATGGACCGACAAAGTTGGCTATTAGGAATCGGACGATGTCAAATACATTAATCAACCGATGAAATACAATCTATCTATATATAGTGGTTTAATTTACATCCTGCAAAACAACGTTATTCTCAATATATCTAGAAATTTTAAAAGGGAAAACTAGATGTCTAAAGGTCTAATCTATAATCCCATTAACACTCTGTTGGCGATTATTTACTCTGATAGTTTCGTTAAATTAATCTCAAATTTAATTGAACTATGAACCGTAATCAGAAATTTCTTCAGCTTGGATGTGAACTCATGAATCCTAGGATCAAATGGTCATCACGACATCCAATAATCCCCCTTGAGGAGTAATCCTGGTGGATGTTTAATACAGTCTGAACTGGGCAGATAATGGTGGACACTTTGTCAAGGCGGTGCCAGGGATTTATATTCAATTATGAGTGACGTGCAGGGATGGTATCCAGGTGCACTGATGCGAGAGGGAGAATAGAGCTAGGGGATTCACCGGCCAAGCAGCCTGCTGTACGCTCTGCCCAAGACACACACACACACACACACACACACACACACACACACACACACGTGTTCACCAACATAAAACAATCTCGAGGGCAATAATTATGACATAAGACACAATCGAAAATATGAATAACTCACTGCCACTATCGAACCCATAGGTTCATGGCCGTGCGGACATAAGCTCCTCACACATCCATATCCTAAGCTAATGTTTTCAAATCATCCCCTTTATAATCTACTTTACTCAAATCATAGCCAATGTTTTCTCCCAATCACAACCATAATTATTTTCTTTTCTCATTTAAATAAATAAATATCCTCAACTCGTGTCCAACTTGGTGTCGGGTCCAGGGATGAGATGACATGAGCCCCAATATATTACGATCTGTGAATAACCACGCCTGACGTACCATCACACATGGGCAGATGAATGAAATGAAATTTTGGCAGGGGAAACGGGAGATCTCAAGAAAAACCTGCTCAAGCTCAGTTTCGTCCACCACGAAACCCACATGGAGTGATGACACTCGATCTCGGGATACCAGCTGTGAGAGGCGAGCGTCTAACCGCTTGCGCCACGGAGCCGCTCTAATTTTATAAATGTAACTAAATTAATATTACATTACATTGAATTTAATATTTCATGACAAGCCATTTGTAGGCAATGATTAACACATGTAAAGAGAAAAATTTGCATCAACGTGTAAAGCTGGAGATCTTGGATTCAAATCCCGGCTAAGGTGCAAACATTTTTTTTTCTTTTTAGTTATGTTAAATATTACATTATCATATGTATTATATTTAGTTCGCAATGTTTTATTCACAAATAATATACTGATTGCATTAATTAGATCACGGCATTACTTTTCAAATATTACAAGAAACTGCTCTATATCTGACAAGGAACTAATTCTAAGTTATTTTAAAAATAAAATTATAACTGATAATACGATGCCATCGAATGGAGTAAAAACTGGACACTTTTTGAGGTTTTCACTATTTTTTTAAAATTCAAACGAAAGTAGCTTAGAATTTATAAACTTTTTGTAGATCTCAACTTTTAAGTTAGGAGCTAAAGAAGATAGACCAATGGACGGGAGAAGAACAAGAGGAAGACCAGCCAAGAGATAGATAGTGGATGTACATCCAATACGTCTTTCTACGAGGAGTGATTTTGGAAATAAATAGGATGAAAATCCTACAAATTATGAATAAGAAGAGAGAAGAAGAACTTTTAAGTACTGATTTAAAAAAATATCCGCTTAAATAATAGGATATTAATTGTTTAACACGAAGGTACCACTTCAGACGTCATTTAAAATGTCAAAACAATAATATTAAGCTCATTCGATGTAAAGTATTTCTATAAAATCACTTATAAAATTGCAACAGTACATTAATAGCAAACGAAAATGTTATCAATAAATATAAAAAATAATCATCGCGAAATCTCAATAAAATTTCTGATCATTAGCAGAAAAGAAAATAATTTCATAAATTGTTGTTTACTCAACGTTAAAGACTGCATATGAATTATTTTTATACCAATTTTAACTTGCGTTTTTTGATCTTGAAGATCACACTTGAATTTATTTTACACGTTGTTTTGAAGATCTGAGGAACGACGGAAATAACATTTTCGACAACTTTCACATTAACTTTACTCAACAAAACAATGCAGTAAACAGTTTAATAGTAGAATGATACACAGTGTGTGGGAGTACGATGTTTTGCCATACGTTTAAAACCATCCAATATGAAAGGGAACTTCTAAAAGAAACATAACATTATAAAAAGACAGAAAGCCTGCAATATACAATATTTTGGATATTAAACTGTCTATAAAGAAGAATTAACAAATAAGAGCTAAAATGCAATTAAAAGTAAAGTGATCCCACAACAGGCCCGGAGGCCCTTGGGGTAGTAGGAGGTTAAGGCTCCCACTTTTTCTAGACAATCAGCACTTTATGTCAGCCGGGTTGTCAGCCCTGCGTGACGGCCGCCTTTACCCCAGAACAAGCGTCTGGTACTCATTTCCGTTAGAGGCTGAGTCGACCCCAGGGCCATAGTGCCGCCAGAGGGTTTGGGCCAGTTTAAAAAATCCTGACCCCAACGGGACTTGAACCCTCGACCCTCCGGCTTGTAGCTCAGTGCCTTAACCACTACGCTACGGCGTGCCCCCAAAATGCAATTAGAATTCCTAATGATCAGGTACCTGTGTGTAATAATTTTAATTATTCATAAATAATACAACCCTCCTCCAAGTTTATCTAGGAACTAACATTCTAGAATTTGAATGTTACTTGATTCAAAGGATCACGATTGGTTTTTTTTTCTTCCCATCAGTTCTATCCAACAAGTTAAGGTAGGATTTGAACGTAAACAAAGCAGTAATTTAAAATAGATTCATGGTGGAGTGTGATACGAACAAAGTGCACCTCCATAGCAATCACTCACCCAAACTAATTCACATAGACTAAAATTGTAGCTTACATCAAATAAGCTATTTTTTCCGAGTGGATACAATAAAAATTAAAACATAAAAAAGCCATACTAACAAATTAGCCTCTAAATATCTAGTTCTGCATTGGCAAAAATAAAATATCCTTTCCTCTTTTTTTTCTCTCTCTCTCTCTCTATCTATATGCTATCTATCTGTCTGTCTGTCTGTATCTGTCTGTATCTGTCTGTCTGTATCTGTCTGTCTGTATCTGTCTGTCTGTATCTGTCTGTCTGTATCTGTCTGTCTGTATCTGTCTGTCTGTATCTGTCTGTCTGTATCTGTCTGTCTGTATCTGTCTGTCTGTATCTGTCTGTCTGTATCTGTCTGTCTGTATCTGTCTGTCTGTATCTGTCTGTCTGTATCTGTCTGTCTGTATCTGTCTGTCTGTATCTGTCTGTCTGTATCTGTCTGTCTGTATCTGTCTGTCTGTATCTGTCTGTCTGTATCTGTCTGTCTGTATCTGTCTGTCTGTATCTGTGTGTGTCTATCTGTATCTGTCTATCTGTATCTGTCTATCTGTATCTGTCTATCTGTATCTGTCTATCTGTATCTGTCTATCTGTATCTGTCTATCTGTATCTGTCTGTCTGTATCTGTCTGTCTGTATCTGTCTGTCTGTATCTGTCTGTCTGTATCTGTCTGTCTGTATCTGTCTGTCTGTATCTGTCTGTCTGTATCTGTCTGTCTGTATCTGTCTGTCTGTATCTGTCGTCTGTATCTGTCTGTCTGTATCTGTCTGTCTGTATCTGTCTGTCTGTATCTGTCTGTCTGTATCTGTCTGTCTGTATCTGTCTGTCTGTATCTGTCTGTCTGTATCTGTCTGTCTGTATCTGTCTGTCTGTATCTGTCTGTCTGTATCTGTCTGTCTGTATCTGTCTGTCTGTATCTGTCTGTCTGTATCTGTCTGTCTGTATCTGTCTGTCTGTATCTGTCTGTCTGTATCTGTCTGTCTGTCTGTATCTGTCTGTCTGTATCTGTCTGTCTGTATCTGTCTGTCTGTATCTGTCTGTCTGTATCTGTCTGTCTGTATCTGTCTGTCTGTATCTGTCTGTCTGTATCTGTCTGTCTGTATCTGTCTGTCTGTATCTGTCTGTCTGTATCTGTCTGTCTGTATCTGTCTGTCTGTATCTGTCTGTCTGTATCTGTCTGTCTGTATCTGTCTGTCTGTATCTGTCTGTCTGTATCTGTCTGTCTGTATCTGTCTGTCTGTATCTGTCTGTCTGTATCTGTCTGTCTGTATCTGTCTGTCTGTATCTGTCTGTCTGTATCTGTCTGTCTGTATCTGTCTGTCTGTATCTGTGTGTGTCTGTATCTGTGTGTGTCTGTGTCTGTGTGTGTCTATCTGTATCTGTCTATCTGTATCTGTCTATCTGTATCTGTCTATCTGTATCTGTCTATCTGTATCTGTCTATCTGTATCTGTCTATCTGTATCTGTCTATCTGTATCTGTCTATCTGTATCTGTCTATCTGTATCTGTCTATCTGTATCTGTCTATCTGAATCTGTCTATCTGAATCTGTCTATCTCTCTTGAAAATTATCTTGTAATGCCACGTAGAAGAAAATGGAGCATTTACGAAATATGAAAGTATTATAACGATAATAATTAAAGATAATTTCATAATTGTCAACATTTCTTGAAATGCAGTTTCTTCGTTTATGCCTGTCCGGAATAAGGTTCCATTATTTAAATATTACTTTAAAATGAACACTTACTTTGTAAAACATCACGCTATATCAGGAAACGCGAGACTGCTTACCTGCAACAAGAAAACAAAGAAAAATGAAGTGTTGATTTTTTACTATATTTTTAAAAAAATAATTGCCAAAAAATACTTATATCACTAAACTAGAAACAGATGAATTTACGTGCAGTGAATCAATTTAATATTGAGGTAACAATATTTACTCCCTCTTTGTGGAGTTCTATTTCATACATAAAATAAAAATAAATTATACATTTAAATCAAAACAATTTCTATTAAATAAAAGAGTATTTCTTAAAAACAGTTTCTCACAAATAATTATAGATTTATCTTATACAAGTACAAATTTTTTAAAAAGATAAACACTCCTAAGATACCGCACAATTTAATATTGGGACAACATAAATGTAACTTTTTTTCTAATATAAACACATTTTTTTTAGTTTGGTGTCCTTTCTGTCTTATGACTTCCCTCAAACTTTTTTGTCATACTGGCAAGTATTTTCTGGGTATAATGCAAGTCAATCAAAGCACATTTCTTCCTTCAAGCTCTTTTTTAGGTTACTTTTTGACTTTATTGGTGTTTTATGCACTTTTCGTTTGAGCACATGTCAACAATTTTCTATCGGGATGAGATCTGGACTCTGGGGAAGCGTTTTTATGACTTTCGGACAGTTAACAACAACATTCTGTTTTTCCACGCTTTATTCTTTTGGTTGTCTTGGTAGAATTTGAAACTATCTCTAATACACAAACTCAGCACACTTATGTAGACTAACTTTCAGAATTTTTAGATAATTTTCCTGTTTCATTTTCTAGTGAATGAAGATCAATTTACCAACACATGTTGATCTAATGCACCCTCATACCATAACATTACCTGCACCGTGTTTAACTGTGGGCTGCAAATTCTTACCTTTCAACCCTTCATTAGCTTTACGACATACAGTTACCTCGCTATCAGAACCAAAAATATGTACCCTTGTTTCATCGGCAAAAAAGCACTTAATTCCAACTATTTTTGTCCTTATTAACGTATTCTTTTGCGAATTGAAGTGTCAATTCATTTCGTTTATATATATATATATATATATATATATATATATATGTTTTTTTTTCAGCTCTGTCATTCTACCCTGCTTTTCTAATAATGTTTCGCACACTTTATAGATTCACTTTTTTGCCAAACCTGTCCCACATTTGAAAAGTTAGTCTAGGTGCAATTATTTTCGGATTGTTTTTTAACCATCCGTAGTGTTCCCTATAAAAATAGTTTTTGGGTAGACTTCCTTGTGAAACACTTTCTATTCTATTGTTTTTTGTATCTTATTACAATATGTCCTATAGTACTTTTACTCAAATGTTGTATATTTGCTATTTATCTACGACTTTTACCTTCTGCATGATGATATAGAACAAGTTGCTTCTGCGCATAACTCATATTGCATCTTTTTCGCTCCTTACTACTCTCGTTTACTTCGGTGCGTCCACACAGCACAAAGAACGAACCTGACTGCATCTGCGATTTAACTGAACATCTTGAGTCAGTAAACAAATGAAGTGACCCAGTATTCAACTGACGCACTCTTGTGGCATTAGACATAAACGAAATTAACTAACGTGACATTGGTTTATATACTTTAAAATGTTATAATTCGTATTGTAAACTGATAGAATATTCTCATTTTGATTGCTGGTGTCATACAATGCATTGTACCTCACTGATTAAACTTCATGCAGTTTTGGTATAAAACTAAGGAATCGAAAAGTGTACACTAAGAGAGGCACGCTCATATTTCTTCTTCATCTTCTTCTTAATCATAATTTATAGTATTTTCATCCTGTTTATTTCCAAAATCACTCCTCGGAGGAAGACGTTTTGGATGTGCATTCACTGTCTATCCACGCTCATACTAAGTAGGCCTATTTAGACCCTGGATGTCCGGTCTGCGTTAGAGTTATAATTCAAATATAGAAGTGAAAGGGGCGAAAAGTTTTGCTCACAGACGTATTATTTCCTCTACATGCCGTAAAACGACATGGGATTCATTGCTTACTTTCCTTTCGGTTGAAGGATTTTTTTTCAACCTTAAAATCCGTCGATCTCGGGCGAATTTGATTTCGCCAACCTATGAATCGGAGGCAAGCATGGCACGTAACAGACCCTAAAGCCTGAAATTAGAAATCTGCAAGGATAGGATTAGAAATCAATTTACTCTCATTAATTCTCCTAATAACAAATCATAAAAATATTTTTACAACAGAAGCCTCCTTAAATTATTTCTTAATTCAAGCTGAGGAAAATATCGTGTCGTTTTCCAGCCCATGATTCATTCACGACGCTAATATCCGACCACGACCTTGAAACAAAATGATTGTTATAATGCCTAACTGTGGTATACAATAAGAATTTCATACACCTTCACATGACAACTTAGAAAGTAAGAAGAAGAAATACAAGTTGACGTCGCTTCGAGACGCCACTCTCACCTCATTCATAATGTATTTCACACGTTACTTCCGGCAGATGGCGTCCCTCACAATTCTCTGCCTGTCTCACATCAGTATTGTTTTTATGTTTCTGCTTTCCTTTCTCTCATCACTGAACTATAACAATACACAATACACGTATGCGCCATCCTATTAACCAATCATACCTTCCTTAAAAGCAGTCATATTCCACTCGAAAATTTTGAGCATGATACACATCATTTGACCGCCTATCAAAAACTAAGTCCCTCTTTTTGCTAGTTTCATTTAGCGGTACTCTCTCTCTCTCTCTCTCTCTCTCTCTCACACACACACACACACACACACAGATATAAAACTACATTTTCATTGGTCGAATAACGATTTTACCTTCAGGCGTGTAAGAAAATGTTGTTCCCTATCTAACACGAAATAGAGAAAATAATAATATTTATGCTGAATAATAATAATAATAATAATAATAATAATAATAATAATGATAATGATAATGACAATAATAATAATAATACGTATGTATTATCTAGCACATGTCTATATGGCAGAATTTAAAAAAAAATAGATTTTAATAGATTATATGATGTGTTATATTTTTACGATTGCACAATATAGTATACGTTGGAATTTCAGTTGTTTAAAATGACCCCTTCTATATAAGACATTGCAGAGGAGAGTATTTGAAAATCGGAGAGAAACAAATTATTTTGAATGTTTTAAAACAGTTTAGTGAAAAATATTCTACAGTAGCCATTGAGGATGTGATGAAAATAACAGCAGAATTTACAGGTGAGTCAGCATGGTGCATAAATTCTGCTCGTAATGAAATTTATACTAGTAAAATTCATGGTAAGTTTCCGTTGAAGTATTAGTTCACAGTAATATAATGTATGGTTAAAAACTATAAAATAGACCCTAGGGCAGGTCTTTCACTGCAAACGTAGCATCTTCATGCTATGCTTTGCAGCTTTACTAGGGAATTATATGTGTTGCAGCTTCCCGTTGTTTTCCACAACGGTGAAAGATAATGCTGATGATGATAATGATGACGGTCAGATGATGTTCAGGGACCTTGTGGGCCTTAAAGCTCCTGACATTAGTCTTACAGGTGAGGAAAAACCTCACCCAGGATGCTTGTCCCGACCGATAATCGAACTCGGGCCCGCTGCGTGACAAGACAGTGCGCTACCTCTCGACCAAAACGGCATAAGTATATTACGATAATGTCATCAAATCATTTCTATCTTCATATTTATTTACTACCTCCTCAGTTCATAATTTTTAAAGCTGAGTTTAATAAAACATTACATTTTCATTGTAAAAATCATCATCATCATAATTGGCTCGACAGCCCCATGTGGGCCTTGGCCGCCTTCAGAAACCTATGCCAGACTTCCCTGTTCTGCGCTTCATTCTTCCAGTTTTTTATTTTTAAAATTTTAATGTCTTGAATTATACCATCCTCCCATCTTAATTTAGGTCTTCCAACTTTTCTGGCCAATAGTGGTTGTTCATTGTAAATTCTTTTTGTAATCCTTTTGTTGTCCATGCGAATAATGTGTCCAGCCCATGCCAATCTATTAACTTTAACAAAATTCAAAATATCTGGCTGATTGTACAATTTATACAATTCATTATTGTATCTCTTTCTCCATGCATTATTTTCTTTCACGGCACCAAAAATGGATCTCAGTATCTTCCTTTCAAAACGTCCTAATAATTCCTCATCAGATTTCAACATGGTCCAAGTTTCTGATGCATAAGTTAACACTGGTCTAAGGAGAACTTTATACATGAGTATTTTTGTCTTTCTAGATATAAACTGAGATCTAAACATTTTCCTGAGTCCAAAAAAACATTTGTTTGCAGCCATGATCCGTAGATGTATTTCAGCCGAATTGTCATTTCTACAATTTACTTCAGATCCTAGATAAATAAAGCTATGAACCAGTTCAAATTTATATGTGCCAACTTCCAAACTAGATGGGCAAGCTTCACATTTACCTTTAATCACAGGCATATATTTTGTCTTGGCCTGGTTAATTTTAAGATTCATTCTTTTTGCTGCCTTCTCTAGGCTAATAAATGCATCCTTCATGGCTAATTGACTTCTTCCTATTATATCTATATCGTCGGCATATGCAAGAATTTGCACAGATTTATGAAAGATGGTTCCCCTTATATTAAGACCTGCGTCTCTTACCACTTTTTCAAGGGCAATATTAAAAAGTAGACATGCAAGAGAATCTCCTTGTCGTACTCCATTTTTTGTATCAATAGGCTCAGTTAATGCATTATTAATCTTAATCTGACATTTAGTATTATTCATTGTTATTTTAACCAATGCAATAAGTTTCATAGGTATTTTAAATTCTTGCATTGCTGCAAATAATTGCGCCCTGTCTATACTATCATATGCCGCCTTAAAATCTATGAAGAGGTGGTGTGTTTCTATTCCATATTCATTGCATTTTTCAAAGCATTCTGCGAAGGTTATGGATTTGATCCACGGTGGACCGACCCTGCCGGAAACCACATTGATAATCACCAACCACATTTTCTACATACGGTACCAGCCTTTTAAATAAGATGTTCGAGAATACTTTATAAGCAATACACAAAAAGCTGATTCCCCTATAATTGGAACAAGTCAATATATCACCTTTCTTCAGTATAGGGCATATTATGCTCAAATTCCAATCCTCTGGTAGACTCTCCTCATTCCATATTTTAACGAATAGTTGATGTAGTTTTTCTACATACTTTGTCCCTGACCGTTTAATCAATTCTGCCTGTATCAGATCCTTTCCTGGTGCTTTATTATTCTTCAACCTACTAATGGCATATTCAACTCTCTCATTGTAAAAATATTAATCTTTAATTATAAATTTATTATTTGAGGCATTGGCATTGGAAAGTTAGTAAGTCATAAAAGCAAATTTTGCAGGGGGAAAAAAATGTTGACACTTTTAAATTTAAATATATTTTTGTAAACCTAATATGGATATGTTATAACTATTTTGTTGAGAGCAATAGCAGGATACCAAAGAACCGATAAAAAGAAAAACGAAGATATAAGAACAGAACTTAATATATTTAATCTCTGTGAAAGAATAAAATATTATCAAAATGCTTATCTTCAGCACGTATTAAGAATGAATGAACAGCGCATACCAAGAAGAATGTATAACGATAAACCAAAAGGGAGAATAATGTTGGGAAGACCATTGAAGAGATGGAAGGACCAATTCGACCTATAATGAGATCGGAACAGGCCATTGGGCTTAATCCTTGTTGATGATGATGATGATAACTATTTTGCAAATAAATGTTTTGCTCAGTAGTGACAAAATTATTTTAAAATTAATGTTGGGAAAATTGTTTTTTGCTTCCCCTGTAAAATTTGCTTTTTATGACTTGCTACTTTTCCCATATCAACTCCTCATTTACTTTCTGACACCAGTCTGTGTGTGTCAGTATTTTAACTTCGAAAAATTCCAAAACAGAAACCAATGTTCAAAACGTATATTCGTAAAACTTCAAAATCAGAGCACAAGCTACATTCTGAGGAAATTTATTTTATTTATCGGTATTTAACCGATATAATATGGAATTACAGTATGTTCTGAAAATATCTTCCAATATTTAGAAAGGGTGTAGTATTCGATACGATATGTGTAATATTACTTTGAATGGTGCTGGTGTTGATGCACGCCCTGTTGTAACAACATTCCCAGCCGGGAGTAACAAAGCCGTGATGCTGGAATATTATCGGAGTATCGGTAACAGATTGATCACATAAACTCTGCAACTACATCACGTATTCTTCAACATAACCAATTATTCACAATAACAAAGCAATACACTTGACTTCGCTTCATTAAACAATTCCTGTAGTTTGAACCGTCAATAAATATCGGGAATGCAGGCTTTTATTCAACTGATGAAATTCTGTTATCACGAGCACTGCGAAAAAAAATCAAAATTATAAACACACGATTTTATTTAAGAAATTCAACGTTATAACACTAGTGCTATGATCGAAATATATCATTAAACTAACTCACTGGCACTATTGAACACATAGGTTCATGGTCGCGCGGAAATTAGCTCTCCATACATCCCTATCCTGAGTCAGTGCTTTCTAATCATCCTCTGTATAATCTACTTCCCTCAAACCACGGTTAATATAATTCTCCCACCTCATTCTTGATCTAGAACAAGGGCGTTTTCCCTCTGGTTTTCCTACAAGAAGCTTTCATGCACCTCTTTCATTCTCCAATCGTGCCAGATGTCCTGTCCATCGCAGTCTACGAGACTTAACTGTTCTTATTGTATCTGGCTTCCTACAAGACCATGTAGCTCACCATTATGTTCGTCTTCTCCATTCACATATCTGTTCATCTCTCTTTGGTCCAAGAATTTTCCTAAGAACTTTATTCTCGAATACTCCTAATCTCCTTTCCTCCCTTAAAGTAAGAGTTCATGTTTCGCATCCATATATTGTAATTGGGATAATAAAAGTTTCATATATTTTCAGTTTAACGTTTTTTGAAAGGAATTTTGATGACAAGAGTTCCTGTAATGACATAAGAGCATGCATGCATTTCCATAATTGAGACTATGTTTAATTTCTTCGCGCATCTCATTAGCTCATTACTATTTGTAATTATTGTTCCTACAGTTAGTGTAGAAAGTATTGATACACTTAAAATACCACAGATAGAAATAAATAATTTAATTATCTCTTCACTATATGCAAGGGGCACGCCGTAGCGTAGTGGTTAAGGCACTGAGCTACAAGCCGGAGGGTCGAGGGTTCAAGTCCCGTTGGGGTCAGGATTTTTAAACTGACCCAAACCCTCTGGCGGCACTATGGCCCTGGGGTCGACTCAGCCTCTAACGGAAATGAGTACCAGACGCTTGTTCTGGGGGTAAAGACGGCCGTCACGCAGGGCTGACAACCCGGCTGACATAAAGTGCCGATTGTCTAGAAAAAGTGGGAGCCCTAACCTCCTACTACCCCAAGGACCTCCGGGTCTGTTGTGGGACCACTTTACTTTACTTTACTTTACTTCACTATATGCAAAAACAAAATTATACACCTCTACATGTACAGCCTTTGAAAAAAAAAAATGATGGCGCAACTCTTGATGGTGGAAAGTTAAAGTTATGAAGAGCGATTCACAGAAGTAAGTTGTTACGTCTGCTGTCTCCTTTGAGGTCAAATCCGGCGGCTAAGTCTTTCTTCATGCAGTATTCGTATCGTTCACTTCAGTAGAGCAGTCGGTAAGGTGCTCTCTTACGACGATATAGGCCTGGGTTCGATCCTGGTCAGGGTTTTTTTAAAATAACGTCGTTAATTTTGATAATGCCTACACATTACCAGGCTTTGTTATATAAATACATTTTTATATGTAGGGAAGTGGAAATAAATCAATTAAAGGAAATTATATATATATATATATATATATATATATATATATATATATATATCCACAGATAATACAAAACGTGTCTGATTAATTTAAATTAAGACAGGTTAATATATTATTTCATTATACAAGTAATTTCTTGGAATATTGCATCACTTCATACGGACAGTTTCTAGAAAGGTCGGTGTAAGTCTAGTTGAGGGAGCTTTTGTTTCCCATGCATGAGGTCGTATGTTCGATCCCGCTGTCATGCTTATTTTATTCTTTCTCTTTCTCTCTCTCTCTCTCTCTCTCTCTCTCTCTCACTCTCTCTCATCCATATTTCAATTAAGTATCTTTGTTTTGTTTTATATGTTTTATTTACAACATTTACCGTACTACTTATTTATGCGAAATTATTTTCCATTGCACGACACACAACGAAATGGAACGGATTTTAGTTTCTGAAATAGTTGTATACGGGACATTCCACACGAAATCGGCAAAAAAATTGTGAAAATTGAACTCACATCTTTAAAAGTTTGCCATTTTTTTACAGTGAAACTTTATGATATACTGAACATCTGAACCGAATTTCAGGTGTAATTAAAGAGTAATAGAGCTGCCAATTTATCGTATTGTTTTAAATAGTCTCTTTTATAAAATACATTTCTCGAAGTATGGCTATTCCCTCAGCTTGAAAAGATAGTCACTTTATAGATGATTTTATGCTATATCGCCTGAAAATTAGTATGTTAATATTTACGTTTTTCTGAAGGGCGTAAATGCAATTAATATGCAATTGACCTTCCTCACCAAAAATTTTATAAAATCAAAAAGTTTCACATTATTACCTGAACACCAATATTTTTTTGTAATTAGTATTAAAATGGAGTCTTGAAAGGAAACTACCCAAAATACTTATTTTCCTAAAATCTCCTATGTGGTAGACTGTGCCCGCAATAAACCTTTTTCGCGTGAGTGGAGATCGCTCGCTCGGTACAAACAATGACGCGTACTACTTGGTAATAGTCCGTTGGGCGCACTTACAAATATTTTTATTTGTTAGTCTCTATCATCATTACACAACATTATTTTTATTATCATTATTACAATTATTACATTATCATCATCATCATCGTGGACAAGTGGTTACTCTGCACGCCTCCGGTTCCGAGGTTCGCGGGTTCAAACTCGATAGGATTCAATGGCATTTTAAAGGCGTAACAATTCTGAATGTACCTTTCTCCAGAAGGAAGGAAATCCGTGAGTCCCGTGTCGTAAATTTATGGTACGTAGGAGAACCTCGCGCTTGAAATAGATTGCTACATAATAAACGTCATTAAATATAACAATCTTTACTGATATATTCAGTAGGCGGTTAATTTTGTGCTGATTTTGGCTAATGTATAGTTTAATTTAAATTACTAAGCACCTACGAATTCAAGCTGGTAGGCCTATTAAAAATATTTTCTAGAGAGTAGTTTTGTAATGTGTTGTAATATTTTGTACTTGTACCCTACACCAATGTCTGATGTTGAATATTGTAAATAATGTTAAGCTATCGATAATAATTTATAACAATTATCATGCTGTAACAAGTAATTTTTAAGAGGTATAAATATATTTGATTGGCTTGGTATCACTTACTGATCTTGCATCCCCTACTCATGACATATCTAAGATGATATTAAAATGCACGATAATTTTAGCTTTTATTATAAGCTAAGTTGTTATAGTATTTAATTTAATATCTAAACTTCCCATTATTCTCCTTTTATAACACAAAATGTATACTTCTACGATTATTCTCTCATTCCAGAAATATTTAAGAAATTGTAAAATTATATATTAACACATAATATTGTTAATAACTATTGTATACTAATATATGCATAATTAAAATTATATTTAACTTCTAACTCACCATTCAGTAGATCTGCAAACTTGTGATTTAAGAACAATAAGATATTATATTTAATTTGACTGTGACACTTAAAATGACGAGATGCATTAAACATACCCAGTGGTGTAAATCAACTGTCTAGTATGTAATCTGAACTTGAGAATTGTTTATGTAAAACAGATGTTTAAAGAAGACTTGCTGACACTGCATTATTATTGTTTGGTAGGAAGTGATACGAGTATTAAAACATTCGGTTTTATTTGGAAGTGATATCTTATAACGATACTATTTCGTCAAAGTTTTCAGGGTACAATATAATACACTGAATAAAAAGTTATTTTAAGACTGAAATTAGGAATTATAACATAATAAAAATTTATACCAGTTTATTCAATTAATGATGAAATAGTTATTATATAATATTACATTTAAACTGTAATGAAAAATTTGTAACAAAATAAATAATTTGTTTTAAAAAAGGACAGAAGATTACGAGTATTTGAGAATAAAGTTCTTAGGAAAATTTTTGGATCAAAAAGAGATGAACAGACAGGTGAATGTAGAAAACTACATAATAGTGAGCTACATGATCTGCATAGGAAGCCAGATGTAATAAAAACAGTTAAGTCTCGTAGGCTGCGATGGGCAGGAAATGTGGCACGTATGGAGGATGAAAGAGGTGCTTGGAAATTTCTGGTAGGAAAACCGGAGGGAAAACGCCCAGTTGGAAGAATAAGAATGAGGTGGGAGAATAACATTATATATGATTTGAGGGAAGTAGATTATACAGGGGATAATTGAAAAACGTTAGCTCGGGATGGGATGTATGGAGAGCTTATGTCCGCGCTGCCATTAACCTGCAGGTTCCACAGAGACAGTGAGTGAGTTAGTTATAAATAATTTGTTTAATAATTCATAGTAAACGTAAGTAACAGAGCTCTTTACTTCTTACTTCAGCAATAAAATTTGATAAATAAATATCTACTGCGTAAGAATTAAAATATCGCCACTTTTATAAATTTACGGTACTGTTCCATTAAGCAGAACATATAATAATCTATTCGATTTAATGGCAATTGAAAAAGTCACTGATGAAGCTCTTTCAATAAAGTACACGCGCGACCTTGGTCGTGAAATGAATTTGCTGCGCCGTGGACCCGCGAGTTTTTTTTACGAAAATAGAATAAAAAACATTTGTATTGTCTGAACTATTCAACTCTCCAAAAGGGAAATTGCTGCAAATTAATCCTTATTACGTGAGTAATATCCTGTATTTTTTTCGTTTTCATTTTTTGATATGTACTGCGGTAAACCGCCATAAAACAGAAAATTGACACCGAAAATAAAAATATCCTAATTATAAAAATAACACACTTAAACTACATGATATCACCTATATAAATATGTTTGAAACACATTTTTGCTGTTTACTGTTTCAGAAATATTAGTTAGTAAACGTTTTAGTTTATCATATTTACGATAATTTTAGATCATCATAACTACGAACCTATAAATGATAAAAATTAAATTTCTGTATTAATACGTTTATAAATGTATTCACTATATTTATGGATACATAAAATTAAAAAAAATAAATGCAAGATTTTTTGCTGTCCGATTTGATATGGATTGTCCCATACTTGTGAACCAAATAGCTGAGCTCTGATCATGCGCAGTAGCTTCGTTCTGGGACTTCAAAATTATCTGTGCGCCATAAATTATTTCAAAGGCTGTACATTGCACTCTATAAAGTTATATAAAAGCAGTTTCCTCTGTTTTAACATAACAATTAACGAGTAAAAATAATTTATACATGAACAACAAACATTAACAAACAAAAAGTATTAATACAGTCTCATATTACAACCCATTCCTGAGTCCTGTCAATTTCTCAATCCCAACTCTCTAGCAGCTCCATCCACCTCATCCTTCCATCGTAGTTTCGGTTTTCCTCTATTTCCTCTACCTTCTGGTTGATTAGACCATATCATTTTACATATTTCTGACTCTTCCTTTCTTCTTACATGCCCTGCCCATCTTTAGCAGTGTAGTGAGGATAATTGTAAGCCTTTAATTGCACTTAAAAGTGCATAATAAGAAGGATTTTTTCTACTTAATGAAGTAAATTCCCAATGTTATTAATGACGTTTAAAAACGATAAGGAGGTCGTAATACTTGACTGAAGAACAAAACACCATCTATCCAGTAGAAGGATGTAATTTGTGATCACAAAAAAAACGCATGCAGTGCTCAGAAGCCGGTAGGGTGGAGTGCTGTTGCATTATTTGTGTCCCTTCACCCCATCCCCTAGGGATTTCTCAGCATCTTGACAGCCTGGAATGATAAACTACCTGACGATGCGACCCTAAATATGTTTTACTTGTTGCCAATTACGCTAAGAGTAACCCCCGCACACCGGAAGTTACGTATTTCTTGTGCCCGCCTTCTGGACTCCATAATTTACAGAGAATTACAGGATTGGATGCTGGAATTTCATATAAAAGATAACCTATTATATATATTATAACTGATCGGAAAAATCCTGATTTCTGTTGTATATTTTCAATGATTAAACTTCAATACATTTAAAATTAACACAATCTGGTTACAATGAAACTTCAACGTTCAGTTTTCATAGTATCAACTCACGTGGGTAAAACACAACCAGGCAGCATGGCGAGCCAGCTAATTCATATAAAATTAGATTTTGTACTTGTTTATGCACAGATTTTCAATGTTTGCTCATATTTCTGTGCCTAAACTTTCATTTTTCCTTCTCCACTCGTCTCTATCCATCCATTCCATGTCATACAGTCCTCTTGTTCTCATTCCAATTCTTATTTCTTGCATCCACGAGTTAGATGATGCTTATAAATATAGAAAGATGTATAACAACTCAATAATCTAACCAGCTGACTTCTGACCTTACAAGGCTCCTTTTTGGGGGAGCTCAGATTTTAAACTCCGGACATACCAACCTGATGTTTTCTATGGTTTTCTCAGTCATCCAAACAATTTTTGCAAGACATTTTTCATTATTACGATCCATCAACTCGTCTGGGTTTCGATCCTCGAACTTTGACACCAGAGACGAGTTCGATGACCACAAGTCCACTCAAACCAATCCCTCTTATAATTAATGGAATCAAAATGTTTTACTCACTGTCTTTCTAACTTATAGCGCAAAAATGAGAAAGAGAGAGACAGAGAGAGAGAGAGAGAGAGAGAGAGAGAGAGAGAGAGAGAGAGAGAGAGAGAGAGAGAGAGAGAGTATGTGTGTCCTAATATGTGAAAAACACACACTATAGAGTGTATATAGATATAGGCCTAATTACAAAAATAGCTTCTCCAAAACTGAAGATAATATTGGGTATTGACTATATTTGTAAATAAATGCGATTTATCATTAAAACAATATAGTACAAATATTTTTTTATTATCAATACAAGATAATATTAATTTAATGTAAGTCTATGTGTAGTACATACTATAGTTACATCATCATCATTCATACAAATATTAGGCCATACGGCCTGTTTTGGTCTCAAAGGGGGATTTTCCATCCAGCGCTTTTTCGGACATCCCAGCTATCTTTTTCCTTGAAGGCAATAGAGAAGCATAGCTTTTGGAATTCTGTGAGATGGCATTCGTTGAAGATTGACTTTCCAGTTGTTCTGTAAACTCTTCCATAATTTCCTAATTTATTGTATGGTCCCACTTTGTATAACCTGCTGTAAGGGCGCATAAATCGCATCTTATTTGCTGCTATTCGGCATTCATCTTACTTCGTACTGTCCATGAATGGTATGAAGCATGGACTATAGTTACATATAAATTTAAACTTCTACAAATAAGTTAGATATAATATTATTAATAAGGAAATTGTAAAGTAATTTGTCTTAACAATATGGGAATAGTTGATTGTTATGTATTATCGCGTCACTATGATGGTTGTCTGTTTATATAAAAGTGAGTGCCTCGCGACAATTCTTGGCTATGATTAACATGCGGAATTATTATAGTGGCGGTAGTTGGCATCTTTGTATTTAATTATATATAACAGCTGCGGGGAAACAAAGCGAGCCGCTGGACAACCACCATAGTGAGGCGATAATACTTGGAGAGTGATATCACCTCATTAATAGTTTGCAAAAAGTGGACCTTGAATATATTCTTCTGACATTTTTCCCCTACATAAAAGTTCGGTGAGGAGTATACGGCATACACTTTTTTAAAACCCGCCATAGACTGTCCCAAGTCAGGTTGAAATAGGGTAACACCTCGTAAAAAGACCTTGGTTTAGTTTGCCCAGCTGATAGTGCCCTGTAAACAAATATTAAGCACATGTGAAATGAAGATCTTAAGAACTATTCAGGGGAAAACATTATTTGATAAGATACACAAATTAGGGACAAATGTCATATTCAAGACATAAACAAATTTGTTATAGATAGACGGAAATATTGGAAAGATCATATAGAAAGAATGGAAGACAACCGACTTGCAAAAAAAGAGTAAAGAATATAGTCCAATGTACGGCAGAAGAACAAGAGGAAGATCAGCCAAGAGATGGATAGACAGTGACTGCACATCCAATACGTCTTTCTCCGAGGAGTGATTTTGGAAATAAACAGGATGAAAATCCTACAAATGAAGTTTATGAAGAAGAAGAAGACACGTTTTTAAATAAAAATACCTAACTACATTTTCCCATGTATCTAAAACTTTTGTATACTAGTATGTGTGTGTGTTGTCATTTTTTATCTACAGAAAGTCAGATGAATGAAGGTTTGTATATTTTTTTTCAAAAACTATTTTCATGGATATAACCTCAACAATTTGTTTTTCCCTGAATTCGCTAAAATTAAGTAATTCATCAGATATTGTGTTAAAGTGTAATAACTACAGAAAATGCAAAGACAGTTCTTCAATAAGTTACTACATTCAGATAAAGAGAAAACGAGGCGTATTTAACATCATTGTCATAAGTAATGCCACGAGTGATTTCCAATTTATCTAGAGAATTTGGAAATCAAGAGTGGCATTTGCTACGACTATTTAACGAATAAAATTAAGCTGTTTACTCACAAATCATTATTTAAATATAGTTATTTTAAAATATTTATATATTTTATGTAGACAGCGATGTCTGAAAACAAATGAGAAACGATTGGTACGCTTCATTTGCTTCTTTTGTCTATCACTGCAACCAGATCATATTATTTATTGCCAATGGAACGCAATATTGTAAGAATGCACTCTAGTGGAGAAAAAAATGAAACTCATCAACCTGTATTAATTCATTTCTGATGTCCTATGATGTAAATATGGCAATTATTTTTTTCCTGGAATGTTATGACCTGGAAAAAAATACATTTAAGATAGTGCAAACAGTGGTTTATTTTTTTGGTGGTATAATCAATTACTACAAATGTTTTTGTATTAACTCCCGCATGCGCTATGTGTTGACATTCATGCACTATATATACAATCAGGTAGCCGTATTTCTTATGGGGTAAGTCACTGCAAAATAATTCTATGATCTATTGAGAATGTTAAAAAGGAGGTGCTTTCTTTATTATGATAAACTTTAGTTGGTAAATTCTAGGCGAAACACGACTGTGATTGGTTGTAAATAAAAATAATTGAAATGTGATTGGCCATTGACTCCCATATGGGGCATGAGTTAAATAGTCATAAGTAATGCCACGAGTGATTTCCAAATTATCGATAAATTCACGACTCACGAAGTGAGGAGTGAATTTATCTAGAGAATTTGGAAATCAAGAGTGGCATTTGTTAGGACTATTTAACGAATAAAATTAAGCTGCTTACTCACAAATCATTATTTAACTATAGTTATTTTAAAATATTTATATATTTAATGTAAACGGCGATGTTTGAAAACAAATGAGAAACGATAGGTACGCTTCTACTGCCTTGCTTCTTTGTTTATCACTGCAACCAGATCATACTATTTATTGCCAAAGGAACGCAATATTGTAAGGAGGAGCTTTCTTTAATATGGTAATTATAACACTGATAAATATTTCGTGAAACACGACTCTGATTGGTTGTAAAACAGAAATCATTGAAATGTGATTGGTCATTGACTCCCATTTGGGGCATGAGTTAAATAGTCTTTGTAAATATGATTGATTTTAGTATAACAGTGATATGGAGTAGGATACGTTTATAGTTTACAAAGAAGGCAAAGATGATTGATATAGTTACTGGTTTAAGCCACAATTTTCTACTTATTCCTTATACATGTATATATATATTTAAACAATTTTTTATAAAGATATACATTGGAAAGAGCAATAAAGTATACAAAACAAGTTAAACCTAATGTGAGCAATTATATTTAAAAGTTTATCATCTAGTGTTAATAACTACAGTAAAATTAAATTTAGGAGATTAATAATAAAGTTGGATATTGTAATAACTTGGCGAACTTCATCACAGGATTTTTAAGCAGGGTGTATTTATAGCAAAACTGCGAAGTCACGAAGCACAACAATATTAAGGGATGAAGAAGGGAGACAAAAGTGGAGTTGAGATCTCGAGGGTTCTATTCGATTATAAAGTAGTTTCTTAAACGTTCTGACACGAGGAGAACTTGGTTTTAATATCAAGAGCTCCTAAAAACATAACTTCAATCCTAGGTTTATTCGTTTTCAGTAATATTATAAAATATGATCCATTTTATATTAGATAACTTATTTAAAAGAAAACAAGAAGAAATGTTAAAGTGTAGGCCTAACTTCTACGATATTATTAATCCTTCATAGTTACATTTCGCAGCAGTTGGCAACGCGTGAACTTCGTCGCAATCTGTTTTGATGATTAAAATTTAGTAGAGAATTATTCTTCGTAATTAAACTGGAGTTTTGTTTCATTCATTGGATTTAGAAAATGTAATCTTATAAATCTGACTTAATGTTTGTTGACCCCTCCCCACCGATAAATAAAAATATAATAGGTCTATATTATATAGATAAAACGCAATATATCAAGTTATTTTCTACTTAAAATTTTAGTTTTCTTGTGTTTCTGAAGTATTCGACTCCCATCCTTGATGCTGTTCAGCATTCCATGGTGATATTAGTAATAAGGATATTTATAAAAAATCTACAATTCCTTGATCATAATGTAAAACCAAACTGTCAAACGAGCTCTCTGATATGATATAAGAATTGCTATGTGCATTCAGTTTATTTTTTAGGTGTCAAGGAAACAAAAATAATGCAACCTTGATTGTACTTAACTCACTAGCACTAATGAACCCGGAAATTCATGGCCGCACATATATATATAAACTCTCCAAACATCCCTATTCTGATTTAATATTTTTCAATTATTCTCTGCATATTCCAACTCCCTCAAATCATTATTAATGTATTTTCCCCATCTAATTCTTGTCTTACCTACTGGAGACTTTCCATCTGGTATTCCTACCATAAATTTCTATCATTACCTTTCATTCCTCATTCTTGCCACATGTCTTGCCCTTCACAATGTACGAAAGTTAACTATTATTGTTATTATTATTATTATTATTATTATTATTATTATTATTATTATTATTAATACTTTATTTATTCTGGCAGAGTTAAGGCCATAAGGCCCTCTCTTCCACTCAACCAGCACAAATACAAATAAATATTCGACAAATATAGATATACACTATACTAATTATAAACAGTTAAAGATACAATAAATGTAGCAATGTAAATGTCATGTACAAACAACATTTTGTAGGGTAATAACAATAATGATACGATAATAATAATAATAATAATAATAATAATAATAATAATAATAATAATAATAATAATAATAATAATATAAATATGATACATTATATGGGAAACACCAATTAATATATGTATCTTACACTGGATAATAATGAAGTCGAGTTTAGAGCAAATATACATTTAGATTTCTTTTAAAAGATGCCAATGTCCGGCAGCCCCTTATTTCTTGTGGTAGGGAATTCCAGTTGCGAGAAGTGGAGATGGTATATGACATGGAGTGATGTGATGTCCTATGTTGCGGTATATTAAGTAAGAGACTATGTTGTGATCTTGTGTTTAAGTTATGGTTTGAGAATAGATACTGGAAACGGGATGATAAATAATTGGGAATCGAGGTATGTAGGATCTTAAATAGGAGAATTAGACAGTGCGATTTTCTTCTCTCTTTTAGATGTAGCCATGACAATTCGTGGAATAATGGAGAAATGTGATCGTATTTTCGAACATTAAATATGAATATGATACACATATTATGGACACGCTGCAGTTTGTCCGACAATCCGTCACTTATGTCAGTTAGTAGAACGTCACAGTAGTCAAAATGCGGCATCACTAAAGTCTTTTAAGAGTTGTAAGAAGAAAATGTTTAAGTCGCTTTAGGGAATGCATTTTATTATTATTATTATTATTATTATTATTATTATTATTATTATTATTATTATTATTATATATGGTTTCCCATGAAGATTATGTAACTCACTTATGTCTTTTTTTTCCACTCACTTGGTGTTCCTTTCTGTAGCCCGAACATTTTCCTAAGCACTGTATTTTCAATCGGGCGTAATATTTTTTTTCCCTCTTCTGAATGGAGAGTCTGTTTAAGAATCACCATTTTATATATGTTTAGTTTAACACTTTTTTTTAGACAAGTGGCAATGACAAGAGTCCCTTTACTGCATAATAGCATGCATAATGTTTCCAGAGTTGAGATATGTTGAATTTATTTCTGCACCTCATTGCTGCTTTTAAATAATGATATATTTCATTCAGAGTAAGTTATTGTACACAGTATCGACACCCGAAAGAGCAAGTGCTCATGCTCAGATCCAGTTCTGTTACAGAATAAACAGTATAAAATAATAATTAATTATAGAAGGAACAGAAATCAGTAGCAACTTAAAAATAGAAAATGTACTGATACACAAATATAAATTAATACAATTTAAAATTTGATAATAAATATATAGAATTAAACATTGATAACGTAATTGAGAATAAAATAAAATATAGAATAGAATAATATCAAACTGAGAAAGAAATTAAACATATAGCAAACAATATAAATAAAATAGACTCCAACTTAATTATAATTTTAAAATATTTAAATAATTAATGTAACTGTATTTTAAATCCGCGTTTAATTTGCTTATCTCGGGATTGGATGTAATTAATTTATTACATAATTTGTCTTAAATATCTACTAAGATTAGATCCAGCAGCTATGTAGAATTTAAGGAGGTCTACATGTAACAAGAAGTAGTATTTTGTCTGGTACTGTTAAGCCTTTATTTTTTTAATTATCGTTTCTAGGTATTTGCATTACGCCACTTCTTCAAAATGTCCCTCAAGAGGAAAACGTGGTCAAGACATCTGTAATTGACCGAATAGATTCTATTCTGTAAAATCCTTTATAAATATAAACAAATATTTCACTTCACTGTTAAATATAATTTTGTGTAAGACTTCAGATTTCGTCGCATCCTGTTGTAATAAGATGGGATCAACTACGTTACAACTGCGAAAAGTTCAGATTCCAGCGAAAGTAATGTGGCAATATTATTTATTGTAAGAAAGGGAGAAGGATAAACAATAGAAGGACAATGTGAAATCGATAGAGAGCAAAGTGTTTCTCGGTATTGGAGTTGCAGCAGGGGGCTGTGGAGATTTACAAGTTCCCTATGTCCATTGTCATTGCATGAGTGAGCTAAAACTTATCGGTGAAATCTGCTGTTGATGAGATATAAATGGCGATCAAATACAGGCCGTACGTACACCATTCACCTATAAGAATTCAGTATTAAAACAAAATTATTATACAATAGAAGATACACAACCAAGTATTTAAACGAAAACTTCTTATAGCTGAAAATCAATAATTCTCTTTTATGCATAGCCCTATAGATAGTATCAGAGAGTGAAATTGACACCGAAATGTGAACACACTAATAATGGCGTCAAATTAGGTTAATGAGTTGATATTATCGCCGTTGGAGAAGTTTTGTAATTACAAAAATTCATTCAACAGTACAGTATTAGGCCTACGTGACATTCACCAGTCACTATAATAACAATAATGTAAACACAACGAAATAATTGTTCCCTGTTAGATATTCCTCTAGTGAGGAGTTTCTTAACCAGACTAATTTAGTTACGTTTATTTCCCTATAGATGCCAGTGAGGAATCGCCTCGAGGAAGACATCTAATAGGAAACAAGATATTACTTGAATGGTGAAGAACTGTTAAATTTTGCTCAGAGGCACTATGTAGGCTTGAGGTTCTTTTAAAAGCTCGAAAATATTCAGACTAGGGACGCAGGGCTCAAAGACTCTCCCGGAAGACTACATTCTCAAATTTTTCCATAAGGCTGGGAAAACAAAAGACTATAAAAATAACAGACATGAAGAAATTGTAATAGGTTTATGATGAACAACTGAAACTAAGAATTTAAATAATAATCCCGAGACTTTTAAAAATGTGCGTATTTGATGGTCCAAAGTTGGGATATTACGCCATTGTAGAAATAGATCCAAGTAATTAAATAAGTTTATTTGATTTATCATCATTAATGATAATAATAATAATAATAATAATAATAATAATAATAATTAAATGGTGTTTTATTGAATCAGAATATAAGTTCTAAAAAACAAACATTTTAAATACAATAAAGAGTACTATGACTTAAGGTGCAGAAACATGGGAATTAAAATAAGTACATAAGTACATTAAATTATGCAGAAATGGATTTTTGGAGGCGTTAAGCTGTAATTTCTAGATGAGATAAAATAAGAAGCAGTGTAATTAATCAAAATATCAATGTTCAACTTCAATAATGGATTTCATAGAAAATGAACAATTAAAATATGCATGTAAAAAAGAATGACAGAAGACATATTTCCAACAATACTGCTAGAATGGGTGCCACCTGGTAGAAGAAGTAGAGGACGGCCAAAAACAACGTGGATTGGTGGTGTTTTGAGCAGCATGAGAGAAAAAAGATTGGATAATAGTGATTGGAATGACAAAGAGATGTGGAGAAGAGTAACAGTAAATTAATTGGGAGTAGGAAGATGATGTGAAACATGATAAATAAATAAATAATAATATTATTATTGTTATTGATCTCTGGGCCGTCCTATGAAACGCTGGAGAGAAAATTTTCTATAGGATCGTAACAGGCCTTCGCCTAATACTTGGAAGGAAGAAGAAGAAGAATTTTGTTATTGTTATTATTCCCCCCCCTCTTTTCGTTTACACTGTTTTCCTTCTTGTTTTAGCTTTTTGTTTTACCTTTTTGATAACTTTCTGTTATTCTCACACATAGACAAGACATACACCCAGACCCAAGGTAGAGATTAAAAAGCCCCTACCCCGTCGGCAATCGAACCCGGATCGCCGGAGTGGAAGGTAGGGACTCTTCCGACTACGCCACGGCGACCGACCTATTAGACTTTTCTCAGCATAATTCAGTTTGAGTGACCCATATATTACCAATGTTACAAAATGCACTAAGTTGTTGTATTTAATGCCTTTCTGTTGTGATAATAAGGAGGAACAGTCATGACAGGTCTTTTGCAAACACAAGAAGGGGCAAGAAAAAAACCGGACACTGACTAATGTTGACTTCTTAGTAACTAAAACCAAGACTCACATCATTTTTCATGTTGGAAAGAAGGGGAAGGAACTTCACATTCTTTCCTTTCGCCCCAACCCTAAGGTTCGCAATGTGTGTAGCAACTATTAATTATCTTTAAAACATTTACCCAAATTTTAAAATAACTTCATTCACAAGGGTACGAAACACAATGACTTAGTACGTTTCATTTAATGACGCTCTTCATCAGCTTAGACATTTAGCATTGTAATTCAAATACAGTCTAAAGGGCTGAAAAATGTTCTTCTGATACCTCTTATTTGAGACTTGAGTTTGTTTTGTGTGTCATAAATCTACATCGCGGGACCCACAATTTTATGCTACTTCCCTTCCAAGGAAGCCATTCACATGATGTGTGCACCGTTAAAATCCGTCGACCCCTGCCAGAAATGAACCCGCGAATCTCGGAATCAGAGACGAACCTGATAATCAGTAGTCCCGACAGGGAGAAAGTGATTATGGCCCTAACGTTTGTGAAAATATAAAATGTATTTAATTATTAAATAGAGTGATTGTCGGCCGCGGTGGACTAGTGGTTATGCTCCTCGCCTCTGTTCCCGAGGGTCACGTGTTCAAATCCGGCCGGGGTCGATGGATTTTCTAGGATGGAAAAATCCAAGGAGCAAGTCCTCCGGGAGGGACTTTAAGCCGTGGGTCCCGAGTCTGAAGATTTTCAGGCTCGTAAAAGATCCTTAAGCCTGAATAAAAGGCCTCTAAGCAAAATTTGCCGAATTTTCCCATGCTAGTACTACCTTGGTTTCCTAGATGTCAGTATGAGGCGGAACGCTGACCTCTCAAATGACATCTATACGAAAACAAGTGTAACTAAATTAGCACGGTTCAAATTCTTCTCTGTAAGGGGAGAGCGCCTAAATCTCTGTTAAAGGAAACATGGGCTTACAAGAAAAATAGAGTGATTCTGTTTATTTATATGGTACGGTATGTTACGAGTAATTAAGGCAAGATGCTTTGTCGCAGAACTACGGGACTTACGCTGGTTCGAGTATCTATGAGGGAAGAAATATTCTCATGGAATTTCGGCCAAATGGGACCAGTACCCACCCAGCATCGTGAGGCATTTGAGTAGTACAATAAGTAGCGTCTCCAGGTTATGAAAACCAACTATAACGGCTGGGGAACCGATATCCTGACCAAATGTCAGGGCCTTCTAAGCTGTCGCGCCATGGAGTTTTACACGGTATGGTATATTAGACCTGAACATACGTAATTCAGGTGACTATGTACACATAAATCAGCAAAAGCTACAAAGGCAATCATGAATTTTCTTTTTCAACTCAGAAAGAACAGGAATTTCTCAATACGATTTTGAACTCATTTGCTTCCGAATGTGTGTCCCTGAACAGGCAAGCTGGTTCGGCGAGTTTATGATTTACTAAGCGGGTTATCTATACAACGGTTTGTATTCGATTTGCTGTCCATCATTGCCATATCAAGTCTATAATGCTGAGCAGTCGATACCAGTCATGCTAACTCTCTATTGTTCAGGAGAAGAGGGTTCTCTATCAGGCTGTTTACTTTATCATTATCTCTCTACCATCCGAACCCTTTCCCATATTACGGACAGATTTACTACCACATACGACCCGATTTTTTCCTTCATAATAATAATAATAATAGTAAAATAATAATAATAATAATAATAATAATAATAATAATAATAATTTTATTTATAGCTTATATCCGCGCGGCCATGAACCTACGGGTTCGATAGTGCCAGTGAGTAAGTAAGTAAATTATTTATTTATATACAGGTTTTCAATGTTAACACATCTTCCTGTGTTTTAGTTTTTTCTCCACTCGTCCTATTCATTCACTCAATGTACTCCAGTCCTCTTGTTCTCATTCCAGTTCTTATTCCGTACATCGATGAGTTTCGAGGTCTTCCTTTCTTTATTCTTACAGGTGGACACCATTCGAATGTTTTTCTGGGTAACCTTTCTTCTTGCATTCATCGTATGTGTCCATACCAATTTAATTCCCTATCTTATATAATATACTATGGAATATTTAATATTAATTTTTTTCTCGTATGACTTTATTTATTTTTTTCAAATTTAGATCATATTGCTTGTCTCCTCAAGAAATCCATTTCTTTTTGTTCAATTTCCATGCTTCAATTCCATATGTGACAGAACTTCTCACTATTGAATAATAATAACAATAAAAATAATAAGTATTATTATTGTTATTATTATTATTATTATTCTACTAATTTATTTATACCGACATATTTCTGGTCATGAGTCCTCTTCCACACTCATTCTGTCTCTCTTCCTTAAACCTTTCCCTCTGTAGGTACTTTTAAATGCTGAACCCAGCCTAATCTTAAATGGACAAGGCCTGCCAAGAGAGGGCTTTAGTCTGGACCAAACACAATTGTTTACCAACACGTTCATTCATGGCTTCCCCTGATGAGTGATCACAGATCAGTTCAATGCCGGGATCATCTCCAACACTAAACAAGGCGAATATGATATGGATGATGGACAGATCATGTTCGGAGACTTTTTGGGCAAATCTAGTTTCTGGCTTGATTAACAGGTGAGGAAAAATCCCGAAATGCCATATCTAGGTGATGTGTCAAGACCGGGGATAGAACCAGGTCCCGCTATGTCTGAGGCGAATACGTTTCGACAATCCAGCGGCGGACCTCAGCCAATAAAAATAGATACAGAAATATAATATACAAAAATTATAAGAAAACACTTGTTTATACAAAATGGAACTGAAGTTTAAATGATTTAAAAATTAATATTATACATTTACTTGCTTTACTTCATGGGCGACAGGCCTAGAAGACCCTTGACTTAACAGCCGGCTGCTGGCCTCACATCTACATGTGTTAAACATAAAGGTAGACCATCATCCTGCCAGTGTACGTGTGACATGTCGGTCCCCCAGCTGTTATAACTGGTTTTTCTCAACCTGGAGCCGCTATTTATGATAGCTACCCAAAAAAGCTGGGTGGGCACCGGTCCCAAACGGACCGAAATTCTATGAGAAAATTTCTTCCTTCCTGGAGATCCCAACCAGCCCAAGTCCCATAGATCTGCGCCAAGACATGACATTTATATACAGAGTGATTCAGAAATATGGCTATACGTTTGATCGCTATACGTTAGTGACGGAAATATTATTATTAAAGGAAATATGATGTTATCATTGGAAAGGGAATCCTTCAAATTACAACAATAGAACAAAACAAAACAAATCACTGTTCACGTGCAGCTTGACGGGTTGATTTTTGTGGGCTAGCGTCGAATGCCTCCACAATTCTCTTCGTTGTTTTTTGCATCCGTGCTAATGTGAGGCTTTCCAGGTGGTTTGATTTTCTGCATCCTTCCCGTTTCCAGCAGTCGTTTTCTCCACTTCCCCACAGTCGACGGCTGCAATGCTACGTTAAACTCACGTCTTGCCCGTCTTGCGGCCTCACTATCATTAACATACGTTATTGCCCATGCAGCAATTGTAATTTGCTGTTGCATATTCGACGTCATTTCGACTAATGACGTAAGTTCTACACTGTTTTGTTTTATTCCATTTCTTGTAATTTGAATAATTGTCTTTCCAACGATAATTTCATATTTCCTGTAATGGTAATATTTTCATCATACAACGCGATCAAACGTATGACCATATTTATGATTCACCGCGTAATAAGAGAAGGAAAATAGCAGAAACTATCAGAGACCGATTACTATATATATATATATATATATATATATATATATATATATATATATAATTTATTTATTTATTTTAAATAAATCTAATGTTGGAACCCCAAATTTCTTGTGGTAGAGAGTTCTAGAATAATGCAATGGTTACAGTATAGGAATTAGATTAGTAGGAGGTTCTGTGATATCGAGCAGCAGATTTTAGTTCGATCGTACGAACAAGCTGCGATTGCAGAGAAGATGAAAACAAGATGAGCACCATGATGGTAAATATGTATCATTTTGAGTATCGGACTAAGAACATGCGTTTTTCATCAACGTCAACCACAGATTACGAGGCGATCATTATATCACTGTGCAAACAGAGGACATGTAATGTCAGGTGACTGAAGTTATGAAAGAATACATTTAGCAATGTAGCGATTAGATACCTGAATGTTCTTTTATGGAATAGATCCAGGCTACAACATATTCGAAATACACGTATCAGACAAGAAATGGATGCACAAGAAACTGTTATCGATAGGATAACAAAGAGAGCTCTACAGTGGTATGGACATGTACAACGGATATCGGAAGACCAGTGGCCTAAACATGTGTTGGATTGGATGGTACCAGACAGAAGGAAGATGGGGGAGAAGTAGAAGAGCATGGTATGAGGGAATATATGATACCATGATGAAGAGGGGTATGGAAGATGGACAATGGGAAGATAGGAATCTCTGGAAAGCAGGAATCAAAGGCAAACTGCTGTAAAGTGGAAAGCCTGTATTAAGTAAGTATTTTTTTCTCTTGAATACACAGTAATATAATATGCGATTTAAGAATTATAAAATAGTTACTTTGTAGGTCCGTCTCTTCAACTTAAGTTGTTTTAAAACTCTGTGGGCCTTTCGGGACTAGTCCCATCATCAGCAGAATGCATTAGATCCGTACTTGTTGACCCTTGTTGAAGCACTGACTTGGTTGTATTTTGTATAGAGGATTGTGTGGACTGTGTGTTCTCATTAAGAATCAGGTTGTTGTCGATTTCTCACCCAGTCCACACAATCCTCTATACAAAATACTCACAACCAAGTCAGTGCTTCAACAAGGGTCAACAAGTACGGACCTAATGCATTCTGCTGATGATGGGATTAGTCCTGAAAGGCCAACAGAGTTTTAAAAAAACTTAAGTTGAGGAGACGGACCTACAAGGTAACTATTTTATAGTTTTTAATCGTACATTATATTACTGTGAATTAACACCTCAACGGAAACTTACCATGAATTTTACTAGTATCGATTCTTGAATACATCTTAAATATTAACCTGTAAGTGAGAACACATATAACCTCAGTAAGTCTAAGAGACCATAAAACAAAATAAGTTAAAATACCTATTATATAAATAGGTATTTTAACTTATTTTATTTTATGACCCTCCACCTCAACGGTTTTAACAATGAATTTTATTAGTCTTGACTCTAAGAGACCATTATGTGTTTCACGGTTTCAAACTATGAGGACAAAACTTCAGAAATTTAGAACAACTTCGTAATATTGATTTAAAGTCAGCATAATTTTGAATAAATCGAGACAAATAAGAACAACAAACATTCATGAATAAATAGCCAACTATAAACAAAGTGTAATTATTATAGCTACTATCCATCCATAGTAATTCTGCCCGAGGGCAGGTCTTTCACTGAAATCATAGCATTTTCATGCTATGCTTGCAGCTTTACTAGGGAATTACAGGTGTGGTAGCTTCCCGTTGCTTTCCACACCGGCGAAGGATGATGATGATAACGATAAGGATGATGATGATGATGGCCGGATGATTTTCGGGGACCGTTGGGCCCTAAGCTTCCTGACATTTGTCTTACAGGCGAGGAAAAACCCCGAAAAACCTTTCCCAGGAGCCTGTCCCTACCGGGAATCGAACTCGGGCCTGCTGCGCGACAAGGCAGCACGGTACCTCGAGAGCATAGTGGTGGTCATAGCTACTATATGATATTAAATAATATTACTACTTAGCTTAATTGTTTAATTTTTAATGTAATTGTAAAGTTATTTATTGATTTATTTTTATTTATACCTTTAAACATTTCTGTATGGATACAATGAGTCAAAAGTACATAGGGCCACGCTACTATCGATGCGATTAATTTTATAAACAATTCTGTTTTGTACTTATTTTTATTCTAATAAAGTTCCACTAATACTGCTACTAACTAACTCACTGGCACTATCGAATCCGTAGGTTCATGGCTGCATGGATATAAGCTCTCCTTCTTCCTCTTCTTCTTCTTCCTTCCAAGTATTAGGCCAAGGCCTGTTACTATCCTACAGAAAATTTTCCCTCCAGCGTTTCATAGGACGGCCCAGTGATCTTTGTCCTCTTGGTATATATTATAAACAGCTTTGGGGATCCGATTTGAACTCATTCTTCTATATGGTTTTTCCAATTTAGTTGGTACTGTTTAATATATTCCAAAATTGGCGTAGTCTTCAATTCTTTTAAGATATCGGTGTTCCTTTTCCGGGGGTTGATTCCCGGAAGGATATAAGCTCTCCATACATTCCTATCCTGAGCGAATGTTTACCAATCAACCCCTGTATAACCTACTTTCCTCAAATCACAGTTATGTTGTTCTCTCACCTCATTCTTGGTCTACCAACATGGCATTTCCCTCTGGTTTTCTAACAAGAAGTCACCATTCCCTTCTTTCATTCCTCATTCATGCCACATGTCATTCCCATCGCAGTCTGCTAGTACTACTATTATTAATAATAATAATGCTCGAACTGCTGTTGATGTGACACTCTGTATATTCATTAAAGTATTTTTATAACCTGTTCATGAATAATCTATAACTTTCAGGTTAAAGCAATGCTACTACATTATAGTGAAACGAGAGGCAAATTTTCTTCCAAAGTGTTAATTTATTTTCAATATCGTACGTATGTGTGAAAGTATGTGTCAAAACTAAACATGACGAAATCATATCCCAGAGGCACTCAAACTCTGTTTATTATGATAAATCGTGTCGTTATGACCCATATGACGACATTCTATATCCACAGTACATTTATCAAATTCTGTTGTTGATTTAACAAGTATTTTTTTATCATAAAAAAGTTTGCATTGGTGTCAATTCCGATATACACTGGCTCTATCTGACGGACATTTGTGTAAACAAGTGCTGTAATCCCTGGAGAAGAGGAAAAAATCCATCATTAACCACAACAACTATAAATAACGAGAAAGGAGGGAAAAAAATAAGCAGAAAAAAAAAGTAATGGGAAAACAATGCCGTGACAGCATTAGATGTAATAACAGTGAAAGAGGGTGAAAAATGTTCGTTGTGAGGTCGAAGGTTGTCTAACCCCGACGTTTAAAAGCGCGTTTCTCGCCAGAAAAATTAAAAATTCAAAATAAGCCAGTTTCACGTTATGAAATGAAGAAAACACGTACATTATGAGCATTTTAAAGATGAACAGTTGAAAGGCTCAAACCTAGCTGAAAACTAAGGTATATATTTATAAGAAGAGAAAAGTGACCGTAAATCATGTGTAACGATATTGTCACTACCTTTCTAGGGAATTTCAAATATATTTAAAAGTATTACTTGAGTTTAGAAAACTCTGAAGTCCAAAAATCTTACAATTTTCAAGAGAGTGAAAAAAAAAATCACAAGAAATGTCAGTAATACGATTAAGTTGTCTTCTCATAAATGTATATTGAAGTACCTGCATATTTTGTATATATTACTGAGGTTGCTTTATAAATTTTTCTGAATGGGATTCAATACATTTTTCTTTTTTTTGGATATAAGGCATTTCAAAGAAAAGGCAAAGAGTGAGATGGCATATTATTAAAATATTTAAAAATAATTATAAGCAAATTTAATGAGTTAAAATAGCATTTTCTTCTGTAGGCCTATACAGTAAAAACTAGTATATTTTCAATATATATATATATATTTTTTGATCTAATGAGTTATCTTATAAATTCGATTTCCCTGACAGCTTTTTTGTCTGTTACGGACACTTATTTCTGATGCAGTAATTATTTTATGTATGTGTTATTGAGTGATTTCTCCTTAGTTTCAGAACAAATAATTCAAAGAGTAAAAAAGTTATCCGTGAATATATCGACAAAATCAAGACAATGTTATTAATGATAAAAACATAGTGCGTGAATGTGTTAAACAAAGAATCTTGTTATTGAATATTTATAGACAAGTAATTTGAGCTATAGAATTCTGGGAGTCGGGCAAAACAATCCCATTTATCAGTAATTTCATTTGTTAACATTAATTAATATCCATAATTTAGCATAAAATAAGTGATGGGTATATAATGGACTACTATTAATTTTATACTAGAGCATGACATCAAATCTTTATAGAGCATGAAGACGGTCTACACCTCAATGGTATTAATAAATTGTTGATTCATGTTGATGAAGCGATGTGATAGCGATGAGATACTAAGGACCAACACGCACACTGTATTGAGTAACTCTAAGAAATCGGGACTGAGACTAAACTTCAATAAAACTAGATATATGGCCACACAAAGCAATACATTATTTAACAGAATTGGACAATTAATGACAATGAGGGAAATTTTTAAGAAATGGCTAAATTCAAATATCTAGGAACATAATTACAAACAGGAATGAGGTACACAATGCAATTCAATATAGGCTCAATTCTGTAAATGCATGCTATTATGCATTTTAGGGAATCTTATCCAAATTTCCGTTTTTTTTAAGTTAAACGGAAAATATATAAAACTTATTCTTCCAGTTGTAATAAATAGATGCGAACATGGACAATTACATTAAGGGTGGAGGAAAGATTACGATTATTTCAGAACAAAGTTCTTAGGAATTTTTTGGACCAAAAAGAGATGAAGACACACAAAAATGGAAAAGATTACTTAACTGTGAGCTACATGATCTATAAAGGAAACCAGATATAATAAAAACAGTTAAATCTCGTAGACTGAGATAGGCAGGACACATGGCACCAATAGAGGATGAAAGAGGGGCATGGAATGTAGGAAACATAGAGGGGAAGCGCTCAATAGGTAGGCCAAGATTGAAGTGGGAGAAAAGCATTAACCACGATTTAAGGGAAGTAGGTTAAACAGGAGAAGATTTGAAAACAGTAGCTGAGTATATAGATGTACGGAGAACTTACGTCCGCGCGGTCATGAACCTACAGGTTCCATAGTACCAGTGAGTTAGGTAATTATAATGCTATAGGAATACTTCAAACCTTATTTTGGTATTGAATGAAATACAACTGTTAGGGATTAGTCTAATATTTTTCGAATTCCAAGAGGAAGAAGAGATGTCGGACGTCCTCGGAAGAGATGGTCTTAGATCTATTAGTGAAGACGGAACAGGCAACTAATGCCTAAACCAGGAAGTGAAGAAGAAGAAGAAGAAGAAGAAGATTTTTCGAATTTATATTTTAACGAATTTTGAAAATGTCTGAAAATAAAAAGGTATTTTTAAACGTTCTATAAAAGCTAAATTCCGAAAATACGGATAAAATTATTTTCTTAATAATTCGTCATCTTTCAATTCACAATTAAGGTTCAAAGTCATCGCATACCATTTAATATCTCCATTTCATTTTTAATTTCAGATTATGGATATCAAATATAAACAAACATCCGATAGCTCAGGAATTTTTCTGCCTCATACCGAAGGTTCCGTATCTTGAGTTATTGCATGTCAATAAACAGATAAGTTCCTATATTTAACATCTCAGATCATGAGCGTTGTAATTAAAATCTGAGTGTGAACGAGCGAAAAACTTTGCTCAGAGGCCTCTCAGGTTCCTTTTCGTGCATTAAAATCTACGACTCGGGACCCACGACTTTACTTCCCTACCGAATGATGCAATCCTAGAGATTTCTACGTCCTTAAAAGTCACAGCTCTGAACCAGCGAACATCGGAAAAAGAGGCGAACATGTTGAACCCTAACCCAACAAGTACGATGATAGATTTCTTCGATCTAATTAATGTAGGCTGATAGAACATAATTCCGTATTTCAGAAAGTTAGTTAATAGGGCTTATCCACTTTTTTAGTATTTTTGTTTCTCGTTTTGTCGTGTTGCGTTAGATTATATGATCATATAGTTGTCACTGAGTGTACAAATGAATTTTCTTTGTCGCTCTGTTTGTGGTGCGTGCACATTTCAATAACATCTGCTTTAAAAAGCGCCGGCGTTGTGGTTACGCGGAACCGAAATAGCCTATTGATTAGACACAAAGCACTTCCACCCTTTATCAAAACATGAACCACTCACGAGCCCTGCTAGGGCAAATTCAACCATTATATATATATATATATATATATATATATATATATATATATAGGGCCTATATATTATATATATCATCATCATCATCAATATTTACGGATTAGGTCTTTGCCTGTTCCGATCTCACATCTGTTCAGCCCAGCGCGTTCTTGGCCTTCCTACTGATTTAGGATTGTACATCAGTGCCATCTTTGGTATCCTATCCTCTGTCATTCTTTGCAGATGTTCTATCCAATTTTCCCTGTGTTCTTCTATTTGTTGAAGAAGTGGTTGTACTTTTAGTTCCTCTCTAATATTCTCATTTCTAATATGTTCTTCTCTTACACAACCTTTCACAGCCCGTAGGAATCTCATTTCCGCTGCCTGAATTTTACTTTTTTCTTTTTTCCTTCAGGACCCAAGCCTCACTTCCAAACATCGCCACTGGTAGTGCTATCGTTGAGTAAAATCTTTGCTGCGTATCCTTTCTTACTTTGTTCCTCAGTGTTCGTCTGATTGTTCCACAAATATGTTGAAATTTCTGCATTTTCTTATTTATAACTTGTTCTTCTTCATAAGTTATATCGCAGCCCAAATACTGGAAGTGTGAAACCTGTTCCAACACTTTATCTTCTATTAATATTTTTGTTCTTACTGAGTACTTTTCATGAAATGCCATTACTTTGGTTTTTAATCTTGAAATTATCATATTATATTTCTTACATATATTATTTAATTGGTAGACTGCATTTTGTAGCCTGTCCTCTCTGTCAAATATTAATACTATATCATCTGCAAAACATAATGCAATCAATATTATATAGATATGCCTATTTAAGGCAAAGGTGTTTGACGCTATTAACCTTTCAGTAACTACAATGCAAAGGCATTAATATTAATTGCGGCGGTTATTAGCCTGCATACACTCATTTCAATATAAAGTTTGTAATTAGGTAATATGACACGGAATAATCCCAAACATAATGTCCTGTTAGTAGAAGCAACCATATTGTAATGTCAGATAGAAGTTCACTAACAAGGATACACATGGATCTCATATAGAAGAAAAAAAATTGTATCTGCTCCAGGACTATCTAAATAACACAATTGGTTAGTGCGCCAGACCGTGAAGCTCGGGTTCAAATCCCGCTTAGACGGAAATTTTTATCTTTAGTTGTATTAAATATTGAATGGAAACAGCAAGCCTGAGTACATTCATTTCAATATTATGTAAGCATCATTATTAACAATAATAATCACAATATAAAGTGTAATAGTTAAAAACATAAAATTGGCACCTGAAATACCAGTCGTCCTAGACTACATAATGCTGTGAAATATAGTTGCGGACGACTGAGATTTCAGGTACCAATTTTACGTTTTTTCGACTTTTACATAGTGACCTCAATGGTGTTTCAAAATGAATTAAAATTATTGAATGAAGTGCAATAATAATTGTTCTAATACGCCGGCTCTGTGGCTCTGTGGGACCTAAGTTCGCGTCTCGGGGTTCGTGGTGGAAAAATAGTAGCCAGGGCAGTTTGTGGATTTCAGCGTTTTCTCCTCTAAAAAGTTATTTCACAATTTGTACACATTCACGTTATTCATTACGTCCCATTTAATTTCATCTTCCCTCATTATGGTGCGACAGGCCTCGTCAGCCGGCATCCTTATATATATGAGAGGCTTTTAATAATAGGGATTTCTTCTATCATATCAGCCCTCCACATGGCATTACACCGGACTCAAGTAGAGGGTTTACTCCTTTACAAATTACTAATAAGGTATAATAACAACAAAAACAATAATAATAATAATAATAATAATATTATTATTATTATTATTATTATTATTATTATTATTATTATTATCATCTTCAAGGTATGGGCCTGTTGGCCCGTTGCACCGGGGAGCAGAACGGCCCAACAGGCCCATACCTTGATAATGATGATGATTATGATGATGATGATAATAATAATTAATAATAATAATAATACCAAAGAAGATCCTTAATTGGAAAGCTAATGGAAGAAGTGGAAGAGGCAGACCTAGAGAACATTGGATAGATGGAGTGAGGAGAAGTATGGAAAATAGAGATTTGAGGGAAGAAGGTGCTACAGACAGGAACCTCTGGCGACAAGTCACTTTAGGTTGAAGGAGAAACACTGTATTGTGGAATATTCCTAATAAAACAATAATGACCTATCTATATACCCCGAACTTCCTCGGGTGGGGATTAGGCGCTCCCTAATGGGAGTGTTTTAACTAAGCTAATTTAGTAATATTGTTGCTTATTTGCCCACAAATGTCGAGTGATATGTGTAGGAATATCGCCTCAATGAGACACCTAGCGGGCAATTAAGGTATTACTTGGATGGGCAACAGTCGGTAAATTTTGACAGAGGCCTCTTTATTCAGGCTTGAGATTCTTTAACGAGCCTGAAATCTTCAGACTTGGGACCCATGGCTGGAGGACTTTCCCTTCGATTTTTCCATCCTAAAAAAATCCTTCGACCCGGCCGGGTTTGAACCCGCGTTATTCAGAACTACAGATAAAATACGTAACCACTAGTCCATCGTGGCCGAAATAATAATAATAATAATAATAATAATAATAATAATAATAATAATAATAATAATAATAATAATAATAATAATAATAGTTGCACACCACTGAGAAAGGAGTAAATGTAAGCTTTTGAAATGACACAGCAGAGCTGTGTTTCTCTGTTTTGGGGCTTTGGAAACTAATTAGTTGCGAGTCCCTCGGGATCTGCAGATCCTCACCTGAATGTACGTGACGTATAGTCATATCAAAAATCAATTAAACATTTCAATTTTTGCTCACGAGTAATTAAATTACATCGAACATAGCTAGAAATTTGTACATGTAACGAAACATATGTTACGTAAGAGCAGGCTTCGTGATCATAAATTCGCAGTAACGATTTATCAACGTTTATCAAGCGTTTATCAATATATTTTTTAAAGTTCACAATAAAAAATAAAACAATACATTATTAAAACATTTATTTCCATAGTGCTACAGGTGTAGAAGGCCCTTGGCCTACATTATCCTGCTTCTGACCTCAACTCCACATAACAGAGGTGGACAATCAGCCATTCAGTATAGGAATAACATGTTAATTCCCCAGCTGTTATAAGGTTTTATCCACCTGGTGCCGCTGCTCATTCTAGCTATCCTAATTTCTCATGATACTGGTGGATATCGGTCCTATACTAGAAGAAATTCAACATTTCTTCTTCCATGGGGACTCGAACCAGCGCATGACCCGTAGCTCTATGCTCAGCATGAAGCCTTAAGTATATTAAATATATAATAATCAATTGAGTTGGTGTTTACTTGATGAAAATCCATATTTATTAATTAAATAAAAATAAAACGTAGTTTTATTTGATTTTCATATTTATTATATAATTCAGTGACAGCTGTTTCGGTACACTGTACCTTCTTCAGACATGTTAACAAATTATGAATTGTGTTCCAACTGATCTAAGCAACAATACAACAATATTTATTTAAATTGTTTAATTTAACAAAGAGGATTCATTCAAATCAAGTTGAGAATTTAACAGTTTTTTACTACTTTTAAATTTATTAATTTCTACAGCCTCCAAAAGATCTGAAATTAGATCTGAAGTTAGATCTTTTGGAGGCTGTAGAAATTAATAAATTTAAAAGTAATAAAAAACTGTTAAATTCTCAACTTGATTTGAATGAATCCCCTTTGTTAAATTAAAAAATTTAAATAAATGTTGTTGTATTGTTGCTTAGATCAGTTGGAACACAATTCATAATTTGTTAACATGTCTGAAGAAGGTACAGTGTACCGAAACAGCTGTCACTGAATTATATAATAAATAAGAAAATCAAATAAAACTACGTTTTATTTTTATTTAATTATTAAATATATAACCTCACATTTTTCAATATGGTGATACGATTGAAATGATCGAAAGACAGGAGGTAAGAGGTATTTTATTTACCGATTACTATTTTGGTCATTAGCATCGGAACTCAAATCTGGGCTTGAAACGATCGAATCAGAGGCGAGAATCATACTAGCATCCAACGAGACCGAATTAAAAGGTACATGTGTTTAATTTAACAAAGAGGATTCATTCAAATCAAGTTGAGAATCCGTGTTTTTTACAATACGATGTAAGATCTTACAAAAATAATATTGTTGATTTAAGTTAAATAGATTTGTAATTTAACAAATGAGAATTGTAATTTCGACTCATACGGTATTATTATCAATTGTGGACGGCTCCGTGGCGCAAGCGGTTAGACGCTCGCCTCTAACCGCTGGGGTCCCGAGATCGAGTCTCGGTCAATCTATGTGGGTTTCGTGGTGGACGAAATGGAGCTTGGGCAGGTTTCTCTCGGAGTTTCTCCCGTTTTACCCTGCCACAATTCCATTCCACGCTATCCCCATACTCATCTCATCCATTTCGTTTCATTTCGTTAATCTGTCCCTGCGATGGTGCGTCAGGAGTGATCGGCCGGCAACCTTGTCATTCACAGACCTCTACATAGGGGGCACATCACATCCCTCAACCCGACCCTGAGTTGGACACGAGTTGAGGATAACGATATATATAGAATACTGAGCTCAAAATGTCACAAATGGTACTGTTTGAATCAATGGGTTCAAATATACATATATATATATATATATATGATATGAAAAGAAAAATGAATGCTTGAGTCGGGATTTGAACTCGAGTCTCTAAAGTCTGTACCTTTAGCGCTCTAACCAACTGAGCTACCCAAGAATTCCAATTCAAACATACAATTTTCTTATACATGTAGTATTCTCAATTCACACAAGAGGTAGCGGAAATTTGTTCCAACTGACATCTGGTGGCTAACATAACAGTTAAGCAAATTTTTAGAGAATATTTACTTTATAGCAGTAACGCTTGTATATATAGATATTATAAATAAAATGTCAAAAATATATTTATAATATATATATATATATATATATATATATATATATATTGTATGTGGGCATGTGTTTCTGCGTGTGTATGAAAACTGGTATCTTATTTTAAGAGCGGAGAAAAGAGTGAGAGTATTTGAGAATAAAGTGCTTAGGAAAAATATTTTGACCAAAGACAAACAACCAGACTGGTGAAATGAGCAAACTACATAACAAAACAAACGAACACACACACACACACACACACACGCGAACACAGATTTTTATGGGAAATCAGACATAATAAGAACAGTTAGGTCTCGAATTTGGACAAGACATATGGAACGAAGAGGGAATGAAAATGAAGCATAGAAACTTCTTATAAAGAAGCCAGAGGGAAAACGCCCAGTAGGTAGGTCAAGAATGAGGTGAAAAAATAATGTTAAGCCTGATTTGAGGGAGGTAAATTTACATTAGCTCGAGACAGGGATGAATGGACAGTATAAATTCGCGCGGCTATGGACCTCTAGGTTCCATAGTAACAATGAGATAGCCCATATATTTTGTTCCAAAAATGTAGTTGAAGAACAAATATTAAAAAATAATAAGTATGTCTACTTTTGTGAAAATAATATTTACATTGATTTTTAATTTTTTTTTATAATTGTATGTGGGGTTGTAGTTACTGCCAACCTATCTGTGACATTTTCCGTAATATTGTACTTTGCTGTGTATATAATAAATTAACAATTTTCTCTAATTGACATATCGAGTTTTTAATGTTTGCTCCACAAATTACATTTAATTTCAGTCAGTGACTTTCTAAATATTCATAAATTAAATTTTACATTTTAAGTTGAAATCGCTTTAAAGACGACGTAACGAAATAGACAAATGCCTCCGGTGAGTCCCCCACTTATAATTAATATTAATCTGAGTAGTGAAACTCCTTAAGTGCATTAGTACACAAGATAATGGTCAAGAGAGAGGGATGAAATGTTTTATGCTTAGTTACACATTCAGGAAGCGAGTGGCCCAAGTTCCTGCCCTCTCCCGAGACCAATGTGTTCTAATTGCATGTAAAAACCTAACCATTAACAACTTCGCCAGTTATACTCTCGACTTTTAATCCCAAATTTTAATTTATCCAACTAACAAGGGTGAACCTCTGCCCTTACCCTGGAGGTAGCTCGTTCATTGAAATATCATCTCGACAAAAATTTTCGACCAAAAGAGTTAACTAATAATAATAATAATAATAAAATAATAATAATAATAATAATAATAATAATAATAATTAATAATAATAATAATAATAATAATAATAATAATAATAATAACAATAACATTAACAATAACAATAATAATAACAATAATAATAATCCATAGTAATTCTGCCCGAGGGAACTGTAGGTATGGTAGCTTCCCGTTGCTTTCCACACAGGTGAAGTATGATGATGGTGATGATGATAATAAGGATGATGATGGCCATATGATTTCCGGGACCGTTTGGGCCTTAAAGTTTTCCTGACATTTGTTATACAGATGAGGAAAAACCCCGATAAAAACCTCACCCAGAAAAACTGCCCCGGCCGGGGTTCGAACCCAGGTCCGCTGCGTGACAAGGCAGCACGCTACCGCGAGACCACAGCGGTGGACAATAATAATAATAATAATAATAATAATAATAATAATAATAATAATAATAATAATAATAATAATAATAAATAACAGTAATAATAATAATTATTATTATTATTAATATTATTACTATTATCAATTAATATATTTGATAATAAACAGATATTGGTAAAAGTAAATTCTCGAAGAAGAAAACGAAAAAACTATAAAAAGCACCCCACGCTTTTGATGGTAAAATTACTTTATTTAGATAACTCCAGTTTTATTCTAGATGTGTTGGATATGATTTTTTGTTGACCACTTTAATTTTATCCCAAGCGTGTTGGAAATTAAAATTATTTTTCATTTTTTAGTTCGGTTTTCTAATAAAGCGTGTTGTTTAAGATTTTTAAACTATTATTTATTTTTTATTTTTTAGTTTTGTTTTCTAATAAAGCGTGTTGTTTTAGTTTTTTTAAACTATTGTTCAATTTTTATTCTTTAGTTTGATTTTCTAATAAAGCGTGTTGTTTTAGTTTTTTAAAACTATGATTTATTTTTAAAATTTTTTGTTTGATTGTCATAAACCGGAATCCCATGAAAATCTAATTCCTTATGATATTTTTAATGTCTAGGCACGAATATAATTATATTTTTTTAAAATTATTATTATTATCATCTAACAGTATTATAGTAATGTTTTTTAATATTTTAATATAGATAAATAGTTACAGTTAATCATATTCTTCTCATATTTTTTAGATAAATTACAATGTGGTAAGTTTACAAAACTGTCATTAATATTTTACAGAATAAGGTAAAAAAATATATATCTTTAAATTCGGTACTATTGTAGTATGAGCTAAAAGTAATACTCTTCAAATCCTCCGGGCCGGATTTGAACCTGCGACGTATGGATTACTGAAATTATATACCACTACATTCCACCACTCTGCCAACTGAGCTACCAGAGGATATAATATTAATTTCTTACAACGATAGACTAAAAAGTCAATAAGTCTGCAACCTATTATATATTACCGGTATATATTATTTATGAAATTATTGTATTGCCATTGGTCCTTTACAAGTATATAGAGTTTCAAGTCGATCCAATGTTTTTAAGTGGGTGAAAATAGTGTTGAAAGATTCCGTTACATAGATATATACAGGTCAAGCTAATATAAATCGTGTAAAAACACGGAATTTGCCAAGAAACATAGAAAACACTATTCCCATATGATATGATAATAAATTATCTGTTGTTTACTATTTAAAAAATTCTTGAAAGGTATACAAGCAACGCTCAGTATTTCTGATATATTATTTAGAATAAAGTTGATGAGCAAAATTTGCAACGATCCTATTAATACTTCTATTGTATAGTTAAAAAAAGTAATCAATCCTTAACTTGGCAAAACTCAATTAGCATGCCAGTATTTTAATGATATTGTGAAAAGAAAAATTAAAATAACAGTATTGGAAAATGTTAAATAATTATCATGCCAGTTCATACAAATGTATCAAATCCAGTAAGATGGCTGCAGCGGTAGTATTTAAGATTCGTCTTCTGGAGAATTCGAGTTCAAACCCCGATGCCGATCAACCTGACGAAAGTTTATATTTGGTTTTCCATAGTGATCGAAACAACTTCTGGGTTGACATTTATTTATCAAAATTAATTTAATCATTTTCGCCATTTCATAGTATAACTAAACATTAATAAACAGACGCGATATTCCCCAAGGTATAAAATTATCTGTAATTGAGAATGAAGAAAAACATGTGTTGAAACATAGTGAAAAATACTTTTATTATTGTGTATTGTTTTGTAATGTGGCACAAATTTAACAAATTTATATATATATATATATATATATATATATATGTTTTTTCATTTTTATTGAACATGAGTAAAAGAAACTAAAAAACTTGGGCTACATCACCGATTGATGATTTAATCAATCAAATTTGGTATTGGACGTGTATATATATATAGTAATTTGATATTCATGTTAAATAGACAAAGGTCTATTGATTTTAAACCTCTAAATGCATCTCCTGAAAAATTAAATTATTTTGAGTTATGTCACTCTTCTCGAAATGAGCGATTATATATATATATATATATATATATATATATAGGCCTATCTATATATATATATATATATATATATATATATATATATATAGGCCTATATATATATAATTAAAAAAATTATATTATTTAAAAATTTATTATTATTATTATTATTATTATTATTATTATTATTATTATTATGTATAGAGTAACGTCAATACTCCGAGGCAGCAGCGCCGGGTTCGATCCTAGGTGATATTTTATCGAAAGTTTTACCTTCCTCACCTATAAGACAAATGCCGGTAATATCAAAATAGTCCTTAAATATTATTTGTTCATAATGATCACTCTCTTATTCACCTTATTCAGCTTGAGTATATGAGTGACAACTGGCTGGATGATAGTCCATCCTGTGATTAGCACATGTGGATGAGAGATCAGCCGCCGGCTGATAGGCTAAAGTCCTTATAGCCCTGTTTCGCCATGAAATATGAGTGAATGAATGTGTGTCTTTTTTAATGTTTTTTTTTTGTCTGGGAGGTAGACCTGCATTAACCTGAGCAGTCATCCAGTGAAGTCTTCAATATGCTCGTGTGGTAAAAAAATGTAGCCTATGTGATCCAGAGTACAAAATCCTCTTCAGACAAAGTGTGACTCTCTAAGGTCTAGTAGGTGTAGGGTACCTAAAAGTATTTTAAAAAAGATTAAACTAAGGGAAATATAAAAGAGAACATAACAATAATAGGCATATTATTATTTTTTTTGATTGCGGATGGGCCCTTGTAGGACTACGCAAAGTACTTAGAGGAGTTTCCTTTGAGTCCAAATTTCTTTCATTCCTTTGCTATGAGCTTGTTTTCTATCATCTGTCCAAGTTGTTCCAGTTTTTTTCTTCGATTTGTCCTCTTGGACACTTTGCCACTAATTCACCTTAATTCTAAATATATCTCTGTTTGGGATATCTTCTTTAGTAATTCCTGCAAATTTTAAGTCCTTTTTGACTTCATCAATCCACTTCATAGTATCCACTGGAGCTTTACTTCTGTTTTCGTAGAATTCCATTATCTGTTTTGTAAGCCTATTTGAGTTCATTCGTTTAATATGACCATACAGTTTTAACCTTCGTTTTCTAATATCACTATGAATGCCTGTATATATTTTTATTTCCTTTTTACTTCTGAGTCTAAATGCTTCACCTATGACTTGTGGACATAAAACTTTTCTTATAATTTTCCATTTTTTTTCACTATATTTTCAATATCTTTTTTCTGTTCAAAATTAATGTTTCTGCTCCATAGAGGCACTCTGGTTTAATTACAGTGTTACAGTGTCGTAATTTTGTATGTAAAGATATGCATTTTTTATTATAAGTGTTGTGAGTAAGCCGAAATGCTGTTTCCATTTTATTATTATTATTATTATTATTATTATTATTATTATTATTATTATTATTATTATTAAGAAACAAAAAAAAACTATTTTTAATACAATAATCAGAAGCATTATTACCCATGGAGCTGATGTGTGGGCTTTAAATGCACAAATAAAAAAAACATTGCTCGCCACTGAAATGGACTACTGGAGACGTGCTGCAAGAATATCCCGGAAGGATAAAATCAGAAATTCATATATAAAAGAAAAAATGCAGGTACAATATTCAATATTAGATTTTACAAAGAGGAAACAATTAAATTGGTACGGACACATTAGAAGAATGGAAGAAGGAATACTACCTAAGATAATAATGGATTGGGAACCACAGGGAAGGAAAAAGAAGGGTAGACCAACTATTACGTGGATTCAGGGAATCAATGAAGCTAAGAAGGAATGGGAAATAGAAGAAGATATATGGATGAACAGACAGGAATGGAAAAATGTGCTGAAACAAATGTGTAGTTAACTGTGAACATGGGAACCGGAAAATGTATATTCATTGTAAAAGCCGGAATAATAAAAAAATATTATTATTATTATTATTATTATTATTATTATTATTATTATTATTATTATTTGTTGTATTGGTGTCACGTGACATGAAAATTAATATTATGTGTCGTTCTAGGGACAGGGGACACGTGTACACGAGAGATGGCTTGTTATTGCTTGACCGCAAAGCAGGGACTTAACTTGTGGGGTTGGACAGTGATGTCCGACACAATTACTCTGGGAGTACAACACAGTATCACTGCCGGATTACACTGCAGTCCTGCATTACCGCAATCCTATGTTTGTGTAACGAGGTATAAGCCCGCTTCCTTTATTATTTAAGATATCGATAAATAAAAATAATTAGCACTTTTCTCTGCTGGGTGTTTAATCCAATCATAACTTTTACCATGTGCATAGAATGCAATCAATGATAATATAGGCCTACTGTGTAGGGCTATTAGATCAAGCATCTAAAACTTCTGGATTTGACGTGAGATCTTCTTCTTCCTTTCCAAGATTAGGTCAATGTGGCTTGTTCCGGTCTCAAGTCCATCGTTTCCTTGGCCGTCCCAAAGATCTTTTCCCATGTGGTTTGTAGGTGTTGATCTTATATTGTCCATTCTGTCTAAATGTTCTTTCCATTGGTATTTGTGCTCTTCTAGTTTATCAACTATTGAAAATATCTCCAGTTCATTTCTTATTGATTCATTGTGTAATCTATCCATGCGTGTACATCCTTCTACAGATCTTAAACATTTCATTTCAGTGGCTTGAATATGTGATATCTTTTTTGTAAGTACCCTAGATTCAGATGCATATAAAAGAACAGGAACAGCCATAATTTTATAAAACCTGAGCTGAGTTTCTCTTCGAGTCTTACGGAGGGTTCTTCTTATGGTGCCACATATCATTTGATATCGGTTTAATTTATTACGTATATCCCAATCATAGCTATATGTTATATCTGAACCAAGATAGTTAAAATGTGCTATTATTTCATTATTGACGGAAGATAATAGGTTAAATGGATATTACTATTATTAACAACGACTCTTTTAACGGCTGGGGTCATTACGGTCCCAATTCAAATCTGGGCGTAAAAGGGCTGATAAATTTTGCTCAGAGCCCTCATGATTTAGGACTGAAATTATTTTACATGTGATTAATCTACAAAGACGAGATCCACGGCTTTACGTCTTTTCAGATGGCTGCTTTGATCTGAAGAATCTATCGACTCCGGCCGGGTTAGAACCCGCGACCTTGGGAACTTTATATTCTCGCAGAGCGGTAGCTTTTAAGATTCACATTAAGGAAGGTCCCGAATTCAAACTCTCGCACCGATCAAAATGACTATTTTTTTCTGTTTACTTTGTCGTCAAGGCAAATGTTTGGTTGGAATTTCATTAAAAAAAATTATTTTCAATATAATCGTCAACTAACAATATTATTAAAAAAAATACAATAGCATGCAGCTTTCTGTTGTACAAGATGTAGGCGTACACATTCTGTTGGATAGGCCTATAATCAAAGATTGCAGACGCCATAATATTAGTGACTTCAGATGTTATTAAGGCGTCAATAAATGACATGAATTTTTCAATACAGAATACATATAAATCACCATCATTATCATTATTTGTCCACCGCTGTGGTCTCGAGGTAGCGTGCTGCCTTGTCACGCAGCGGGCCCGGGTTCGATCCCGGTCGGGGCAGTTTTTCTGGGTGAGGTTTTTATCGGGGTTTTTCCTCACCTGTAAGACAAATGTCAGGAAAACTTTAAGGCCCAAACGGTCCCCGAAATCATATGGCCATCATCATCATGCTCACACTTATCATCATCATCATCATCATCATCATCATCCTTCACCGGTGTGGAAAACAACGGGAAGCTACCAAACCTACAATTCCCTAGTAAAGCTGCAAGCATAGCATGAAAATGCTATGATTGCAGTGAAGGACCTGCCTTCGGGCAGAATTACTATGGATGGATCATTATTTAATTGATATTGTCTGTTCCGGTCTCATACCATCTCTTTTTAGGACAACCAAAATTTATAAGTAGGCCTAATGCCACGAGAGATTTCCAATCTATCTAGAGAATTTGTAAATCAAGAGTGGCATTTGTTAGGACTATTTAACGAATAAAATTAAGCTGTCTTCTCACAAATCATTATTTAACTATAGTTATTTTAAAATATTTATATATTTAATGTAAACGTCGATGTTTGAAAACAAATGAGAAACGATTGGTACGCTTCATTTGCTTCTTTTGTTCACCACTGCAACCAGATTATAATATTATTTATTGCCAAAAGTTCGCAATGTTGTAAGAATGCACCCTAGTGGAAAAATGTATAATTAATTTCTGATGTCCTGTGATGTAAATAGGCCTATGTCAATTATATTTTTCTGCGTCATTTCCTGGAAAATAATTCGTTTAAGAAAGTGCAAACAGTGGTTTTTTTTGTGGTATAATCAATTGTTACAAATGTTTTTATATTATCTCTCGTATGCGCTACGTGTTGACATTCATGCACTATATATACAATCTGGTAGCCGTATTTCTTAGAGAGTCAGTCAGTGCAAAATAATGCTACGACTTGTTCAAAATGTTAAAAAGGAGGTGATTTCTTTATTATGATAAAGTTTAGTTAGTAAATGCTAGGCGAAACACGACTGTGATTGGTTGTAAATCAATAATCATTGAAATGTGATTGGTCATTGACTCCCATTTGGGGCATGGGTTAAATAGTCTTGTCAATTAGGGTATATTTTAAATATTTCTTCGGTTCCCTTGTGAATTTATTAATTTTATATGATTAAATTTGTTCTTTATTCAAGAATTCTGCTTCTATTACATATATAACGAGTTATTTTCTTATTTTGTAATACCTTTGTATTCTGTAAGTCTATATTTTACAGTCACATAATTTTTCGCTTCTCCAGAACAAACTCAATCACAACTGACTCTCGACCGCCACGCAGGCCCTCACATATGCGAGGACATGACTATCCGGAAAACCCGACCATGTCGGAAGGCTCCGAGAAATTTATCCATCCAACCTTCAGAATTGAAACATCGATAGTTCGATTCCCCCGGAAAGCGATGCACAGACGCATTCGGAAGGCTCGCAACAGGTGCACGACGACTCGTGATTCAACACTCAAGTATCCTTTATACCTTATAAGGTGAGTCTCGTTAAAACCCGTGACATTCTAAAGGCGCCTCCCCCCCCCAACAATGCGAGTATTTCTTGAAACTTGTCGGAATATAATATTACTTTCAGAATTTATTAACATTTTATATAGTGGGAGCACTAGTCATCATTTATCGCGTACGAGGAAAACATTTGTCTGCTCCATGTGAAATCGAAAGGACAAGAGAGCTAGAAAATAAATAGTACTGACCAAGCGTGCGCAGGTGTGTACATGAGTTCCTGGTTTGGTTTAACTTTTAAAAGCTATATTTTCTACCTCCACAATTCTGAGTCACAACACTGACTTGGCGAATACATCTGGGAATTCACGGTTATTTTAAAGCATCAGAAACGGAAATAGGCCTACGTAACAGAGCCTAGGAATCGCCACTACTTCCAAAGAAGCTATGCTAAGAATTTTTTTACACCGTGAGAGAAATCCACTCATCTTGTAAAGCTACAATCCGCTAAAATAATGTAGTATGCAGTTGGGAGTTAAATAATTAACCACTGTCAATTAAAATATCAACACTCTCCATGGTATTTTTATCTTGTCGTGGTGGAGTGGCTTGCGTGCTTAAATGATCCTGAGAGCTATGCCGGCGGTAGCATTGCTGTCGACAGGGTTACCCATGCCGGACTGGTCGAAGGTGATAAGCCAGACGAAAAAAGTACCTTGGTGGAAAGAGTGGCGATCTTTCACCGTAAAAATACAACCGTCAAGAAATGCGGAAATGGGAAATAACTAAAGATAGGGTTGTATGGAGAGCTTATGTCCGCGCGGCCACGAACCTACGGGTTCGATAGTGCCAGTGAGTAAGTAAGTAAGATTTATCATATATGCTTTATAGGGCCTACTTGGTTTTTCGTGATGTTTTTATCCCCTGATAAAGGATTCAATGTCGATACTTAATATTATCCTTTCTTCTTCACTTCTTCAAACATTCTTGAAAGCTTGTATACAATTATTAAAATTATGTACTCAGTGGTTAAAAGAATAACTCCATTACGTGTCGGGAAATGAACAGAGTTACAAAGAATTAAAAGCGTTCCTTCACGAGTACTTAAAACAATTGAATGGTACATTACATTAAATAATCCATTTAGTGCATTAGCGAGTCATAAGTGAATATTTTTGTGTTTTATTGTAAGACTGATAATAGAGTTTTCTGTTTTCTTTATCATGAAAAAGTGAAGAATCCAACATACACACTAATACAGAAATAGTAATATTTCATTAAAGCGCTCCTCGAGTACAAAGTGAAATGATGGGAAACGAAATCAAACACCACAGCACTCTACGGAGGGATGTGAAACACTTGGAATTACGTTAATGGCCATCCAACTCCCTCCCTTTCCATCCGCAATGCAAGAGAAACGTGCAATGGTAAAAGTAAACGGTTTTAAAAACGCGCTTTATAAGAAAGAAAGTGGTAGGGGTTAAAAAAAAAAAGATTTACGTTGCAGAGAAGCGTACTTATATACGCATAACTTATATATTTAGGTAGCCTAAATTAATGTTTTTATATACATTTTTCTTATTACTTTAAACATGAAAGAAGTTTTGGTATACAAAGCCAGGTTAAATTATTTCAATATGATTTTTATGTAATAATAATAATAATAATAATAATAATAATAATAATAATAATAATAATAATAATAATAAACGGTCAATAAAATATATACCGGTACTTCTGTCAAAATGAGTGGGTTCTATATAAACAATCTAACAACTAAACGTCATCAATATATTATTTTTATCATTAATCAAGGATTGGTTCCTTCTGAATTCGTTCAGACTCCAACATTATTATTTATTGATCTGCCCATATGTTTGTTAGTCTATCTAAGTTTATCATAAGTAATGCCACGAGTGATTTCCAAATTATCGATAAATTCACGAATCACGAAGTGAGGAGTGAATTTATGTAGAGAAGTCGGAAATCAAGAGTGGCATTTGATAGGACTATTTAACGAATAAAATTAAGCTATTTACTCACAAATCATTATTTAACTATAGTTATTTTAAAATATTTATACATTTAATGTAAACGGGAAGTCTGAAAACAAATGAGAAACGATTGGTACGCTTCATTTGCTTCTTTTGTGTATCACTGCAACAAGATCATATTACTTATTGCCAAAAGATCGCAATGTTGTAAGAATGCACTTTAGCGGAGAAATTTATAACTAACATTATAGATATTAACAGGTGAATGATGACAAATCAAGAGCTTCAGAACATTTGAATACTACTACGATATTTATAGGTATTAATTCATTTCTGATGTCCTATGATGTAAATACATCAATTATATTTTTCTGCAACCATATTTCCTGGAAAATAATTCGTTTAATAAAGTGGAAATAATGGTTTCTTTTTTGTTTTGTGTGGTATAATCAATTGCTACAAACAAATGTTTTTATATTATCTCCCGCATGCTCTATCTGTTGATATTCATGCACTATATATATATATATATATATATATATATACACACAATCTGGTAGCCGTATTTCTTGGACAGTCAGTCACTGCAAAATAATGCTATGACCTATTCAGAATGTTAAAAAAGGAGGTGCTCTCTTTAATATGATAAACTTTGGTTGATAAATTAATAGTGCCTACCAAGTTGTCCACGGTGAGCTACTATTCATTCTCAACACATGTTGTGTGCATAAACTTCCATGTGTGTGTATGTGTATATATATATATATATATATATATATATAAACGTCAACATTTTTGTTTCATCAAAACTAAGCATAACATAAAAGTAATTTCTTGAAAAAGTAAGGTCGATTTCGTTATGAAATCCGACTATTAGGTGTAGGAGCTCACTTGAAACAAATATTTAAAAATAGCTCTAGTGGTTACAGTTTTCGACGTTTCAAGATGTAACTCACTCACAACATACAAGTTAATTGACCCTTAAACTCGCAACGTATCCTATGTATACGCTACATTAATTTAGTTAATTAATGTTTTGAATAAAGTAATGGAAATATGAAACGGTAGATATTAAACTGATGTCAAATTACACAATATGTAAATAGGTATTAACTCATGGTTTAAACATGATTTGTTTTCTCTGTGGTCCGACACTTTTAAATAAGCTGGCATCAGAAATTGAGTATTTCCAATTTAACAAAATGGATATATATTCCGTAAATCGGCACAACGTTACTACTAATTGGACTTGCTGAGGAATTCGCTTATTTTACACCGTTCCAGCTTGAACGACTTTATAATAGAGTAAAAGCTCCTTATTCGCGGAGAATATGTTCCATAAATATGCCGCGAATACAGAAACCGTGAATATGGAATGGTAATTTGTATGGGTATATAGGGGATACGTCCCAAGGTCCCAAAATAAAATAAAAATTATCATAAGTAATGCCACGAGTGATTTCCAAATTATCGATAAATTCACGACTCACGAAGAGAGGAGTGTATTTTTCTAGACAATTTGGAAAACAAGAGTGGCATTTGTTAGGACTATTTAACGAATAAAATTAAGCTGTTTACTCACAAATCGTTATTTAAATATAGTTGTTTTAAAATATTTATACATTTAATGAAACCGGCGTTGTTTGAAAACGAATGAGAAATGTTGTTTCATTTGTTCGTTACTGCAACCAGATCATATTTATTGCCAAATTGAATCGCAATATTGTAAGAATGCACCCCATTGGAGATAAAATGAAACACATAATTACAGGTTATTAATTAATTTCTCATATCCTATGATGTAAATATGTCAATTATATTTTTCTGCAACATTAATTCCTGGGAAATAACATATTTAAGAAAGTGCAAACAGTGATTTATTTTTTTTAATAGTAAAATCAGTTGCTACGAATGCTTTTCTATTATATCTCGCATCTCGCAAGCTGAATCTGGTTACATTCGTGCACTATATATATATATATATATATATATATATACAGACAATCCGGGAGCCATTTGATAAAATGAAAATGATAAAATTGAGATGAAAACGCGACTGTGATCGGTTGTAAATCAAAATTCATTAAAATGTGATTGGCCATTGGCTCCCATTTGGGCATGAGTTAAATAGTCAAAATAAAATACATTAATGAGAAATTTTTAACAATTTATATTAATTATTACTGTCAGGCTTAGGCACGGGCTTAAAGAACTTAGTAATGTTTTGCTGTTTTTATAAAGTCTTTAAATTTAGATTGATATAATTGAGAACAAAAAAAGAAACTTTTTTTTTGTCTCAGAAAGAAAAATATGCGATTCTGATAGTCTTTTTTCTCCTGAATTCAAATATAATATCGGTTCTTATCCATCACGCAAGGTTTCCGAGAGACAGAAATTTTTAATCTTAAACACTTTAATATTTTCTACACTGGTAACTACACAATATTCGAACATTCGGACTGACCTAGAAAATAAGAAATTACGATTTTCTACTATATTTCGCCTGTGGAGCATCCCTCTTGGTGGTCCAGAAATAATCGGCCAGCATATTAGGATTCTGTTTGCCTTGATATCTCTTTTCCATAGCTGAAACCATTTAAGTTGGCTCATTTGATTTTATTTTACAATAGACAAATGGACGAAAAACGTTTATTAAAAAATAATTATTTAAATACATTAATTGAAATTGAAATAAAAAGAACTGTGGGTGATGGAGAAATTCCGAATACATATTTGAAAACACGATAAAAAAAACCTGCATTAATTGCAACTATTGGTACTCATGAGACAAAAATCATGTTGATCAGTGTATATAGCTGTGAATTCAGCGATATAATTCCTTACTTTGTCTTCGGATTTCTTGATGAATCGTACAGTTGATTCATTAACATGGAAACAGTGTGATATAGACGCAAACGACTCAGCAAGTAAGCGGTCAAACATTTATTTTTACTTTAAGCGGCAACACTACTTTTTTCCGTATCGAAACTAATTTTCTTTCCTTTTACTCTACATTATAAATTGGCAACAAAGCAGAAGAGATACGCGTTATTCAATAAAAATTATTTCAACGAATGACGAGTTGAAACCCTTAGGCGATCCAAATCAGAGAAAAGCTAATCGTACTAAAAAAGACGGTGGCAAGCCGTAGCGTAGTGGTTAAGGCACTGCGCTACAAGCCGGAAGGTCGAGGGTTCAAGTCCCGGTGGGGTCAGGATTTTTAAACTGACCCAAACCTTCTGGCGGCACTATGGCTCTGGGGTCGACTCAGCCTCTAACTGAAATGAGTACCAGACGCTTGTTCTGGGGTAAAGGCGGCCGTCACGCAGGGCAGACAACCCGGCTGATATCAAGTGCCGATTGTCAAGAAAAAGTGGGAGCCTTAACCTCCTACTACCCAAGGGCCTCCTGAGGCCTGTAGTGGGATCAAAAAAAAAATAAAAAAGACGAGTAAGACTGACCTCCACTGGGTTAAAGGTCACGCAGGTCTTCGAGGGAATGAGAGAGCTGACTATCTGGCTAAAATAGCCGCTAGCTACAAAACTACTATCGACTACAACTCCATCCCTATAACACGAGGCAAGCAGTTATTAAAAGAATACTATGAAACAATCTGGAATTTAATTTACACCAAATCAAATGACGCCTTCCATACCAAAATGTTCATCCCCAACATACCTTATAGACTCTCTCTATCTCTATGGCCTAACTATATAACCACACAATTTCTCACCAACCATGGACTATTTAAATCCTACCTACACAAAATGAACAAAACTGCTTCAACTTATTGCAACTGCCCAGAAATATCACTACAGACCGCCAACCATCTGATGACTGAATGCAACATGTTCTCCAGAGATAGACCAGCTATACTACAAATTGCTACTCCGCCAAATATTCTGAAGTTCCACTTTAACACAGTCAACGTTGCAGAATTTCTTACGAGGATCTTCCGTCAACTACAAGAACAACTAGAACAATAATTGAACAATTGTAAAACTGTAAATATCCCGTGATATACCATTGGTGAAACACGGGTTGTAGCATATATGTAAAATAAAGAAAATAATAAACAATAAAACACCTATAGTGGCGAGGACGTCATTTATCAACAGACATAACGGTTCGTGAATTACGGCGGCAATGGCTTTTAACAACGAACTTTAGGCTTAGTGACAATAAGACTTGTTTTACTTTGATATTAATGTGTCCATTTGGTTTGAATCGCTCCTGGTAAAAGCTGCCTTGGCACATGCCTGCGATAAAAAAAAAAAAAGTTGCTGATGGTTAATAAAGGATACTAATCCTTGTAATATACCGGCTGGATCCGCGAATAAAGCAATTTTTAGCCGCGAATACAGGAACTGTGTCGCAATTTTGTAACTCGCGAATAATGAAAACGCGAATAGGGAACCGTGGATAAGGGGCTTTTACTGTATTCCATCTGATGAAAAAATATTATCATTAATCGCCCAAGATAGCATATCATTAATAGATGAAATTAATAGACCAGCAGTTACATTAAAAAATATTGGTCATCAATGATATTGAAGTTATGAATATTCAGATTTTATAAAGGTAGAGTTTGATTCATATATAATTCCCCAAAATGAAAGAGAAACAAGACATTTTCGTCTTCTATAAACCAAAGGGATTACGGGCCGGTTTCGCCAACAGAGGTAACTGTATTACGCCAGTTTCCCTGTGTATAATGCATAGCTTAAACTGGCGTTATAGAGTTACCTCTGTTGATGAAACCGGCCCTTAGAGATGTAGTAAAACCTAGAAGAGATGGAAAGAATCATTGTGAATTCGGAACAGGCGAATCGCCTAAACCTTGAAGTGAAGATGATTAAGATGACGATGATCATTAATAAAATGTGTGCACGTAGGATTGTAAATTGCAATAAATTTACAGTTAACAAAGTTTACATCCAGAGAGTTTCTTGGATGCGCAAGACAGCAAAAAGACATTCATTTCAATTTGTGAGCTGCAGAGCAACGCTACCGCATTAGTAGAGCCGCGATGTGCTTTTAATCCTGTTTTTATAAGACCTGGATCCTTCACTAACTCATTAACCATTCCGTACAAAATGTATTGTATCGTGACGCCATAAAATAGCCTTGGACGATGGAGCTGGCTTTCGAAGGTAATATGCATGGGATCCCAAGTTCAAATGCGAGATACCACCAATTAGACTGACAAGGGAATTGCCAACCTTTACATGCTGAAACCCATGTTGAAATTTCTTCCAGCGAAGCGTTGTGATGTATGAAGGCAATGTCCAAAAAATATCTGCCGTCTTTAACTGCAAGACACTAAAATCAAGCGTCAAATCTCTCATTTCAATTATAGAGACATAATACAACACATTTATTGGCAGACTGGAAAACACTCACTATCCGCCGTCCGCGCCGCGGACGATTTAATTTGATCAGACAGAGGAGGACAGCCCGTTGGTTTCTTTTTATGGGTCATTCTTAAAAAATGTACATCGTCACCGATTTTATTCTAATTTGTCAACTAATCTGTTGTTACATTTAAGAATAACACAGCATTTCTCAGTGTAAAAGGCTATGTTTGCATATGTGGGTCCAGTAATCTAACGGCTGTAAAGGATATTTATTGCCAGCAACTATAACATACTATGGGTTGGGTATGGGAAAAAGGGAATGAAAATCGTAAGAATGTGTGGCGAAAAATAAGGAGGAGGTACTTAGATATGAACCAACCAGATATTTTCACCGAACGTACGGGAAAACGCTCACTGTTATTACAAAGAGACCTAAAACATGTTTGGGGAAAAGAATCTTATATACTCAACCTAGGATTTAAAGAGAGATCCGGGCTTGCTTGGTTAAGACTAGGAGCATGGAAATTTCTAAAAATTAGCGACCATCACGAAATGCGAATATGTCCAATGTACGGAGCTTTGAAGACGAGATACATGTATTAGGAAAATGTAACAATTTATAATATTGGAAGCGTCAGTTATTACCGGAAGGATTTCTAAATTCAAATCGTAAAAGATGGCAAGCTACGAATTAATGGTAAATCCAGAAAATTGGATAAACTTGGGTAAATTTCTGGACAAACGCGGAAAATAAGAACAAACACTCATTCATGAATAAATACATGTTATCACAATACAATACCATTAATTCTTAATAATTCTTACTTACTTACTCACTGGCACTATCGAACCCGTAGGTTCATGGCCGTGCGGACATAAGCTCTCCATACATTCCTATCCTGAGCTAATGCTTTCCAATCATTCCCTGTATAATCTACTTCCCTCAAATCATAGTTAATGTTGTTCTCCAACCTCATTCTTGGTCTACCAACTGGGCGCCTTCCTTCCGGCTTTCCTACAAGAAGTTTCCATGCACGTCTTTCATTCCCCATACGCGCAACATGTCCTGCCCATCGGAGTCTACGAGACTTAACTGTTCTTATTATATCTGGCTTCCTATAAAGATCATGTAGTTCATTGTTATGTAGTCTTCTCCATTCACCTGTCTGTTCATCTCTCTTTGGTCCAAAAATTTTCCTAAGAACTTTATTCTCAAATACTCGTCATAACTTAATTAATGTATAATGTTATTGTATTATTATGTAATTGTAATATTATTGTGTTTTCTTTATGTAATTGTAATATTATTGTTTTTTATTTACACTTACCAAATATTACTTTATTGTAACGGACTGTCAACAGCACGTATGGCTTACTGCCCGTGCGACCCACATTTGTAAATAACATTGTATATATCTTACATTTAGTCTAATAAATTCCTATTACTACTACTTGTAACATCAAATACATATATTGGTGAAGACTTTCAAGGCTATCGTTATATATATTAAAATACCTTTTCGGGATTCTTGGCCGGGTCTTGTAGTATTGTCTTATGGACATCGAGAAGACGTATCTTGTAGTATTGTCTTATGGATGTCGAGAAGACAATATTACAAGACACGGCCAAGAATCCCGAAAAGGTATTTTAATATACAATGAAATGAGTTGTCTCAAGATAGCGTCTGAGGCTGGTACTCCAGAAGTCTCGGGTTAAAAATCAGGTATTGATCAACCTGATATTTTTCTCCTAGTTTTTGTCAGTCGTCAAATGCACACTCTGGATAGAATTTGTCATTACAAGTATTCATAACTTTACAAATCATATTATTTTCATCATTTCAAAGCATTATAAAAAGTAAAATAAATATATGTGAAATGTTATGAATGAAGTAGAAAACAATATTTCTATTAACAATTAATAATTAAAAAAAACTTTGAAACTGTTCGAATTATTTGCTATCATCCTGATGTCGATTAAACATATAAACCGAAGTGCACAAAACATTTTCTAACATATAAGTAGAACGATTCCGGTGGGATGTTACTTCGCCGTAAATATATTCACTAAATTAAAGTGGATAACATTTTAATCATTATAGCTGTGAACGTTTTAGGGCTAGGCTCCATTAAATCTAGTTCTCTCTCTCAAGATAAGATTGGTTCAAGCACAGTCTATTAGGTCATCCTCTGCTTCTATGCCCTGTTGAATTATTTTCTCCATTTCCATTATTATAAGTAGATTTAGCTAATAAAATAATATAAATTTTAAAATAAATTTTTCCAACTCACAGAGCAATAATTTATGTAATAATGTTTTCATTAGTTTAGATTCGATATGAAATAAACCTTGTATTTCAATAACGCAATTTCCTCTGATGTAGTGGTATCGACCACGGAGCACGTTTTCTGAATGAGGTGTTTATTCGAGTTTTTCCTCGCCTCTAAATCAAATGTCAGTGGATATTAAGGTCAAATAAGTATGGAAACTATATGTCTATCATAGTCCACATACTTTGGAATAATAATTACAAATAGGAATGAGATGCATAAAGAAATTGAGGAAAAGCATGCTATTATGCATAACACGGACTCTTGTACCAAATACTCTTAAAAAACTGTAAACTGAAAATATACAAAACTGTTATTCTTCCAATTATATTAGGCCTATATGAATGTGAAACATGGACTCTGACTTTAAGGGATGAAAAAAGACTACGAGTGTTTGAGAATAAAGTTCTTAGGACAATTTTTGGACCAAAGAGAGATGAACAGAAAGGTGAATGGAGAAGACTACATAACAGTGAGATACATGATCTTTACAGGAAACAGATATAATATGAACAGTTATGTCTCGTAGACTGCGATACACAAGACATGTGGAACAAATGTGTAATGAAAGATGGACATGAACATTTATTGTTGGAAAACCAGAAGGAAAACGCCCAGTTGGTAGACCAAGGATGATGTGGGAGAATAACTTTAACAATGATGAGGGAAACAGATTACACAGAGAATGATTGCAAAACATTTCAGGAGAGAGATGTATGGAGAGCTTAAGTCCGAACGGCCATTAATCTCGGGATCGATAGTGCCAGTGAGTTAGTTAGTCATATCCCTATCATAATCATTATATAATATTCACCTTGTTCAGTACGAATGTATGAGTGAATATTGTACGGGTATCTTGTCTTAAATTTGAGTGTTTTAGATGGTCTGAGCATTTGGCCAATTACACATGTGGAGAAGCCTTCAATTTCTTACAAAGAACAAAAAATTATATTTGTTATCCAGAATTAATAATCCTCTCTCCATTGATCTGTAAGCCTCCTCTAGGCATGAGATATGTATAGTTATTTACAAGGATTAAAAGTGAGGTTCATAAATGAATTCAGAATTAATAAAAAAACTTCAAATTCTTATAATATAACGATTTTATATAGTATTAAACCTATGTGAAATTTTACTTTTTTAAATAAATATCAACTTTTATAAGATTCATGATGTGTTCCGTTGAGGTATTATTCAAAATTAATATAAACTTATGGAATATTCACCTTAAAGGTGAAACACCAGTTTTGAATCCTGCCGATGATGGGACAAGTCCCGAAAGCGCTATAGTTAAATGATTAATTAAGTTGAGGAGACGGACCTTTCAGGTGAATATTCCATAATTTTATATTAATTTTAAATAAATATCGACATATTCGCTGCATCATATAAATCCAATATAAAAAAGACTACCTCAAAATATGCTAAAAATGCTTGGTAGGTAGCCTGTGTTCAAGGTATACAATTATTTAAAGTTGAAGTTCGAATAAATATATAATATCGAAAATATGTGCTAACAAAATATAAACCATTGTATAAACCTACAGTTATTAATATATTGTCGGTATTGCAGCATTAGTGTAACAATTTAATATAATATAAAGATTTGGTCCATTCACTACTGTCATTAACATATAGAATGCCTATTGTACCACAACTGTTAAAAGTACTTTTCCGCACAATGAAAATAAATATTGGCCTCAAAATAAGACATGTAATTAGTGTCAATTTGAACTTTGACTATGTAATTGATCGAGTATACTTGCCTATATACTTGTAAAATTGTTAATAAAATTACTATTTTTTTAAGTTTCCCATAATACAGTCATACTTTCGTGAAAGTTGAATCAATTTGTGAATATTACGTACATTTTCCATTTTTCAGTCATTTTATAAAACCATACGTCTACACAACTGAAATGTGACACAGTATTAAATAAAATTACCAACACACACACACGCACACGCACACACAACACAACACACACACACACCACACACACCAACACACACACAACACAACACAAACACAAACAGAAACACACACACACACATATATATATATATATATTAAAACTAAGCGTTAAAGGATTTCCATTATTATTATCATTATCAATATTATTATTATTATTATTATTATTATTATTATTATTATTATTATTATTATTAGGGTTGTAAGGGGTAGTGATGTGTATATGGCCTCTCCTACCCAATTCCCATTCTCACCTTCTCGTGGTACAACCCGTTTTTACAAACGAGGCTGTTAGGACCGAGTCATGGCGGTATTACCGTTCCATCGGGCACTGAGTAAATGCGGTATCCTAATGTCTGTCCAGATACTAAAAGGTAGCAGCCCTACCACTAGAATACTTAGCGTCGGGCCAGTAACCCGTCCTAAGGAACCTCAACTTTACTTGCAAGTCTCAACACGAAGAAATCCAGAAGGAATTGAAATATGAGTATCAACCTGCAGGAAGAAGAAGACCAGGACGTCCACTCAAAAGACTTTTGGAAAGTGTTTCTCTTGAGGCCGAAACAGGTCAACAAATTACCTAAATTCGTGAATGTACTATGATGATGATTATAATAATAATAACGATGATTATAATAATAATAGTCCACTACTGTGGTCTCGAGGTAGAGTGCTGCCTTGTCACGCAGTGGGATCGGGTTCGATCCCCGGTCGGGACAGCTTTTCTGGGTGAGGTTTTTATCGGGGTTTTTCCTCACCTGTAAGACAAATGTAAGGAAAACTTTAAGGCCCAAACGGTCCCCGAAATCATATGGACATCAACATCATCCTTATCATCATCATCTTTCACCGGTATGGAAAGCAACGGGAACCTACCACAACTACAATTCCCTAGTAAAGCTGCAAAGCATAGCATGAAAATGCTATGATTGCAGTGAAAGACCTGCCCTCGGGCAGAATTACTAGGGATGGATAATCATAATAATAATAATAATAATAATAATAATAAAATAATAATAATAATAATAATAATAATCAAGTTATGAAACCATCCCTTGTACAAAAAAACACCAGATTACGTTTATATAACACTTTGGCTAGACCAGTGTTGACCTATGGTAGTGAAGCATGGACACTAAAAAAACAACATGAAAGCAGAATAACGGCTTGTGAAATGAGATTCATGCGTAGAACAGTGGGTTACACCAGATGGGATCGGAAAAGGAACACCGATATCTTAAAAGAATTGAAGACTACGCCAATTTTGGAATATATTAAACAGTACCAACTAAATTGGAAACACCATCTTGAAAGAATGAGTTTAAATCGGATCCCCAAAGCTGTTTATAATTATATACCAAGAGGACGAAGATCACTGGGCCGTCCTATGAAACGCTGGAGGGAAAATTTTCTATAGGATCGTAACAGGCCTTGGCCTAATACTTGGAAGGAAGAAGAAGATAATAATAATAATAATAGTAATAATAATAATAATAATAATAATAATAATAACAATAATATGTCCTCAACAAAATTAATTATAAGATTTTTGTAAAAATAAACAATTGAAATTGTTTGTACACGCAAAAAGTATAACTGAAGATAGATTCAATGGTTTCCACCTGGCAGGAGAAAAAAAAAGAGTAATGACAATCTGGAGCACGAAGGAGAAATTTAAAATGGAGACTGAAACAACAAAGAGAGTTGGCATAAAGCAATTCACCGAAAGTGGATACAGGAACAAAACCTTGAAATACCTGCTAAATAATAAATAAATAACAATTGTTATTGCTATTATTATATCTGTTACGTACTAATTCTAGCAAAAAGCAGGCGCTTACACAAGTAGCCTAGAAATGAAGGTGGTCCCAGGTGGAGGGTGTTACACATCTGTAACATGTAACATATGAACTGTTAGAAGAACAAAAGAGACGTGTATAAATAGACATAGCGGGTATACCCTGACTGAGAGACGCAACATCGCCCGTGTTAATTCTCCGGCACACAGCAATTAATCCCGATTTGTCTGAGCTCGAGTCCCAGCTGCGGAAGTGGGTCCTCGTTGAGCTGTACATCACGCTGTTCATGGCCCACATGGGACCTACTGCTTCCTCGTGCAATCCTTTCTTTCTTACATTTCAGGTCATTCGAGCCACGCTTCACTTTTTCTCTTTCTCAGATACCGGAAAGTACTCCAATTTATTATTTTCTCTTCTTTAAAATGTATTCTTATCCATTCTCGTTAAAGACACTTAAGTAACTTTAACATTTAACGTCCTACCACCATCTGTAAAACATTCGATAGCATTCCTTATATAGTTAAGATCTTATTGTAAAGATTATTTTATACATTTTAAGAAATTGGTTATTCCTAGTGTATACAGTGTGTATCAAAAAGGATGGCGCAAACTTACATGGTTGAAAGTATACGTTAATAGAAGCAACAAAGTCCCAGTAAACATGGACCCGCGCGAGATAATTACGAATATATGGTTCAAGTCTCCACTGACTTCATTGTAAACATCGTCATAGTTAGTACAAATTAATTTGAATTTAGATTTTACTATTAACTTTTCATCTCATTTAGTTCACATTTCACAGTTCACTTCACTTATGCGTTACCTGTTAAAGGAGGTGTTCGAAGTGTCTTCATTGCATCTGGATGCAATACTGTGCTCGTCTCTTCAATGAATGTCGAATTCTTTCGAAAACCCCTGGATCATTTCTGAATTCTTGATAAGCATGTAGAACTCTCTGCTCCAGTTATTCAACAGTGTTAATGGTGTGCTGTACACTTCGCTTTTGAGGTGACCCCAGACACAAAAATCCAAAGGATTTAGATCAGGTGATCTTGGAGGCCAATATACAGATCCGTCTCGACCTACCACCATCTTTGGCCGTATCTGCGAGTTAGATACCGTCTCACAGCAGCAGCAAAATGTGCCGGGGCTCCATCATGCATGTACCACAAACTCCGACGTTGCTGAAGGGGAACATCCTCAAGCAAATCTGGAAGATGACGCCGCAGAAACCTAAGGTACCTCCGTCCATTAAGTTTTCGTGGAAGAATGTGTGGCCCATTGTGATGATCAACTAGTACCCCTAACCACAATTTCAGTGAGAAACGGTGCTGATGTGGTGACTCATGAACAACACGTGGGTTTATTTCACACCAAAAATGTGTATTATGATAATTAAAAACACCATTGCGTGTGAATCCTGCTTCGTCTGTAAATAAAATGTTACATGCGAAACGAGGGTTGACTACAGTTTGTTGTTGCATCCACTGACAAAACATCACTCTAGAAACAAAGTCCGCATCATTGAGACATTGAACTCGTTGGAGGTGGTAAGGGTACAGTAAATTGCGCTGTAAAATTCTCCATACACTACTGTGGCTTAGTACAGGTACTTGTGTGGCAATTCTTCTCGTCGAGGTTCCTGGAGAGAGCTGTACTGCTTCCAACACCATATCCTCATCCTCAGGCGTAATGCGAGGAGGCCTACCTACTACTCACTACTCTGCCATGTGCAAAACCCCCATTTTCTCTCAGGCTCTGATGGACCCTTGTAAATGTACTACTTTCGGGGTGTCTTCGATCAGGATATGTTTCTTCGTACAAACGTGCAGCCTCCCGTGCATTGCCATTCGCCCTACCGTACATCAAATACATATCCGCATGCTTTTCGTTACTGTAAGGTTCCATTGTAACTACAACACAGCACAAGTGGCACTCCTCAGACGAGACTGATTCCTTTTGAGACTGTGTACTGTATCCGTCCGGTACGTTCTGCGTGTATGGTTTGATTACAACTCCACCTCTCGGTCGGCAATGTTTAGTTTTATAAACAAAGAATATCGGACGGCTTCAAATGCGCAAGGAGTAAACCGTACGATATTACAAACAATGACGTCAGTGGCGGCTTGTAACCATACATTCGTAATTATCTAGCAAAAGGCTCGTTTGCGGACCCATGTTTACTGGGGCATTGTTGCTTTCTATTATCTAGTACTTTCAACCATGTAAGTTTGCGCCATCCTTTTTGATACATATATATATATATATATATATATATATATATACAGAATGGTAATTAATAACACAGACAAACTTTCAGGTATTGTAGAGGAGAGTTAGACGAATAATTTGAGATAAGGAACTTGGGGTGTGTGAAGTCAAAATTTGAAGGTACACGACTTTTTTAAAACTGGATGTTCGTACTCATTAATCAACAATGAAGCAAACTATGAACATGGTTTGTCTGTTCCAATAGTAGGATAACCCTAATTTTAATTACAAACATAGCTTAGTTTTCAAAATTTGAACAAAGTTTTTTATGAACATTTCATCTTTCGGCAAGAGCCAGTGCGCCACTGACAGTCTGTATTTCGTGTTCTGTCATGCAATCATACGTAATAGATATCTGGTAGGTCAGACGTCGTTCGCAGTAATAGCTCAGTCTGTAGCATGCTTAACACTGAATGTTGTAATGCCGAGTTCAAATCACTCTTCTTGGTTTTTGTATTTTTATATCCTTTTTAATTTTTATTCTGAGGAGGACATTGCTTATGTAGTTACTTAATTGACTTTCTGATATTCTGTTTATGCAGTGTGGCAAGAATTAATAGACTCTAAGTACTAAAATATACGATTAATAGTAATAACTGGAAGGCGCACAAACGTGCACGTGAGTCTATTACCAACATAGGAACCCCAAACGAATGGTACCTACCCCTCTAAGATGTAATGAATAACATGTGCATTTGGAGTGGAGTAAATTACTTTATGGGAGGAGTCATCGCCCTTATAAGGCAAGGACACGTCACAAAACGCTCTCACATACACTCATACGTTCTACAACAAATAAGTCATACAGCAACCTTTAGTAAATTTTAAAATCCTAAGTATTTTAAAATCCAAGATAATTAGTAACTCAGAATTTTAAGTGATATTAAATATACGTGGACTTAAATAAAATCATCAACTCCACTCCGAATATTAGTGAGATATAAAATATTGTAATTCTATGTCGTGCAAAATTATTCAATAAACTGGAGTAATAAGTTTAAATTTATTTATAATTACATAAATAATCTAAACATCCCTGAGTTATCATATTATACCCTGAGCGAACCGGCACAGCAGAAGTATTTATTTTGAGTTAAACTAATTGCATGATTTGTTTACATGAAATGCACAGGTAAAAATTATTTTTAAATTACTGTACATTTGATCTGTTCATACCAACTGCCATGCGCGTGCCCGTGATACTAATGACTGATAACAGTCTGTTTTACTATTACTTTGAATATTGTAGGAGCAACTTTGTTTACTTGACGTGAACGTTATGGCTAATGTTTATGCATTCAATGGTTTAGCAGGTATGCTTTATGTTTATGGTGATGCAAGAGGAAATGCGCATATAGCTGCTCAAATGTACAGAGAAAGAACCTGGCAAACCACCCACCGGCGTCTACGGGTAACTGGAACCCTGGTGGTGCATAAACCGGATTCCGGCCAAGACCAAATCGTTGTACCCTGGATTTCGAAGAAGAGGTGCTCAACAGAATACGAGAGAATCCTTGTACCAGTACACAAACAATCACTCGTGCCATGTGTACAAACCACGTCAGCGTGTGGAGGTCTTGCAGGAAAAAGGACTAGGCCTCTTCCACTTTTTGAAGGTAAAGTGCTTGACAACGTTTGACTTCGGACCTCGCGTGCAGTTTTGTAACTGCGGGTCTGAGCGGCTGGTTGAACAGCCACATTTCTCCTCAAAAGTGCTTTTCACCGACGAGGCTTATTTTACAAGGATGGGGTTGTTATAAACTAGAGGTATAGTCATATTTGGGAACATGAACATCCATTTCCCATCGTAGATAGAGGATATCAACACAGGTTCGCCGTTAACATATGGGCTGGTATAATTTCCAATTACATAATGGTCCCTATCTTCTGCCTCCACGGTTAAATTGTCATGTGTACAAATAGTTTTTGATTCACGTGTTTCCTGTATTCCTGGAAGAAGTCTATCCTGGTATCCGATGTCAGATGTGGATCCAGCACAACGGAGCTCATTCTCACTTTGACAGGAATGTAAGGAACCATCTGATTAATGGTTTCCCTGGACGCTGGATTGATCGTGGCGATCCTGTAGCGTGGTCTCCACGTTCACCTAATATCACACTTCCAGATTGTTTCCTATGGGGACACCTTAAGAGCCTCGTGTATCAGATTCCAGTCGACTCAGATGAGAGGTTACTGGCGAGAACTCTGGCTGACTATGGCGAAATCAGAAATATTCCAGTAGTCTTCGAAAGAGTGTCAGCATCGTTTCGGCGCAGATGTAATTTGCGCTTACTCCATCATGGCAACATTTTGAACAATACCTATGATCTGTTTTTGAAGCATACATGAATAATGAGATTTTATTTTTCTGTATGTTTAAATAATGCCTCCTTTACTAATTGTACTGTAATATAATACAAGTTGGTTTTCATTTATTATTATTATTATCATCCCTAAATGTTATCATCTTTACTGTAAAATGAGGTATGAATAACTAATTTGACATGCTTTACTATTCTTCCACTGTCAAGTCAAACAATAGTGGGTCTAAATTTAATTATTAATTAATTAATTTTGTTATACCTTTCTTTCATGCTTGTACAAAGTTTCACGTCATAAGACTTGATGCTACATTCATACAGTATTATTTTAACCTGAAGTAATGGTGAAGCTAATGCATTAATAGCCTTGTTATTTCGGCCGTCAGAACCATCCGATTTTCACTTACGAATACTTACTGTAGTTACCTAGTGTGCTATGCATTATTCCTTGTTTTACACTAACACAGAATATTGTCATTTATTACTTTCATGCATCATACTAAAAGAAATTCTGTAGTATTTTGTACTACATTTCAGAACATCTTACACAAGAAAGAAAGAACATAAAAAAATAAAAACTCAGCATGTCTGAGGTTTGAACCTTGAATCTCACTTTCCGAACGAACAATATTTCGTACTTGGCACGTTACCACTGAGCTAAATGTTCGCAAGAAGGCAATCCGCAAAAGATGTAACAGCTTATCGAAGAAATCTTTTAAATATTTATTTATTTATTATTGTCAGTGGCGTACTGGCTCCTAACACATTTAAGATTATAACGTGAAAATTTGAACTTCTAGACTACAAATTGCATATCTCAAATTGTTTATCTAAAACTCCCCTTAAACACGACATTTCGTTTTGAACAAATGTAATCACACATTTGAGATAAGACGCTGTTATGACCAATTCACCTGGTATATTCGATAATTTCATTACCGGGTATATAATAAGAAATTATTAATATGACTTAAGTTTTAAAAATACGTTTAAAAAGTTTTTAATTGGCTATTCTGAACATAGATTTTGTATAATTCACATACTGTATTTAGTGTCAAGAATGTTCTATTGTATATTTATATTTGTTGCACGTGGTACAATGTAACATTTTCGCTTGGTAATGAACCATATCTTATCATACAGATAAAGATCAGGCTCCGGAGTCCGTTACGAAACTCAAGTTCCACTTTCACTTCTTCGACAGTCATCCTACAGGTCTATTCCTCTTGACACACTGTCTGTAGTTGAAAGACTTTATTGGCAGTATATGTACTGACATATATTCCACATTCTATCTCTATTGTTTTTATGCTCTAAAATATTATCAACCATATTAAAGATTTTTTTACTAATTCCCAATGGTCTCATTTGGAATTTGGCGTCTTCGACTTACTCCTAGTGATTTCAGGATCGTATTTGTTGAGCTTCTGTTCTCATATCTTTCATCTTTCTTGAATTCCCATATTATGGTCCAAACATTTATGCCAGTTTGGAAACTACATTGTGCAGTTTTGAATGTAAATATTTCAAAATGTGTTATCATTTCATTCAGTGCACTGGATTTATTTGTTTAGGCATTGGAACCATTACACAAGGTTCCAGATATGGAAAAGAAACAGAAGATAATTAAACAAATAACAAGCCGCAGAAATTTTAAGAACAATCATATCATCATGTCGTAAAGACATTGATTTGTCGATGAAACAGTTTATTCTTGTTTTTGCTACCTGTTTCACAGTCGTTCCTGGACTCCTTCCCAATTCTTTTCACAAAATGTTACCTTCAAGGAAAGTTTAAATTGTGAGAAGTATATGGCTAAAAAGGATATTTTGCTGCAATTCATTAAAATAATAACCAATCTTCCACTATTTAATTTAGTACTCATTGATTTTTTTTCTTGTTTGTCCAATTTATGTTTGCCAATTGTCTACATAACCATATTTCTGTTGCATCCAATCTTGTTTTCTCTACCTTTTAAGATATAGCAGATTCTAAAACATGCGAGGAAAATAAATACTGTAATAGTATCTTATTTAAGACGCTAGTTTAAACATTAATGTCATTAGCATCGCAATTCAAAACTGGGCGCGAAAGGGTCAACACATTTTATTCAGAAGCACTTATTTCAGACTTGGGGTTATTTTTCGAAAGGGTAAATCTACAGATATATATATATATATATATTTATTTATTATTACACATATATATAATAATAAATAAATGACAAGATTTACATTACATAAATCAATACAAAGACAGCGGAAAGCATAATTCAGTAAGAATGCCAAGAAATATCATTCAAAGAGTGGCATACATATAACAACGCACAATAAAAAAATACGCTTGGGAATACCTAGGAAGAGACTGTTTGGAATGTTTTAGTTGTATGATTAAATATATTTTATACCTTTAAGTGTTAACAGTGAGCCAGTTTGCTGTGGTCTAAGGACATCATTGCCTCGGTTGCAGAGAGCTTAGGATCGATCCTCGATAAGGTAAATTTTCTAACGAGATAATTTTTTCGGGATTTTTCCTTATCTCCTTGACAAAATGTCAGAAAAATTTGGGGCCTAAATAGACCCTGACTATCTGACCATCATACGCATCTGTATAATAATAATAATAATAATAATAATAATAATAATAATAATAATAATAATAATAATAATAATAATAATAATAATCTTCTGCTTCATGAAATTGGGCCTTTTGACCTGTTTTCACATCAAGTGGGATTTAATGAATCCTCCCATCTAGTAAATGGGCGTCCAACATTTCTATTGGTTTGTACTTTAGTAACAGCTGAGGGATTCTATCTGTAGGCATTCTCTTGACATGTTCATACCAGTTGTTTCTCATGTTGTCAATTCTGTTCGTTAAATATCCTCACTTCTTTTCTTGTCCAAAATTGTCACACCCGCTACTGAACGTACGAACTTCATTTCTGCAGTTTATATTTTCCTTGTGTCTGAACGGTTAAGAGTCCAATTTTCACTTGCATATGTTAAGACAGGCACTGCCATAATTTTGTAAAATTTTAGTTGTGTGCTCTTCATAGTTTTATTTTTCATAATAATAATAATAATAATAATAATAATAATAATAATAATAATAATAATAATAATAATAATAATAATAATAATAATAATAATAACAAATACCTACATGGCTACATACACATCTACATAAAGATGTATCAAAACAATGAATATATATATATATATATATATATACATACACCTACGAACCAACTAAAAACCACAGTCAGATTTATATTTCTGCAGGAACCAAACAAAAAATATGGTTCTTCGATATTCTGTTACTTGAAGTAATAAGTAAACGTTTATTTTTGTTTGTGAATTTTTTTATTCACATATAACTTTAATTTCATTTTTCTCAGTTCAGCATTTGTGGCTTGGTTTCTTTTTGCAGAATTCGATCCAATTAATATATTCACATTACAGAGATAAGCGTCAAGATAACATTTAAATCAAAGATAAAGCAAACATAAATATATGTGATCCAGATTTAAAAGCCCTCTTCCGACAGTTTGAGTCCCACGAGGCCCCTGAGGCGTGGGTCATGCACAATATTAGAGACGTTAAACTAATGAAAGTGTTAAGGCAGGTTTGACTTGGAGAGCACCCTGTATACTGCGAGGGTTGTGTAGTTGCACATTAATGAAGAGAAACAGCTGTGAGCTATGTGAATAATTACATGTCTGCTGTATCCACACTTCCATCCATTGTGTTTCTGATAACATGAATTGTCTCCGCAGTTAATGTATATTTATGAAACTGTATTCCATATCGTCACGTAACTTCATATCTACAGTTAATCACGTCCTTTCATAATCTAAATATATCAAAACCAAGTACTCAAACAAGTTTTTGTTTCATTCTAAAATCAATAGGAAATTTAATAACATTATGATGCTCTTCTTAATAATTAAGGTGAGTTTGTTTACATTTTTTCAAAACACACTTGTCTGGACTAGCTGAAGATGAAATACAAGTGAGTTTTTGAAACATGTCCTAAAAGAACTCAACTTTTATGAGGTAAGGTGCAACAGACTCACATTTAATTATTAAGAAGAACCTCATATGTTACTTCCTGTTGTAATCTAATATATAAAAATGAATGTTCGTTTGTTTGTTTGTTGGTTGGTTTGTTTGTTCGTACTTTATGCGCGGCCATACCGTTGATCCGATTGTGATGGGGTTTTTTGCAAAATGTTCAGGAGAATCCCGGGATGAACATAGGCTATAAGAGAGTTGTGATACTCAACTCCTACACCCTTAAAAATCGCCCTTTGTAGTGGAAGATATGGACAAAGTAGCTCTTTGGACGCTTAAATGGCTTACGCTGCCTAAACCATACGAAATACACAACATTAATGTACACAGAATTGAATATCTCAAAAAGCTCTACAAAAAAGTCCGCAACAGCATATGTTTATCTCTTAAGGATAACTCACAAAAACCATTTTATCTTTTATTGATACAAATAGTCCCTTATCGCTTACGGATAACTCACAATAACCATTTTTGTCTTTCATTGATCCCAAGAGTCTCGCGCCGTAGCCGAGTGGTTAAGGCAAGAAGTCTTGGCGCAGAACTACGGGACTTACGCTGGTTCGAGTCTGTACGGGGGAAGAAATTTTTCTCATGGAATGTCGGCCAGTATGGACCGGTGCACAATGGGTCAGAAATGAAATCTAGCTGGGGGGGAAAAAAAACTGTTTTGACTCTCATCAATTTATCTTTTTCTTTTTCTCCCCACTCTAATATAATTGTTATATGACGGTTCTTAACTTATCTGCAAAGGTGGGTACAATTCTAATGTTCATGACTGTGTGACGTCATCATTCACACTTCTTGAGCCACAACAGAAGGCCGTAAGAGATTTTCTTGCGAACTTATTAAATAATATCTAATTATGTCCTAATTGCTGAATTTTATGGTAAAAAAGTAACATATTTTATCGTCCGCCCATGACATGAGAATTAAATGTTCGGGCAGGACAACGTCTGTCGGGTACGCTAGTCTAATATATAAAAATGTTTGTTTGTTTGTTGGTTGGTTTGTTTGTACTTTATGCGCTGCCATACCGTTGATCCGATTGTGATCGGGCTTTTTGCAAAATGTTCAGGAGATTCCCGGGATGAATATAGGCTATAAGAGAGTTGTGATACTCCTATACCCTTAAAAATCGCCCTTTATAGTAGAAAACGTGAAAAAAGTAGCTCTTTGGACGCTTAAATGGCTTACGCTGCCTAAACCATAACAAATACACAAAATTAATGTACACAGAATTGAATATCTAAACACGCTCTACAAAAAATTCCGCGACAGCATATGTTTATCTCTAACGGATAAATCACAATAACCATTTTTGTCTTTCATTGACGCCATGAGGATCGAGACAAGTACGTAGATTCCTGTGCAAGCATACGGATAACTTACAATAACGAATTTTGTCTTTACGCTCATTTATGCCAAGAAGATCGAGATAAGTAGATTCCCGGGCAACACCGCGTTATCAGCAAGGGGAATCTCAAAATAATTACGATATAAATTTATAATTATTTTTCATTTTACTTATTCAACTAATCATAAGACGTACATTAATTTTTGTCTTTCAGCTCATTTATGCCAAGGGGAACGGGATGAATAGATCCCGGACAACGCCGGGTAAACAGCACGGGGTATCCAAAAATAATTACGATATTCTTCTTAATTATTTAACTACACGATAATTTTCGTATTTCAGCTCATTTATGCCAAGGAGATCGAGTAATCAGCACGGGGTATCTAAAAAAATGTATATTTATAATTACTTTTCCTTTTACTTGTTCAACTAAATATAGAAGCACATTAATTTTAATTCATTTAGGCGTAGCAGCGCACGCTGGGTATAGGCTAGTTTTAGAATAAATTAGACTGCTTAAGGCACAGGAAGATAAAACACAGAATTTGATTTTTACGTTAAATAACGGAAAACAAGATGACAGTCTGGACAAGCTGAAGATGAAACACAAATGTATTTTGAAACATGTCCTAAAAGAATTGAACTTTTATGAGCTAAGATGTAACAAACTCACCTTATTTATAGTTTTTTTTCCGTAGTATAATCCTTAACAATGGATTAGCACATAAACTGCAACGTATTGACAATATGCAAAATTTGTATCTGATGTAAAGTATATTCTTTTTCTTCCTTTTGGCTTTCCCCCACTTATAGGTTTGTCGTCTTCAGTTTCCATTTATTTCTATCATTCCAATCTCTTTTTCTTTTTTTTTTAATTCTTGTCATACATTATAGTTCTGACAGGTTTTCCATTTCCATCTTGGTCTGCCAAATTTATTTCTTCCAGGGGTGACCATTGGTACTTTTTTTTTGTTCATATTTAATTTTCAATTCTTTGTACATGGTCATACCATTTAAGAGTTTGATTTTCTATCCTCTTAACAACAGATGTGGTGACATTAATTTCTCTCAAAATGAATTCATTTCTTATTTTTATCAGTATATTCAATATTCGTAAATATGTCCATATTTCTTCTTCCTTCAGAAAACTCTGCTGATTCAGCAAAATTAAACATACATCTTCTCCAAGCTTCCTACCGCTTTGATCCCATCTTCTCTAACTACAATTTGAGTACACGATCGAAGGAGGACCTACTGCTTGAAATCCTACAACACAGAACATTTCGCTATACGAATTCCTATATTGTATCCACTGATAGATTCCCGATGTTTTACCACAAGAGATTAGGGACTCTCTGGTATTAACTATTTTAAATAAATTAAATTTCTGGAATTAAAGGCAGGCCAACTAGGACTGAGTCTCTGGCTGACATCTCATGCCAATTATTTTCAGAGGTGGGAGCCTTAACCTCTATATTCTCCAAGAACCTCCTAAGATCTGTATTGGGATCAATTTAACTTTATCTTTAACATCTAAAATCACTGGCATTGCTTTACTATAAGAAGGTGAAAATATCGAAACTAACTGATCAGAAGCTTATATCAGACTTGGGGTTCTTTTTATATAACGTAAAACGTACTACACGGAATCCACAGTTTCACTTCCCATAAAAACAAATACATCATGAGAATTTGTATATCCTTGAAAATCCATTTTCTCCGCTGGATTTGAACACGTGCATCTCGGAAGCACAGGAGAGCATGTTAACCACTACCCCACCAAAAAAAAATACATTAATGAGTAAATAAAACCTATACTAGATTGGTCTGAATTATGGTTTCCTTCGGAAAGGAATTAAATCTGTGCGGCATGGCAGGAACTTCAAGACTTAAAACATTATGGGCCTTTTCAGACTCAGATTTGAATTTCGTTGCTATCTGGTCAATTAGAGAATAAAATAATAGAACAAGTGAGCAATTTTAATTATTTTGGATACAATGTATCATATAGAAAAGGTGAAGACACTGAAAAAAAAAATGATATGTGTGACGCCATAAAACGAAGTCTCAAAGGAACTAGAAAGGAGACACTTTTTAAAATTTTATAAAACAATGGCGGTTCCAACACTACAATATTGGATCGGAACATTGGATCTTAACCAAAAACCAGGAACGAAGAATAGAATCGTCAGAAATGAGGTTTCTGAGGAGTGTAGCTGCTATACAATTATGGAGCAAAGGCGAAGTGAGGATATACGAAGAGAACTGAATATATTCAAACTATTAGATAGAATTACACAATATAGAGATGAATGGATGAACCACATCAATAGAATGGATAACAATAGAATTACGAAACAGATTCTTCATTACAAACCACTAGGACAAAGAAATGTTGGAAGACCCAGTAAAAGATGGACAGACCAATTCTAACATGAGATCGGAACAGACCAGCAGGTCTAAACCTTGATGCTGCTGACGATGGTGATTGCTAAAAAGTGTAGTTAAATAAAATAGTCGCTAATAGTCTTCTTCTTCTTAAACTTAATTTGTAGGATTTTCATCCTGTTTATTTCCAAAATCACTCCTCGGAGGAAGACGTACTGGATGTGCATTCACTGTCTATCCATCTCTTGGCTGGTCTTCCTCTTGTTCTTCTCCCGTCCATTGGTCTATCTTCTTTAGCTATATTCTTCGTCGCTAATAGTAAATATGATAATATTATCAATACCTCTATTTAACCTTAGGCCTTAAGGTCTTGCCTATTATTTAACCCGGTTACATAAATTTACAACAATTAATTTTATAAATACATTCTATATTTAAAATAAAATAAATGATTACATGGTAGGCTTAGAACATAAATAATCAACCATATAAAATATAAACATACGTAGGCATATTGATTTATTCTAAATTTAACGAATAAAAAAGGCGAATTATAAAATAGAAAAGTTTAAATAAAAGTGAAACTTAAACCATGGCGCGACAGGCCTAGACGGTTTAATCTTCTTGTAAGCCCATGTTTCAGTTAACAGAGATTTAGGCGCTCTCCCCTACAGGGAATAATTTGAACCATATAATTTAGTTACACTTGTTTTCGTATAGATGTCATTTGAGTGGTCCGTGGTCAGCGTTCCGCCTCATACTGACATCTAGGAAACCAAGGTAGTACTAGAACGGGAAAATTCGGTAAATTTTGCTTAGAGGCCTTTTCATTCAGGCTTAAGGATCTTTTACGAGCCTGAAAATCTTCAGACTCGGAACCCACGGCTGAAAGTCCCTCCCGGAGGACTTGCTCCTTGGATTTTTCCATCCTAAAAAAATCAATCGACCCCGGCCGGGTTTGAACCCGCGACCCTCGGGACCAGAAGCAAGGAGCATAACCACTAGACCACCGCGGCCGAATAGCGGTTTAATAATTTTATTAATATGTTATGGCGGATTGTTGATTTTAATTTTTAAAATTATTTCGTTGACTGTTGGTCTCACATGTGTTAATCACAAAGTTGGACGATCATCCAGTCAGTGTAGGCGGTGACATGTGGTCAGTATGTCGGGTTCCCCAGCCATTATAGCTGGTTTTCTCAACCTGGAGCCGCTATTTAATGTAGTTATCCAAATGCCTCACGATGCTGGCTGGGCATCGGTCCCATACTAGCCGAAATTCCACGAAAACATTTCTTCCCCATGAAGACTCGAACTAGTGCAAATCCGGTAGCAATACCCCAAGTCATTTTGCCTTAACCACTCGTCTACGGCGCGGGGTAAAACAAACTACTAACGACTTAGTACGTTATCAGTAACACGGTAGGTCGGTACCGGAATTTGAACTTGGTAAATGCCGAACACGAGTTTCTACAAGACAAGTTGTGAAATATTACAACTATTGTTAATTATAAATTATGGTAATCGGAGCAAATTCAGAAGACCTACAAATAAATAATATGATAATTAAACGTGTTGAAGAATTTAAATATCTTGGATCTATAATATATAAATCTGGTACTCGTAAAAAATGTATTATTAACAGAGTAAATTGTGCAAGGATGGCGATTAGATCCCTGAATAGTCTTTTATGGAATAGAAATTTGACCAGAAAAACAAAAAAAAGAAGAGATTATACAGACAATAATAGAAAGTATACTTGCATATGGATCAGAAAGCTGGACAATAAATGAAAGGATGCAGAAAAGAATCTTGGCGACAGAAATGGATGGATTACAGAGAAGTATGAGAATATCCAGGCTACAACATATTCGAAATACATATATCAGACAAGAAATGGTTGCACAAGAACCTGTTATAGATAGGATAACAAAGAGAGCTCTACAGTGGTATGGACATGTACAACGGATGTCGGAAGACCAGTGGCCTAAACAGGTGTTGGATTGGATGGTACCAGGCAGAAGGAGGAGGGGGAGAAGTAGAAGAGCATGGAATCAGGGAATATATGATGCCATGATGAAGAGGGGTATGGAAGATGGACAATGGGAAGATAGGAATCTCTGGAAAGCAGGAATCAAAGGCAAACAGCTGTAAAGTGGAAAGCCTGTATTAAGTAAGTTAATTATAAAATAATCGCTTTGATTTAGCTTGTCTCTTGAAACAGTTGTATTATATCTAATGTTGTGATTTACTCGCCGAACAGATGGCAGGGGTGGAGTTATCCCCTTAACATTATAAATCATAAGACGGGCGAAATGACTTTCTCTATATATAATAAAACTCTCGGAGCAAGAGTAGGAGGGTGCGAAGTTCATTCGTTTCGACGCGGAACGGAAGGCGCTGACATTTCGAATTTCGGAGGTTGAAAAAAACCCTTGGCAAGGTGTCTCTGTATAGAATCTGTTTTAAATGCTTAAACCTACCCTCGTCTTGGTAAAATCTGATGCAGTAAAAATACGCACTAGTAATAAAAATGATGGATTCCTTTTTTTCTTTGCTCGAATAAAGAAGAACTGTATATTGGGGTGGTAATTTGTCTGAGGGATAAATACGTCATATTTCACACTGGGCAAGAGAGGGCAGGAATACACAAGATCGTGAATCAAATCTTATACAGGGGTCAGTTTTTTCTCCATGTTTTATTCACATGCAATTCTTTAGCTTTTTCAATATTTTACCCATTAATAATAGAGGCAAACATATGGGAGAACATTTTAATATTTTGAATTTTGTTCATTTCTTGCTTTTTTATAATTGTTTCAAATATAAAATGTTAAAATATTAAAATAAGTTCTTAGGAAAACATTTTGGACCGAAGAGAGATGAACAGAGAGGCGAATGGAGAAGACTGCATAATAGTGAATTACATGGTCTTTATAGAAAGCCAGATATAATGAGAACAGTTAAGTATCGTAGACTGTGATGGGCAGGACATGTGGCTCGAATTGGGGAATGAAAGACGTGCATGGAAGTTTCTTGAAGGAAAACCAGAGGGAAAACGCCCAGTTGGTAAACCAGGAATGAGGTGGCGGAATAACATTAACTATGATTTGAGGGAAGTGTATTATACAGGGGATTATTGGAAAACATTAGCTCAGGACAGGGATGTATGGAGAGCTAATATCCGCGCGGCCATGGACCTAGGGCTCGATAGTGCCAGTTAGTTAGTTAGTTAGCTGTTATATATCAGTCGTCCTCAACTAAATTAAATTTCTGTTTAAAAACTTCAACAACTATATAGGCCTTTCAGAATCATGTTCCATCTTCTGTATTTCATTTGGTACCAGATAAAATGCAGGAGATGGAACATGATTCCGAACTGCCTATATAGTTGTTGAAGTTTTTAAACAGAAATTTAATTTAGTTGAGGTCGATTGGTATATTCACGTTAATGTTTTAAAATTTTATTACATAACCTCAACGGTGCTTCACAATAAATTTTAGAAGTTTTTTTTTTCCCCAAATGCCCCAGGTTTGTCTTTCGACATTCCTGGTTTCTCTCCTGGCATGGCATACTTGTAACCCACTTCTGAGGTTGGGGCGCCAATGATATGATGGGTGATGATGGTGCGCCAGGAGAGTCCCTAATCCTAAGCTGAACCTAAGATGAATATGAATGATGATGATTGCGATGGCCATATGATTTCGGGCACCGTTTGGGCCTTAAAGTTTTCCTGACATTTGTTTTACAGGTGAGGAAAAACCCCGATAAAAACCTCACCCATAAAAAACTGTCCCGACCGGTGATCGAACCCGGGCCTGCTGCGTGACAAGGCTGCACGCTACCCCGAGACCACAGCGGAGGACAATTTTAGAAGTATTGATTGCTTCAAATATTATACTCTATTTATATTCCATAATATCTATATGCAGGTCATTATTTCGATAACCAACAAAGCCAATGCTAATATTGTTAAACAAATGAGATTAAAGTTTAAATCTTATAACGGCTAAATAAAACAAATGTCTAAATAGATATTTTATCATGTATTGCCTTACGAGTCTCAAAACGTTTCTTCCTATATCTCTGAAAGGATTTAGTCAAAAGCTTAGTTCTGCTGTATTTTGACTATTGTGATGTTATACTGACTGTTCTTAGCTATGGACTGTGAGACAAACTGCACCGTGTACATAACATATACATATTTAATGTCGAAAGATATGGCCACGATTCCCCTTTTTCCAAGAATTTTCACGGCTCCGTCTCCAAAATGGAGAGAATTACATTGCCTATTTAACACTCGTCATACTTCCACTTCCAATCATTTAGCCTGTCGTTTCCAATACTTATCCTCCAGCCATAATTTAAACACACATCACAATTTATTAGGTAATATATCGCAAAATAAAACATATTATCATTCCAGATCATATAGAATCTCTATTTCCCGCAAATGGAATCACTACCATAGGAAATCAGGGGCTGTCCGACATTAGAATCAGGTAAGGGAATCTATATAATGGGAATCTATTAACATTGGTGGATTTGTATTATTACTATATTATTATTATTATTATTATTATTATTATTATTATTATTATTATTATTATTACATCACAATTACTGTTACTATGTTTAGTGTATAAAAATGATTAATTATTATTAACTGTGTTTAAATATTATCTTGACGGTTACCTATATACAGTGATATATTAATTGGCGGTTCTTGTCTGTTATTATTATTATTATTATTACTATTATTATTATTATTATTATCATCGTCATCACAATTACTGTTACTTTGTTTGTAAAAAATTATTACTAACAAAAATTGTCAAATAGCGACTTATCTGTGTTTAATTTGTCTACGTTCAGCCTGCTCTCTCGCCATATTGAAAACCAATTGCAAAATAAAGTCTGAAGAAAGACTAAGAATTATAACGTTTTATGTGTCCCGACTGCGTGTCGAACCTAGCCCCTCCGTGTGCGAGGCAACAACTCGCCCCGACACCACAACGATGGACAACATTGTTTACAATTAGGAGACTGAAGATTTTCAAGGAAGTCGTGGCACGAATTTGTTGTCATTTGCCTTAGAGTTAAGGCTAATCTTGAAAAAAAATACTTCAAGCAGAAATTCAACTAATTTGGGAATCGAACTTGGACCCACTGCATGAGAGACTGAAACATTACTCTCGTATCAGAACAGCAGTTTTTACAATGCAACTAAAACTATCATTTGAAAATTCTAATAGAGATGATGCTCGTAAAATAGGAAAAACATTGTGTACACATGTCTTTTTATATTTAAATTTGTCTCAAATAAACAAAAACACGAGTTTCTTTCTAGAAATTCTTTAAATATGTAAGTAAAAAACATATATAGGTTACAAAATAGAATGGAATGGTGCCAGTTACGCTGTGAGTGGACTGAAGTGGTAGCAATCTCGTGCCAATTGTGCACTGCACTAAGCCTAAATTGCATGAATAGTGTAAAACACATTACGTGACACGATTACGGCAGGTCTCCCGGGGAGAGAGGGCTGGCGCTTTCAATTCAAACTACTTTACTTCACGGAGATGGACTTCTTCCTTATCCCAACTTTTTTCAATTTATATTCAATTTATTATTAAGCACTCCGCTGCCAGACACCTGTTTCAAACAACTGGACCCTCCTCAAATCAGAGTTCTCCCTAAGATATTCAAAGGCTTTCCTACTCATAAATCAATTTACTAGTAAAATATCAAACTTTATTTACTTATTTTTGGACTCTTAGCTGATAAATTGTAGGGAAAAAAATTATCACCGATCTTTCTGGTCCTGCACATGGAAGAAACATTTGCAGCACCCTGCCTTGGTGCAGAGCTATGGGAAGCTTGTTGGTTCGAGTCCGCCATTGAGGAAGAAACTTTGTCTTGGAATTCCGCTTAGGGTATGGGACAAGTGGCCACCTGCTTTTCTTACGGGGCTTGCTATGCAAGTACCTAACTGTCCCACAACAGCGAGAGGGCGCGTCCCCGAGAGGCGGATAGGGGAATGGTCGATGGAAATCTGTCCTCCAAGCAAAGTCGGGATCGACTCGCCAACCATTTGTAAGGTCATCAGAAGGTGAGCGACATGACGTACTAGCTGCTTAAATTACTACTCGTATGGAGCACTCCTCCGCTCTGGACCCACATAAGCGGCAGGACATATCACGATTGGCGGACAGGGGGTATGGTCGATGGATCTGCAGGTCAGTCCTCCTGGCCATGTCCGATGGACTCGTGGACCATATGTGGGGTCGACAGGACATGTCGTAGTACATGGCTCACTGTTGGAGTTATATCCCACCGTGCTGGTCTAACTGCAGCGACAGGACGCGTTCCCGGTGGCGGACCGGGGAAGAGTCATTGGAGATCCTCAGTTTGGTGGGGTTCCAGGATCTTCTGTGAAGTCGCCAGGATTTGAGCGCCCTGGTGTACTAAAACGTTCAAACTGTGGAACTAGGCTCTGTGATGAACCCACAACAGTGGCAGGACACGTCACCTGATAGCGGACAGGGGGTATGGTCGGTGGGTCTGCTTGTCAGTCCTCCCGGCCAAGTCCAATGCACTTGTGGACCATTAGTTAGGTCGGCAGGAAATGAGCGCCCTGTCGTACTAGCTTGCGTAGTTCTGTGCTGGACTCACAACAGCGGCAGGAAAGCCCCATCTGGCGGACCGGGGGAAAATAGGAGGAAGCTGTTTATGCCTATCAGTCCTCTCTCTCCTCTCTCTCTCGCTCCTCCTCTCCTCCATCTCTCACTCCCTCTCCTCTCTCCATCTCCTCTCTCTCCCTTCCTCTCTCCTCTCTCCTCTCTTTTTATAATAATAACTCTCTCTTGTATATATATCATAATAATAAGAATAACAATAACAAATACGAGCAGACATAATAATAATAATAATAATAATAATGATAATGATAATAATAATAATAATCCATCCATAGTAATTCTGCCCGAAGGCAGGTCTTTCACGGCAAACATAGCATTTTCATGCTATGCTTTGCAGCTTTACCAGGGTATTGTAGGTGTGGTAAGTTCCCGTTACTTTCCACACCGGTGATGGATGATGATGATAATGATAAGGATGATGATGATGATAATGATGGCTATATGATTTCGGGGACCGTTTGGGCCTTAAAGTTTTCCTGACATTTGTCTTACAGGTGAAGAAAAACCCCGATAAAAACCTCTCCCAGAAAAACTGTCCCGACCGGGGATCGAACCCAGGCCCGCTCCGTGACAAGGCAACACGCTACCTCGAGACCACAGCGGTGGACGATAATAATAATAATAATAATAATAATAATAATAATAATGACAATAATGATAATAATAACAATAATAATAATAACAATGATAATAATGATGATGATAATAATAATAATAATAATAATAATAATAATGACAATAATGATAATAATAATAACAATAACAATAATAATGATAATAATAATAATAATAATAATAATAATAATAATAATAATAATAATGTGGACACAGCGTATGATGGACGATGTGATGGTCACGCTCCAGACCAATGTGGTTGTGGTCAACACTGTCACTTGATGTTCATTCACTTCATAAATCACGGAGAAACCATTATCAGTATGTCCAGGCCTGTCTCTACAGCACCTCCCATTAATTCAAATGCCGTTCCGTTCATAACACAAGGAGGTTTCAAGCACAGATACAGCATGAACATTCTGTACATCTATGCGTTAAAACATTATCAAATTACTTGTTGGATAGAATGCAACAGATGAATAATGCAAAGTTAAATTCAATTCATATGTATAAATTGAAATATTTAAAAAGACAATTAAGATTGTCCACTCAACAGACTTATGGATGGTGTTTCTCTTGAGGCCGAAACAGGCAAACAAATGACCTAAATTCGTGAATGTGCTATGATCATGGATACGATTGTTTAGACTCTGAGGAAAAAGATACAAGTCAACTTTTCAAGTTTATTTTTTATTACACAACAATTTAAATTATGAAATCGAAATAATATTCTTTAACCAATTTGTCTCAAAATACGAGGTAGACTCGCCTGCTCTTAAAATTTAGAAGACGACGTACACTCACTTACTTCTGCTGTTATATATTTTGCAATATTTTGTACATCCAATGGCAGGGTAATCTTCTGTTAACATTTATGAATAGTAGAGAAATGTGCTTTTGCCTTCATGTTATTGCGATCTCAAGTACCATTATATTTTGTTTGTTTTGAATATCTGAAAAATAGACAATATCATTTACGGTAACTTAAATATGGTTTCTGGGGAAATGCATTGAGCATTTAAACTCGAAGCGAATGGGTTAATATGAATTTCTCAGTGACAAAGCTTCCAGTTTTCTTTATATTACTCCTTGGCGCGACAGGTCTAGGGGGCCCTTGGCATACCAGGCGGCTGCTGACCTCTCATTAACATGTGTTAATCACATAGGTAGACGATCGCCCAGCCAGTTTAGTGGTGACATGTGGTCAGCATATCGGGAACTTCAGCCGTTATACCTGATTTTCTCAACATGGAGCTGTTTTTTTATTGTAGCTACCCAATGCCTCATCTATCTAGGCCCATCCGTCCACCCCTTGGGATACCTCGGTCGTCATGACCATACTCCCAAGTCCTAGTTCTAGTCCTCCCTATCCTATTTTCACGTCCACGTTCAAGTTCACGGTCCTTTTTTTTCAGCCACCCAATGCCTCATGATCCTGGATGAGCACCGGTCCCATACTGGCCGAAATCCCATGATAATTTATTCTCCATGGAGATCCGAAGCAGTGCAAGCCCCGCCAAGGCATCTTGCCTTAACTGTCCACTATATAATTCGATTTTTGTATTAGAAAAATAATTCTTAGACAAATATTCCTCCTAACTAATTTACCCAAAGCAGAAGAATTTTTTAATGCCCCAGGTTCTCCTTTTTTGGACATTTCTGGTGTTCTGTCCTGGCATTGGCGTAATTGTAACACACTTCTGAGGTTGGGGCATCTGGAAGACGGGGTTATGTTGCCCCAGTGATATGATGGATGATGATGATAGTGGTGCACCAGAAGAGTCCTTAATCCTAAGCTTAATCTAAGATGAATATGAATGATGCTGATTGTGATGGCCATATGATGTTCGGGGACTGTTTGGGCCTTAAAGTTTCCTGATATTTGTCTTACAGGTGAGAAAAAACCCGATAACAACCTCACCCAGCTCACCTAGAAAACTGTCCCGACCGGGGAGCGAACCCTGTCCCGCTGCGTGACAAGGCAGCACGCTACCTCGAGACCACAGCGGTGGACAGGAGAAGAATATTGTTACATAAGCTGGTTTCTTATATGATCGTAAATCTGGTATATGTTTGCAGTTTTATATTTTCCTAATTCATTTTACGCGAGAATAAATTCCATTTTTTCCCAAAATAACAAATTTTAAATTTAATGGTTTTTTATTCCATAAAATAATGTGTGTTAATTAAGTTCATTCATAACATAATGCGTTAATAAGCGAAACCTATTTAATTTTAAGTTAACAGAGAGCTTTTATAAATGAGGTACACATTTGGGATCACTACTATCTTGTTAAAGGCTTTAATGCTCTGCATATAAAGTTGAAGTGAGGAAATTTGAGAAGCCCTGAAGACGCCCAAGTTGTTATCAAGTGATATACGCGCTTTTACTTCACCGCAATTCGATACGCGACAAGCTGTAAAACGGAGACACACTGTCACTGCTATACCACACCTGCCAAAAACATCGTCTTTATCTTTAATAATCATAGCATTCAGATTGCTCGAAGAGTTTAACTGGTGTAAAACCGCCAGCATTATCAAAAAATGACTAACGGTTATCATACTGTCCTCTAGTTCTGAAGTTCGCGGTTTCAAACCAGTCGGGATCCATAAAAATCATGAGTATTGTCTTTTTTTTTAAAGTAAAATACAGTCGAGCATCTACTGCCTTATAGATTGACGATGGTTAAAGGCTAGAAAAAGAACACTTCGAAAAAAATTACCTGCTCCTTCAGGTTGGGGGTTGATGCATTAGGCCAGCTCATTAAAACAAGTAATTGCTAAAAAGTCCGAAGCATCATGTAGAATGTCAGAGAAAATATTACTCAGACAAGCTTTGGAATGGATTCCACCTGGGAAAGAAGAAGAGAGATCGACCTAGATTTAAATGGATGGATGATTATAAGAAGAGTATGAGGGACATAGGTCTGGAAGAATAGGAACCGGAAGATAGAGAAAAAATATAAAAATGTAAAAAAAAAACTTTGGGCACAAGAAGATGTTTTATTACATTGTAAACATGTTTATAAATAAATACAGCCGTGAATCCTATGTCGTAGTTTATGGTACATAAAGGAACATGAAACCTGAAATAAGAGGCTTCTCAGCAAAATGTTTCTACTGATTCACACCCAGACTTGAACTGGGACGCTAATGAATTCACTTGTTAAAGAAAGTATCCATTGCTTAACATGGCTAGATGGTCCTTGGCCTAGCAACCGGCTGCTGGCCTTACATCGACATGTGTTAATTACAGAGAAGGACGATCATCCAACCAGTATAAGAATGAATTGTGGTCAACATGTCGGACCACACAGCCGTTATAGCTGGTTTGTTTTAAAATACCGCCATCAAAAACAACATAACCACCCCTACCACCACCATTATTAAAATACATGGATTTAGTTCCTATTGAAACCTATATATTTAATTGGCGAAGACGTTATATATAAGGACAGTAAGAGACGGAGAGTCCAAAGAAGGCGCTATCACTCACCGTACCCGGCATTGGACCGTCTCACTCACTGTGATAACATAAGGTACAGATGTCGTTTGGGCAGATCAGTCACGCAGTATAGCGTCAAGTTCCTCGTAATGCTTCAAGCAGACTTGGCGAACGGTGGTCAAATGGAATGTCTGCTAAACCTTCGTGTATATATATATATATATATATATATATATATATATCGATGTTACAATTACATTTTGACATTAAGCAATGAAAGGCAAATATGTCACGAAAACAAAAAAAATTCTGCTGAACCGGGATTTGAACCAGTATCTCTAACTACGTATATGTTAGTGCGTTATCCACTACGCAATCCAGGCATCCCAGTACAAACATTAGTTTTGTTTCCTTAAATTAATGTTTGCACTTGGATGCCTAGAGAACGTACTGGATAACTCACTAACGTATAGAGTTAGAGGTCCCGTGTTCAAATCCCGGTTCAGGCATTTCAATAGTCATTTACGGTTTTATTATGTATGATCATGAAATATACCTGTATGTAAACATTTAAAAAATAATTTAATGAGACAAGCCTCAATATTTAATAAAAAATGAAAGGCAGAAGACTTGTCTGGTCTTTTTTTTTCTTTCAATAATGGGGTAGGGTTTATTTGCTGATTACAATCTGAAACTGGAGTTTCTATGTTTTTGAAAGACGTTCAAATTATTTTCATAAGTCCACCTCTGTGGTCTCGAGGTTGCATGCTGCCTTGTTACGCAGTGGGCCCGGGTTCGATCCCCGATCGGGACACGTTTCCTGGGATTTTTCGGGGTCTTTCCTAACTTTTAAGACTTTAAGGCCCAAACGGTTCCCGAACATCATATGGCCATTATAATCATCATCATTCATATTCACCTTATATTAAGTTTAGAATTAAGACTCTTCTGATGCACCATCATCATCATCACCACCCCATCATCGCGGCAGCCATAACCCCGCCTTCCAGGCGCCCCAACCCCAGAAGTTGGTTACAAGTACGCTAATGCCAGGGGAGAATTCCAAAAATGTCGAAATGACAACCTGGGACATTTAATAAAACAATTCATTGTCATGTGCATAATAACGTATCTTCCGTACTGATTTTTGAAGACTATGCCAAAGCCAGTATGTTTCTCAACGGAGAATAAATCTAGTATATAAAAATGAATGTTTGCTTGTTTGTTCGTATTTTATGCGCGGCCATACCGTGATCCATTGCGATGGGGCTTTTTGCAAAATGTTCAGGAGACTCCCGGGATGAACATAGGCTATAAGAGAGTTGTGATACTCAACTCCCATACCCTTAAAAATCGTCCTTTGTAGTGGAAAACGTGAAAAAAGTATATCTTTGGACGCATAAATGGTTTATGCTGCCTAAACCATAACAAATACACAAAATTAATGTACACAGAATTGAATATCTAAAAAAAGCTCTACAAAAAAGTCCGCGACAGCATATGTTTATCTCTAACGGATAAATCACAATAACCATTTTTATCTTTCATTGATGCCAAGAAGATCGAGACAACTACGTAGATTCCTGTGCAAGCATAGCAGCACATGGGCATTTTTTTACGGATAACTCACAATAACGAATTTTGTCTTTTAGCTCATTTATGCCGAGAACATCGAGATAAACAGATCCCCGGCCAACAACGGGTAATCAGCACGGGGAATCTTAAAATAATTACGATATACATTTATAATTATTTTTCATTTTACTTATTCAACCAATCAAAAGAAGTATATTAATTAATCTTTTGTTTTTCAGCTCATTTATGCCAAGAAGTTCGGGATGAGTAGATTCCCGGACAACGCCGGGTAAACAGCACAGGGTATCTAAAAATAATTACGATATAAATTTTTCATTTTACTTATTCAACTAAATATAAAAACACATTAATTATCATATATTTAGACATAGCAGCGCACGCCGGGTATTAGCTAGTTTTCATATAAATTTGACACGTTCATTAGGCTTGTCTGAATCATTAATTATCCCATTTCTGATGTTAATTAATTCATTCTGTTCCATTTAATATCCTCCTGAATTCTAGGTATAAAGCGGTAATTTTCTTTTTTTTTTTGTAAATGTGGTCGTCATGTGGTGTAGCAATATTACCTCTAACTTGCTTTTGTTCCGAGGATGTAACTGGCTGATTCTTTAATTTCCTACGTAATCGTCGGCATAAAAGCTTAAAGCTCTCTAGCTTTTAATGTCTGCGTTTGGTTTTATGCTCGTGCGATGTGTTGTGAATAGTTCCATTAAATTATGTGGTCAGTAAGTTTTATGCTCTTTGTATTATGTTTGCGGTTAATTTTCAATATTGAAGGCGTACGTTCTATGGACCTATCAGCTGCATATCGTTTCCATCTAGTACATTTATGATAGCGTTCACAACAGTTGGATTTTGTGAGATAAACCCATGTGATTAAGTTTTTGCTTGCTTATCTTTATGTCGGTGTATTCAGCAGTTTAATAACACCGGGGATGAACTCCTACTTCAGGAAATTGTTACTTATTTGAAAATAGAATTAGTACGTTACGTTAATATTCCAAGCGTTGTAAGCCCATACCACACGCCTAGGCTTAATATTCCATTCAAATGAAAATGCAATTTTCATATTTTCTCTTCCAAAAAAATAATTATTACGTAGATATAAAACATTGTGGACCACTTTTCTTAAACTTGAAATGTTTAACTTAGGCCTATATATATATATATATATATATATATAATCCATCCATAGTAATTCCGCCCGAGGGCAAGTCTTTCATTGTAATCATAACATTTTCATGCTATGCTTTGCAGCTTTACTAGGGAATTGTAGGTGTAGTAGCTTCCCGTTGCTTTCCACACCGGTGAAGAATGATGATGATGATGATGATAAGGATGATGATGATGATGATGATGATGACCATATGATTTCGGGGACCGTTTGGGCCTTAAAATTTTCCTAACATTTGTCTTACAGGTGAGAAAAAACCCCGATAAAAACCTCACCCAGAAAAACTGTCCCGACCGGGGATCGAACCCGGGCCCGCTGCGTGACAAGGCAGCACGCTATCTCGACACCACAGCGGTGGACTATATGTAGAGTTCACTGCAGTGATCTCGAGGTAGCGTGCTGCCTTGACATGCAGTGGGCCCGGGTTTGATCCCCCAAGTTTCCAGGATTAGGTTTTTCGGGGTTTTCCTCACCTGCAAGACAAATTTCGGGAAACTTTAAGCTCCAAACGGTCCCCGAACATCATCTGGCCATCATAATCATCGTCATATTTGCCTCGTTAGATTATGTTTAGGATTAAGGCTTCTCCTGGCGCATCATTACCATCATCATCGCCCATCATTTAATTGGGGCAGCGTAACCCGCCTTCCAGGCGCCTCAACCTCAAAAGTGGGTTACAATACGCCAATGCCATGAGACAATACCAGATATGTACAAATGACAAACTGCTAGCATGGAGTTTAAAAAACCTCTTATATATATATATATATATATATATATATATACAGTTTATTGTATTTTATAAAAGGCAATTCTGATTTGTATATAACAAGGATAATATCAATGCATAAGATAACCCATTCGCCTCAGAAGACGATGCACACTCGCTTAACTCTCCCTGTTATATATTTCACAACAATTTGTACATCCTTTGGCGGGGTAATCTTTTGTTAACATTTAGTCTTCATCCTTATTCAGATCTCAAGTACCGTTATCTTTTGTTCGTTTTGAATGTCTGAAAACAGACAATATAATTTTCGGTGATTTAAATTCATTTTCTGGGAAATTAATTGAGCATTTAAACTTGAAGCAAATGGTTTAAGCTGTCTATTTGAGTAAATTTGTTACCTGTGGACTGTTGTCGCCTCTGGTTCCGAGGTTCGCGAGTTCAAACCGGAAGGAGTCGTTTCCAGGGCGTAGAAATCCTGAGAATATATTACTTCGGAAGGGAACTGAAACCCTGATACCCGTGTTTAGATTTACGGTACATAAAATAACTTAAAGCTTGAAGAAAGAGGCATCTGAGAAAATTTCGTCGGCCCTTTTACGCCCAGATTTGAATTGCGACGCTAATGGTGAGAGACTTTAGCTGTTAAAGAGGGTATTTAAATAAAGTAGCCTAACATGACATAATGGTAAGATTAAAAAACTGTGTGATAGAGAAATAAACATCCACTCGACGGGTTGTCTTCCTCTAAGGGCTGGTCATGTGAAATACCTTCAAAGGGAGAGGTTAAACAAAAACAAAGAAAATATTCTCATTCTATTACTAAAACCCTATTGGGATCTGTGAAAACACACAGGTTACGGTAATTTTTCATAGTGAAATTCCATTTTTAACATCCAAAAGACTGTATCCAATACCGTATATCATTAAACTCCTATAATAATTTTTAACACCTATTTAAATTTTTATATGCATGAAAATTAGATAGGCACTGTCTACCGAATCATTTGATTCGTCTTGTTTTAATTATCTTTAACATTATTATGTCATTGATATTTTTATAGATATTACTTTCATGAGTCAAATATTCATTTAATATTAAAAATTACTGTGATTGTTGTGTTCAAATGTAACACATGTTTGTCATGGTGAGTGGAAGGGAAGGTCACATGGGCTTAATTTCGTCATTCTCTAAATAATGAAATAAATAAAACAAAATAATCAAATTAAATACTCAAAAGGAAATGGAAGTAAGTCAGTAAATGGGATAAAATTAATTATCTACGCCTACGTATCATGTGAGTGATATAATTCGTGGATTAGGCCTACACTATAGAGAAAACTGGGTCCCGCGGCGTAGCCGAGTGGTTAATGACAGATTTTGAAGAAGAGGCAGAATTCAAATACCTAGGAACAATAATTACAGATATGAATGAGATGCATACATAAATTAAACTAAGGTTGAATTCTGGAAATGCATGCTATTATGCATTAAAGGGACTCTCGTCGACCCAACTTCTCTAAAAAAACGTTAAACTGAAAATATACAAAACTATTATTTCTTAGTTATATTATATGGATGCGAAACATGGAATATTACTTTAAGGAAAGATAAAAAATTACGAATATTTGAGAATAAAGTTCTTAGGAATGTTTTTGGACCAAAAAGAGATGAACAGACAGTCGAACGGAGAAGACTATATAACAGTGAGTTATATGATCTTTATACGAAAACAATAAAAACCTCTAACTCTCGTAGACTGCGACGGGCAAAGCATGCGGCACGAATGGAAAATTAAAGAGGGGCAAGGAAGCTTGTAAGAAAACCAGAGGATAAACGCTGCTCAGTTGGTAGACCAGGAATGAGGCGAAAGAATAGAATTAACCATGATTTGAGGGAAGTAGATTATACAGGGGATTGGAAACGTTAGCTCCGGATTAGGATAGGATAAATGGAGAGCTTATATCTACGAGGCCATAAACCTAAGGGTTGGATAGTGCCAGTGAATTAGTTATTAGATAATTAATTATGTGTAAATATATACGGTTAGTAAATACATAACCCCGCACACCATCACAGACACACACATATACACAAAAACTTATAAGCAGGTACATAGTGTTCTACCCAAGAAAAAACTCGGCATTCTGGAATATTTCCTTAACTCAGCCTTCCTTTTTGTATCCGCTTGCAAAGGTAGAAAAGACGAAAAGAAAAGAGGTAGAAGAGTGAGACAGATTAAGTATATTTTTGCGCGATAGTGGATTTTATCGTACTTATAGCAATGGCGACAATAATTGAAAGTTCAACTTCCTACATTTCGGGATTGCCAACCCAAATAACTATACTGTAATATTACATTTACACCTATGTGCGGGAAGTAAGACCACTGCCCTCTATGTATATTACGTACAATGTATATACAAAAATATCCAAAAAGTAGTGTTAATATACATTATACGAAACAAATGATTGCATTTTAAATTAACTGAATTTTATTTGAAACAATATAAAACAATAAATACGTACTTGCGGCCATTTTAATAATAATGGTCTCAAGGCCTCCTGTACTTTCAACTAATAAACATTGCCCACACTGTTAAAGTTACTCAATTGTTTATAACGAACGCACATATTTCCAACAAAGATAATATTATACTATGCCTACTATTTATTATTTTGAAAACACTGTCGCGCAAAAAATACTGTACAACGCACGTTTGTGAAGTGTTTTACAGTATCTTGGAAATTAAAAACCTCGCTATCGCTCGGTTTTTAACATTTTCCTCGGTTCTGTAAATACCACTTCCCAACCTTGCATCGTAATATACTATTATATTATTTATCTGAATACAGAGAATAAGTTTTCAAGTAAAAAATTATGGGATGCCTCTCTGAATTCGAGTAAGTTGATTTAAGCTGGAACATTCACTATTTTAGAAACTTGTTTGCTGCACTCATTTGTGTAATGATACGTCACCTACTTTCAGGAGATGGTAATAAATTATAATAGTGCATGTTGGTGGTTAAATCAACGTACTATACTCATAGAGGATTACTATGGTCATAAATAACTAAATTACACAAACGAACAAGGAGGTTCATGAATGCGCAGACTTAAATCTCTCCATACATCTCTATCCATGCTAATGTTTACCGATCATTTCCTGAGTAATTTACCTTTCTCAAATTACGGTTAATATTAATTCTCACTTCATCCTTGGCGGTTTCCCTCTAGCTTTTCTATAGATGTTTTCATGTACCATTTCATTCTCCATTTGTGCCATATAAAATTCCATTGAAGTCTACGAGACTTAACAGTTCTGATTATGTCCGATTTTCCATAACGATCATGTAGCTTACTGTTATTTACAATGAGTTTCACTGGCGTGGACACAGCGTGAGTAACGCGAGTTGAAGACTGAATGCTTGCAGTCACTTTTCCGGCTATCGGCCGCAGATCGAGTGAAACTCACTGTATTTTTTTCCATTCAACTTCCCGTCTCTCTTTGATCCAATAATGTTCCTAAGAACTGTATTATCATATGCCAATAATCCTTCCCCTTTTCTTAAAGTGTGTTTATTTTTACATTTAGAACGAAATATAAATACATTTTTGTTTAAGATTGCAATATATCATTAAAATTACATGTATGTATGTAATTACAAAGTCAGATAATATACCCTAAATTTTAACCAACTTCTGTATAATGTTGTTAATCTTATCTACTTATTATTATTGTTATTATTATTATTATTATTATTATTATTATTATTATTATTATTGTTTTATTATTATTACTATTATCTAAGTTAACGTTCTTTAAGTTGGTGTTACTCGACCCACAGTTTATGAACCACTGACCCAGTGCTGTGAATCTGCATCTTAATGGAAACGTGTAATAAGAGAAGATCACTCTTAGCGTCTGGGCATGCGTGATTAATTGTAGGGGAGTCCGGCGGTCCATCACGCCGTACAAATTGCATATCAACATTTTCTACTTAAATTATGTATTCTGTCAGGAAAATCCCACCTTCATTACATGAATCTCTTAAGCTACATGGAATTTTTAGCGCGTTTAATTAAATCTCAACTTCACATAGTATTATAGAAAAGAAAAATGTCTTGCTCTACCATGATAGATTAGCGGATGTATCATCCATAGATTTTCTTGACCATATTATTTTTCTCATTCTGTTATTGGCTACTATCTACTTACATCTCACAAACTTTATATGCATATATTTTTCTCCACTTATATTTTATTCGGTACCTCTACATCCATCATTCCACTATTCCGCATTCTGTTTTGTTTCGGCTACCCGTATCTGAAATTGCCAGACCTTTCATTTCAAGATATACCCAACTCAAAATAGTTAAATATAATCTTAAATAATGCTTTTTTTAAGACATATGCCTAACATCAGATAAATAATAAATCTTCAAAATGAATGATTAGATTTAGTAATAAAAATAAACAAAACTGTCTGGACACACGAAAAGGATGATTGAAGATAGATTTCCCAAACAAATTGTTGAATGGATTCCACCAGGCAGGAGGAGAAGTAAGAGAAAAAAAATTGAATGCTCGAACTTTTAAGCAGTATAGCAGGAGGGAAAAATAACAGTGATAAAGACAGGAACAATAAGGAAACTTGACATAATGCAAAATCTCTGTAACTGAGCTTAAGAATATGTCAACTTTGAAAACCTTGAAATAAATAAATTATATAATATAATCACTTTATATATTCATTTATATTATCCTTTCAAATTTTGTATTTTCATTATCAAGTAAATATGCATATAATACATTTCTAGATTTATAATTTGATTATTTTTAAACATTATGTACTTATATATATAATGAACTTTTATACCATGTGTTGTTAATTTAATTATCGATAATTCAAAAGTATTAATATATGTATAATTTATTGCTGGTTATGTGCAAGAGTAGATCTTATGGCCTTATTTCATGAGAAAAATAAATTGTTAATAAATTATTATTGCCAATTATTATCAAATTTGCAATTGCTTGCCTCGATGGAACATTGTGGGATAAAAATATAAGTAATAAAATATATATATACCCTCTTACTAATAATCCATATATAACTTTTATACAAGGTTTATACACGTCTCAGTTGAAAATTCTTACTAACACTGTATTAGCTGCTCAGTGTATAAGAGGTGTACAACTTTACATGGGAATCGTTATACATGCCTCCAGCCTTGTTTAAGAATTGTATAACTAGACAAAATGTCGGACTTTCATATCAACTGATTGTTTTCTTATGATATTGATGAACGTTTCCTTAAATTTAACGCAAAATGCAACACATTAACGACTGTTTGATGGATGCACAGGACATAAATAATATTAATAAAGCTCTGGGTAGGAAAATAAAGGCATCATAAAATGCCTTTTGTTACACTCATTCTCGATTAGGCCTAATAATATTTTAAAGTTGAACATTGATTCACAAAAGAATATGTTCTACAATAATTGCTGTAGACAAGATTTAACCTGAATGTAGTTTAAATGCTTCATAATATTATTTTATCAAAACTCTCTTGCATCGTTAATACATAATACACATACCGATATAAAAATGTATTTAATTATAGAGGTACTATTATTGCAGCAAACTACATGTTAGCTTGATAGTCTTGTGGTTAGAGCTTCTGACTACGGTCCGTGGGGTCCTAGGTTCGATTCCCGATCAAACTGCATGATTTTTTTTTCGCTTAAAGCGTTATTCTGTTGTCGGTAACATTTCCTACTATTTTGAACGTTTTCTAACGCATCTTAAAACACTGCATATAATTCATAAGTAATGGGAAACACTTTTATTAGTTTCCAAGAATTGTTCGAAATTCTTGACGTTAGATGGCAGCACATTATCTGTGAAACTAATTCTACGATATATTTGACATAGCGTAAAGAAAAATGTATATAAATTAAAACACACTTATTTTTTCCGTACCTCCCCAATTAGGGAATCTCTATTTATTCTTATCCATACTCATTTCTTACACAATTAATCACTAGTTGATGTCGTTTTATTTCTGTTACAAACTGCGCGTAATATGTTCTGACGTCATAATGATGACGAATATGTGACTATTGTGTATAACCGTTGTATTGTTATATAGCTCCGGCACAACGTTTATTAGTTAGGAAATTATACATGATCTACATAAGGCTTATACATTGTATAACTAAACAACTGATGAAAGCCAAAATAAGATATTTTTATTATTAAGACCGATATACAATTGTTAAAAGCATCATTACATATGGAGCAGAACTTTGGCCATTAACAACCAAAACAAATAAGTAACTTTTAGCAACGGAAATGGATTTTCTACGAAGGGCAGCAAGAATGCCAAGAAGAGAAAACATTAGAAACTCAGTTATAAGGGATAAAATGAAGATTGAAGACACTATTTTAGATTATACGAGTATTAAAACTCAGCAATTAAGATGGTGTGGACATGCCCAGCGAATGGAAGAGGATCGGCTACCAAAATATGTTTGGAAACCTGAAGGAAGACCTAAAACCTCCTCGAGTCAGGGAATATATTTATACAATAAGGAGAAACATCTACAACCTGGAGATTGGATGCACCGACAGAATTGGCTATTAGGTAGGAATCGGACGATGCCAAAGACATTAATCAACCGATGATCTATCTATATAAATTATTATTATTATTATTATTATTATTATTATTATTATTATTATTATTATTATTCAGCAAAAAAGTATAATCTACTTCCCTCAAAATCGTGGTTAATGTTATTCTCCCACCTCATTATTGGTCTACCAACTGGGCGTTTTCCCTCTGCGTTTCCTATAAAAAGTTTCCATGTCCCTATTTCATTACCCATTCGTTCCACATGTCCTTCCCAACACAATCTACGAGACTAACCGTTCTTATTATATCTGGTTTTCTATAAATGTCATGCAGTTCACGTTATGAAGTCTTCTAAATCACTAAAAAATTAAATTAAACCATGCGATTTTCTTATAGAGTTTATATTCTGTATGTTATTTCGTTAAATTGAGTTCGTTATTAGTTCCCGTGATCTTAGCAAGAGTAGCTATCTTATTTATGGAGAGTTGCTTTTTTTCCTCGAAGGCTAGACATTGAAGTGTACTCCTTGAATTATGAAGCGCGCGTACTAGAATTTTAAACGCATGCATATTGCCTCATTTGTCGAATAAATTTTTATTGCAGTTCCCGTGTAATAGCTTGGACACTGATTGCATCCATCAAGCTGTGTAATATCTTATACTAAACGCGTAATTACATCCATCCATTCTGATCTCTATCTAACTAGAACCTTATAAAACATCGATAAGTACACTCGCGCACAAAATACTGTAAACGAATCATCTTGATATATCACATAATAAAACCAATATTTGATATGAACCAATCCCCTAATTTGATCCCGCAAAATGGGAGACCGTCTAAGGCATCATGCCTCGGCGCAGAGCTTAGGGATGTGCTGATTCGAGTACTCATGAGAGAAACTTTCTCCTGGAATTTCCGTCAATATGCGGGCGATGCCCATCCAGCATCCTAATGAATTGGGGTAGATAATTGGCTCTTATATTTGGCTATATATAGCATGACACTTTATTCTTATGTTAATTATTCATATATAAAAATTTAGCATGTATATGTTTGTGCTCGCAAAACTTAAAAAGTCGATTGTTATAAAAAATTGCACAGGTTTCAGGTATGGAGAGTGTTTATTCGCGACCTATTATTCTCTAAAACCATTAGGTTTAGGATTTTTTTTATTATTGATTTCGTACATCTCAATGATGGATAAATCATATTTGAAGAGAAAAATTATACGCTCAGACCGGGACTTGAACCCGGGACCTTGGTTCTCTAGACCAAGTGCTCTACCAACTGAGCTACCTGAGCAAGTACCGATCTAAACGCAAATCTTTCTCTATATACATTGTAATTCCCATCCACCAAATGCTGTGAAGCCATGCTTCTATCTTGCAAATGGCGGCTCATTTATTAAGAAGACATATTTGGGAATTATATGTTACAGCCAGTACGGGTTCAAGTCCCGGTCTGAGCGTATAATTTTTCTCTTCAAATATGATTTATCCATCATTGAGATGTACGAAATCAATAATAAAAACTTGGAAAAAGCCGTACTGGCTGTAATATATAATTCCCAAATATGTCTTCTTAATAAAGGAGCCGCCATTTGCAAGATAGAAGCATGGCTTCACAGCATTTGGTGGATGGGAATTACAATGTATATAGAGAAAGATTTGCGTTTAGATCGGTACTTGCTCAGGTAGCTCAGTTGGTAGAGCACTTGGTCTAGAGAACCAAGGGTCCCGGGTTCAAGTCCCGGTCTGAGCGTATAATTTTTCTCTTCAAATTAGGTTTAGGAGTTCACCAGAAACCGAAAATTTAAAAATCCCTCTAGCGGCCGCAATTTCTGATGTTTTACAACGAAACTCAGTATATGATATTAAAATAAACCGAGGTAGATATTATCCAAACTTCAGCGAAATACAGTAATTAGAACTGGGGGTTTACCTGAAATCCGAAATTAGAAACTGATTATAGCAACCGTCATATATGGTTCATGGCAATGTATACCATACAATTTAATTAACCCGTAATTATCTTCTAACTTATTCAACTAAAAATAAAAAGCACATATATATGATCTACTCAGGCGCAGCAGCGCACGCCGGGTATTCGCTAGTATTTTTATAAAATGTGTAGTTTAATTCTTTTTTTGATTTATGTGATGATCATAGCTCTCAGACGCGCGTATGTAAATTAAATTAAATTTTATCAAAAAAATCCCTCTAGCGGTCGCAATTTTGATGTTTCAAAACGAAACTCAGTATATTCTATTAAAACAAACCGAGGTAGATATTGTCCAAAATTCAACGAAATCCGGTAATTAAAAATGGGAATTTACCCGAGACGCAAAATAAAAAATTTACTATAGCAACTGCCATGTTTGCAATTTGGTATATCATAATTATGTCTTTTATTATACCACTGCCACTTATATTAAACTTATCATCATCATCATTATTATTATTACTATCATTATTATTATCATCATCATCATCATTATTATTATCATCATTATCATTATCATTATTATCATCATTATTATCATTATCATTATCATTATCATTATTATTATTATTATTATTATTATTATTATTATTATTATTATTATTAATGAAGGTACGCCATAGAGCAGTTGGTTAAAGTAATATGTTACTAACCGGAAAGTCATAAATTAATTTTCCGAAGGGGCAAGATCTCTAAACTACTCCAAAACTCTTCTGGCAGCAATACTTTAGTACTACTTCCAACAAAAGCAATGGAAAAGGAAAAGGGAAATTGCTGTACATGCGTAAACAAACTAGGAGTCGATACTATGGTTCAGATACTAAGTTAACTGCCAAGGACTTGTAGAGTATTAAATCCCAAGAATACCATCTGGTCACGAACAATACTAAGTAATCAGGGCTACCAGCAAAAACAAAACAAATTCACATCTCATAATCGGTTAATTTATGGAATTATATTTCCCGGTACATTTTTGTTTTTCTTCATTTCCATATGTCGTTACTACTTTTGGTTCATCACATTTGATGCACCATATACCGTATATGTCCGAATGTAAGACGTACGCGAATATACTGCGCAACCCAAATTCAAGGTGTAAACAAATAAAACAAAAAAAAAATTGAATATAAACCTAACCTTAAAATCAGAGATGTACGACAGAAAAGCAAAGAGTTAAGACCATATCGCAAAAATATGTAGTGTATATCGTAACATGTTTAATGTTGTGGCTTCTGTTGGCTATACCGTTCTATTAGATTCTCTATGAAACATGTATTGTTGGGAGTCCTTCCTGGGAACAACAATTATGTTACCTGTAGCTAATAATAGAACAAAATTACAAGAAGCCAAAGTGAATACGTACCATGTTATGTTTCTATTTAGGTTGCTTGTAACTAAGCGAATGTCTTTCGATGCGAGTTTAAAAATAAAAGTTATCTTATATCTCCAAGCGCGACGGGCCTAGAAGGCCCTTGGCCTACCAGCCGGCTGCTGGCATCACATCCACATGTATTAATGGCATAGGTAGACGTTCATCGAACCAGAGTAGGGGTGACATTTGGTCAGCATGTCGGGTCCCTCAGCCGTTATATCTGGTCTTCTCAACTTGGAGTCGCTACTTATTATAGCTACCCAAATGCCTCACGATGCTGGGTGGGCGCCGGTCCCATACTGGCCGAAATTCCACGAAAAAGTTCTTCCCCATGGGGTCTCGAACCAGCGCAAGTCCCGTAGCTCTGCGCCAAGGCTACACACCGATAAATATAGAAACCGACATGCTAGTCGTACGTTCGGTATTGCAGAAACAAATGTCCAACGATGGAGAATTACCATAACTTAAAATTGTACAGTGGAGAAAATTGGTATAAAGCCACTTGTTAAAAGGGTTAACACAAGTTTATTTACTCTTTCTTTGGCATTTTTCTATATTAACTTAGGAGGTGATTGAGTATAAAACACACACAAATAATGTCAAAATTAATTATCCATTTCCGTCCAAAAAAGTACATGAAAACTGAAACCACTCTCGCATATGGGTGGAAATTAGTATAAAGGCACGTTGTGTATTTCACAGATTAAACCAAAAAGACTGAGCGCAAAGTTTACAACAAAGTTCTAAAATTTAGTTGAACCTCCATTGTTGTTAATTACTTGGAAGATTCTCTTTGGCATTGACTTGATGAGGGTGTTTATTTCTTCCACTGAGATTGAAGCCCACTCTTCCTGAATAATATTTTTCTGCTCAGTCACTGTCCCAAACTGCCGTCCATTGCGATACACACGCCTTGCCAGGATCCCCCATAAGTTCTCAATCGGGTTTAAATCAGGACTTCTGACTGGCCACGTCAAAAGTGGTATTTCTTTCTTCCTGAACCACTCCTTTGATTTGGCAGACATGTGAATGGAAGCATTATCTGGCTGAAAAATTAGATCTTCGCCAAATTCCTCATACATTCGTATCAATTAGGACTCCAGAAGCTCCTCAGTGTAGGACTCAGAATTCATCTTGGTGCGTATCCATGCTATTTTTGATCTTCCTTTAAAGCAGAATGCTGCCCAAATCATAACGCCTCCACCACCGAAGTTTCTACTCATTCTAACTTGCTCTTCAGTACGGAGGTCGTTCCAGTAATACTGAAGGCCATCAGGCCCGTCCAGATTAAACTTCTTCTCATCACTGAACATTACTTTATTCCATTCTGAGGTCCAGGACATGTGTTCTTCAGCAAAAGTCATTCTAGCTTTCTTATGTGCATTGTTCAGAGGTAGTTTACTAAGACTTTTTTTGAATTTTAGGTTCTTGTCTTCTGACAGAATTTGTCTTAGTCGTCTGGCTGTTAATGACAACTTCAAATCAGCCTGGATTTGAGAAGAAAACATACTCTTATCTTTTGCTTTACGTAAAATGACATGTTTAGTGCGCTCAGACAATTTTCTTGTCCGTCCATATTTCCCGTTTTTTTTCATATTGTGAGCCCAGTTTGACAAAATTATCAATGACACATCTTGAAGCCCCAATTTCGTAGGTATTTGTCTATTGGAAAGGCCCATCTCCTTGAAGGCACTAACTCTTGATTTCTCTTCATTTGATAGAGGCTTTCCACGTGGCATTGTACGTACTGCTGACTTGTAACTGATGAATGATGCTCACAGACACGTCGTCTCCATGTAATTGCAGTGTTTTGTTTACATTTATGTCTCTGTAAGAGCCAGAAGTTGACCTGGCTTTATACCGATTTCCACCCCTAGGGCAGCGTTTTCTTAGATTTTACGTATTATTTATATATATAATAAATACAAAATGAGGAGACATGTATGACATTATGTCCAAGATAATTATATGTAGGCCTAATCTATGACACACATATGGTATTTGCATAAATATTTCAGGTTGTTTTACTACTAAAAGTTAGTGGTTTTATACCAATTTCCTCCACTGTATCATTTGTATGCGAATATAAGGCGCACCCCGATTTTGAGGATCCAATAATTCGGTTAAAATGCTCCTTACATTCGGAAATATATCCTACGGTATTCAATATAATATTCAGTTTTCTTTGTCTTGGATGTAGCAGATTAGGGTTCGATCTCCGGTGGGGAGAAATTTTCTGAGTGAAACGTTATTTGGAGCATTTGCTCACCTATTAAACAAATATCGGGAAACTTTAAGGTAATATAGTCTCCGATCACCATTTGGCCATCATCATTTTTCTATCATATTCGCCTTGCAATCTATGAACATATGGGAGCATGATCTCTATTGTTTTAAATGTTCGCTTTGATTTGGAGACGGATTTGACATTGAATTGACCACTCATCCAGTGAGGCCCTCCGTGTTCTAGTATTGCCAAAACTGTGTGCATACAATTTAGAGCTTAAATTCCTGTCCTAACAGTTAATAAGTGTCCTTGTAAAGTCCGAAAGGCGCGGGGTTAAACTAAGAAAAAGAAAGAAAGTAAAAATCAGTTTAATAAGCTTACATGTAGATTATTTGTAAAGTTAATTTTAATTAATCAGCCAATGAAAAATATATGTAAATGCATGATCTAGCTTTCATGAAACCGGAAAGAGCCAACAGGCTTAATCCCTGGATGATGATGACGCATGATCTTCCTAGTCCTAGTAACGATATAGCTTATTTGTCAAACTTTATTCTCGCTGATAGATAGTTTATCATGATGTTGCTAGTAGTGTGTTTTGGTAAGCCCTATAGTAGAGATCGATTCCTTCTTATCCCAGAGGATTATCCAGCTCCTCACGTCACAGCCTCTCGGAGGAGCACATCTCACGCTCCTGGCTGCTGTTAATAAGTTATTTATTCATTGCGTCCTCTAACACGTGTTGAATTATGAATTTACACCTCCTGTAACATCCTGGAATGATTGCTTTATTGCCCGTTTACCAGTAAACGAATCAATTGAATGCTTTTGTCCGATACTCTGTGAAATTAACCGGCATTGTTTAAAGTTTTTAGTTCTAACGATTATAATCGAATCGCCAAAGATGAAAATGTACTAATTCCAGAAAACTAAATTTTATAGGGGAGTTTTGTCCCACTCCATCTCCTAAATGAATTGCGTCTGTTTTCTATGTGTAATTTAACGAAGTTGCAGTTAATATTGGGGGCTATTTCCAAAGAGGATTAGTTTAGAACAATAAAATAAAAAATGTAATTGTGGTATTTTAATATTAGGGATTTAATTGTTCAGTTCGGAGACAAATGAACAAAAATGATAATATTAAAATCGGCCTAGCTACTTATGCAAAAGAGATGTTTCATTCGATGGTGAACAGTTGTTTTTAGTGTTTGTAAATTTATAAGTTATCCTTTGTATACATTAAACTGTTAAATAAAATAATTAAGTGAGAAAATGGTGGTTTTATCGAAAAAATCTTGATGTTTACGGACGAGGCGAAACCGACTCCTAAATATCATGAGAGTCCAGTGATTTCCTATGCGTATGTCACATTTATAAAGTGTAAAAAATAAAGATATTCCACTGCGGGGCATAAAATACCCTTGGCGAAATAACAGGTTAATGAACCCACTTTTCTAGACAATCGGCACGAGATGTCAGTCAGGCCGTTACCTTCAAAACATACTTGGTATTCATTTCAGCTACAGATTGAGTGGACATTAGAGGCACAGTGGCGCTGGATTCCGTGATGGAAGATCATGTATGGACAATATTTTTATGCTGCAGCAAATATTAGAAAAAAGGAAATCCAGGAATCTATCAACTTACTTGATATTGTTGATCTGGAGAAAGCCTATGATAAAGTAGCCGATCCGTGAAAAAGTTATTTGAAATATTGACGAAATCAATCGTAATAGGACCTGTGTTAAAGCCATTTCGAAGTTTCTTGAGAATGCAAAGAGAGTTTTTTAGACAAGGAAATATTATTTCTGAATCGTTTCCCATTATAAAGGAGCTTAAACAGGACTGCTGCTTATACCCTACATTATTTGAAATATACATCCTGAAAAACTTCATGCATGAGGAAACACTCAGGAATGAGAATTCCGATGGATTTTTGCTTGATGACGCTTTTGTATGTAGATGATCAAGTAGTAGCTAGAGAAGAAAATTATATTGATAAGGCCTACACGTTGAGAAAATTAGAGAAAGATATTAAATGGGGCTTTAATATGAACATGGTGAAAACATAATTTGAGAGTAAGGAGAAGAACAAGAAAATTTGAATTGTATATTCAGAATATCTAGTAATGTAACGAATTTAAGTATCAGGGAAGCATTATATTAGCAGAGGGAACAGACAGGAGGGATAATATACACAACTGAATACAACAAGGGAAGAAAACTATTTGTCTTTTAAATACAGTGTTATGGTCGAATACAATGAACACTAATACAAAGATGAGGACTGTGCTGTGGTGTAACCACTGTGGCAACTATCGAGAAAAAATAAAAGTGTAATTGACATAGTGGAAATGGACCGCCTAAGAAGAGCATGCAAGATCTCTAAATTCCAACATGTGCCGAATGAAATAATTCGAATTCGAACTGGAATTATTTTCGCAAGTGCTGAAAGGATAGAAGCTAGACATTTATTATGGTGTGGTCCTTTGAAAAGAATGGAGGAGGATAGATGGGCAAAAAGAGTTTTGAAATATAATCCAGGGAATAGAAGTAGAAGAGGAAGACCTCCAATGCAATGGAGAGAAGGAATTAGAATGGTTACGTTTAAAAAGGCAATTGAAGAATATTAATGGAATGACAGAGACATGGCGATGCCGGAAGCGGCAAAAGTTGGAGATCTCCTGCTTATTATATGCTATATTATATTAATATTACAATTAATTGTGATTGCTATACAAGCATATGTTTGTCCTGGTGAATGGAAGAGGAGACCATATGCCTTTAATTCGACCAGGTTAATAAATAAATAAATAATAATAATAACTATATAACAATGAACTATACGGTCTTTATAAGAAGCCAGATATAATCATAACAGTTAAATCTCGTAGACTGCGATGGGCAGGACATGTTGCACGTATGGGGAATGAAAGACGCGCATGGAAACTTCTTGTTGGAATGCCAGAGGGAAAACGCCCACTTGGTAGACCAAGAATGAGGTGGGAGAATAACATTAACTGTGATTTAAGAGAAGTAGATTATACAGGGAATGGTTGGAAAGCATTAGGTCAGGATAGGGATGTATGGAGAGCTTGTGTCCGCGCGACCATGACCCTACGGGTTTGATAGTGCCAGTGAGTAAGTAAATCATAGGCCTAATTTTTTTTGTAAGCCTATGTTTTCCCTTTACAGAGATTTAGGCGCTCTCCCCCTACAGGGAAGAATTTGAACCATACTAATTTAGTTACACTTGTTTTCGTATAGATGTCATTTTGAGTGGTACGTGGTCAGCGTTCCGCCTCATACTGATATCTAGGAAACCAAGGTAGTACTAGGACGAGAAAATTAGGTAAATTTTTCTTAGAGGCCTTTTCATTCAGGCTTAAGGATATTTTACGAGCCTGAAAAATCTTCAGACTCGGGACCCACGGCTTAAAGTCCCTCCCGGAGGACTTACTCCTTGGATTTTTTCGTCCTAAAAAATCCATCGACCCCGGCCGGGTTTGAACCCGCGACCCTCGGGACCAGAGGCAATGAACATAACCACTAATCCACCGCGGCCGACTAATAATAATAATAATAATAATAATAATAATAATAATAATAATAATAATAATAATAATAATAATAATAATAATAATAATAATAATAACAATAATAACAATAATAATAATAAAATATTTATTTTTTATTTTCTGCTAGATGAAAATCGCCTAATTTTATATTCCTCCTATGATTAAATTAATTCAGGCAGACGGGTCAAAATAAATGCCATTGCTGGGCTCATGCGGACCGCGGGCAGTATGTAATTGAACGATTTACATTCCAAAAATACAGTAAGTTTAGGAATATCAATAATTATTGCGCATTTTAATAAGTCGTGCTCATTTCGTCATTTCGAGCAACTAACAACTGACAATTCACGACGTTGGTAATGCAAGATGGCGGAAAGCACTTAACTTGCCTTCTGAAGCCTTCAGGGCACTTTTTTTGGCTCCCCCCATTCGCAACCCCCGACCCCCGCCATCAGATAGCCTCTTGTCCTCTAAATGGAGTAAGTTTTATTGCCCATCTTAGAGGCAGGGGGTAGATTTTATTATTTCCAGCGAGTCATAGGGCAACAGTAATATTGAGTAAATGAACTCCAAAATCATGGAGAAAAGGTTGGGGCTTAGCAAGAATAGAAGGCGGTGGAATTAGGAGTTCTGTTTTTATAACGTCAGATAAAAACATTGGTGTCATCTGGCGGTGCTTTTGGGGAAAATTTAATCTTCCACGAGATGAAATCTATCTTGAAATTATTATCCATAAAAACAGAGTGGTCAACAAAGAAAAATTAGTTACTTGAAATGCAAGATAACGTCAATTCATGCTTATTTTTAGAAATTAAATTAGAGATTTGTGAAAATTTGTCTTTTAATTTATCTAATAAAAGTGCACATTTGCTGTTTCATTTAATATATATATATATATATATATATATGGTTGTTTAACAACATATCATTTTGAAAAAAGCATTTAAAAAGATTTTAAAAATGTAGAATTATTCCACTACAGGCCTTAAGGTGAGCCTTGGGTTAGTGGGAGGTTAGGCTCCCATATTTATAGATAATCGGCACGAGATATCAACCCTTCGTGGCGGTCGTCTTTCCCCCAGAACGAACGTCTGGTATTCATTTCCCTTAGAGAACCAGCCGACTTCAGGAAAAGGTTCCGCCAGACAGTTCAGCCAAGTTTAAACACCACCGAGACTTGAACTCCTGAACTTCTGGCTTGTGGCATAAAGCTTTAACAGACTACGCTATGGCGTGCCCTATCTACCAAAATAACATAGGGAAAACATCGGCCTAGAGAACGTTGTGAACAGAATATTTTAGAATAGGGCAGAATAAGAATTCATCTATAAGGATAAGACGAACATCCCTTATTTCTCCTCTATATAAAAAATATAAAAGTTCAATAACGAAACAAAGTTATAGATTAAAATGTTAATAATAAATAAATGTCCCGAGACATAGCCGAGCGGTTCAAGACTTGATGCCTTGTGCAGAGCTACAAGACTTGCGCTGGTGCGAGTTCTTATGAAGGAAGACATTTTCTAATAGAATTTCAGCCAGTATGGGGCCGGTGTCCACACAGAAACGTGAGGATTTGGGTAGGTACATTAAGTACTAGTGACTTAAGCTATAACGCCTGGGGACCTGACATTCTGACCACATGTTACCTCTGTACTGAATAAACGATAATCCACCTCTGTGATTAACGTGTGTATGTGAAGCAAGCAGCCGGTTGGTAGGTCAAGTGCCTTCTAGGCCCGTCGACTCATGGAGGTAATGTTAAATCAATATAATTACGCAACAACTGTTCAAATTGAAGGTAAATTTTGTTCAGATATCTATAACTAGGCTATGCTATGTGACATATATATATATTAGAATAAATAAAGAGAGATAAAAATAGACAAAACCAATGAAAACAAGGGAAAGTAAGATATAAAGGTAAAGTGAACGCTACCTGAGGAGATCCTTGGGGTAGTAGGAGGTTAAGACTCCCACTTTTTCTAGACACTTATTGTCAGTTGGGTTGTCAGCCCTGCGTGACGATCGCCTGTTACCCATTTACGAAAGAGGCTGAGTCGACCCCAAGGTAATGGTGCCACTAGAAGGTTTGGGTCAGTTTAAGAATCCTAACCCCTGTATAAATAAAATATAGATTTGATGCAGTATATCAGACTTTCTCGTTAAGCAATGAAAAATAATTCTATGTGAGAATATATATGCAAATGAACGCTGGATTCTAAGTAAGAATTAGATAACCGATTTTCGAACATATTTAAATAAATATCCTCGACTCGTGTCCAACTCAGGGTCGGGTCGAAGGATGAGATGAGATCTGTGAATGACGAGGGTGCCGGTCGACCACGCCTGACACACCATCATAGGGGCAGACGAATGAAATGAAACGAAATGGATGAGATTTTTATGGAGAAATGGTGGAATGAAATTGTGGCAGGGGAAAATGGGAGAAATCCCGAGAAAAACCTGCCCAAGCTCCGTTTCGTTCACCATGAAACCCACTTGGAATTACCGAGACTCGATGTCGGGATCCCAGCGGTGAGAGGTGAGCGTCTAACCGCTTTACGTCACGGAGCCGTCTTAAAGAAATAAATAATAAATTTAATTTAAATCGTAGCTTATAAATAGCAGAATCTATATTTAAGATAAATAATAATAATAATAATAATAATAATAATAATAATAATAATAATAATAATAATAATAATAATAATAATAATAATAATATGTTCATCGAATGAAAGATCACAGGATACCCAAACAAATGTTAAGATATCAACCTGCAGGAAAAAGAAGACCAGGACTTCCACTCAAAAGACTTTTGGATGGTGTTTTTCTCGAGGCCGAAACAGGTCAACAAATTACCTAAATTCGTGAATGTACTATGATGATGATGATGATATTATTATTATTATTATTATTATTATTATTATTATTATTATTATTATTATTAAAACAATAGTCCACCAAGAAATTGAAATTTTAAACATATTATTTTGTATTGACAAAAAAAGTCTTCTCGCAATATTTTAAAAGAGTTAAAACTTTTGAATATATGCTGTTTCTTATTAATTAGAGCGATACTTTTATTTTACATGGAAATATAGGTTATATTACATTTGCATATACGTACCAATACAAAAAAAAAAGAGAAAATGACGGGTATGTGAGTGGGGTGGTACACCTGGTTTTGGTTTACCGAACTGTGACCCAACAAAGGGATATTTTGCCACAAACAGCTGACATTCTGTGGCGAAGCGTGATTGTATGGAATTCAGTATACCGAGCTAAATTGGAATACACATCACTTCTTTGTGCAAGCTTTCCTAACCAAAATACTCTATGCTTGTTATCCCGAACTTCCTTCTTATAAAGATCTATATTCCAAGAAATATCTCCTGGGATACTCAACTTATCACGTTACTAAAATCGCATAAAACTATCAAACTAATATTAACCAACTGACTGGCACCATCGAACCAGTTGATTCATGATCTCTCTTAAAGTAAGAGACCATTTTTCACATTCAAATAACTGGAAAATAATTGACAGAGTTGCAATGTTTCCTAGTACACAAACAAAACTGACAAAAACGTGGTGGTATATACGTATAACTATCCATAGCAATTCTGCCCGAGGGCAGGTCTTTCACTGCAATCATAGCATTTTCATGCTATGATTTGCAGCTTTACAAGGGAATTGTAGGTGTGGTAGCTTCCTGTTGCTTTCAACACCGGTTAAGGATGATGATGATGATAATGATGATAAGGATGATGATGATGGCCAGATTATTTCGGGAACCGTTTGGGCCTTAAAGTTTTCTGACATTTGTCTTACAGGTAAGGAAAAACCCCGATAAAAACCTCACCCAGAAAAACTGCCCCGACCGGGGATCGAACCCGGGCCCGGTGCGTGACAAGGCAGCACGCTACCTCAAGACCACAGCAGTGGACTGCATATATATATATATATATATATATATATTATATATATATATATATGCAATTTGCTTAAGAGGGTGTGAGGTGAGTTAGCTAGTGGAATGGGAGCTCTTGAAAGAAAATATTTTAGATTTATCTTTCACTATACCCATAAAGATCATGTAGCTCATTGTTATGCAATCTTATCCGTTCACCGGCCTGTTCGTCTCTCTTTGATCCAGCGATTTTCCTACTTTATTCTCAAACACTCGCATTTTTTCCTCCCTTAAAATAAGATTTTAAGTTTAACATTCATATAATTAAAAGAATAAAATACATTTTCAGGTTAAAGTTGTTTCATATTTTTTAAAAGAGAAGCTGGAATTACTAGAGTCCTTGTAATACGTAATAGCATACATTTCCAGAATTACGCCTATGTTTAATTTATTTCTGCACCTCATTCCTATTCATAAATATTGTTTTTAGGTATACGATTTCAGTCACATCATTAAACTTCCCTAATTTGTAATCAACTGCCCTTTTGTACTATATCATGTGTTTTTAATGTGTGAAAATTTATTTAGTTTTACTGATGTTTACTTCCAGCCCCAATTTCTTAGCGTTACTCAATAGAAGAGTATGTTGGCCCTTTGTATCTCTTTGTTATCGTCTAACAATATTACATCATCTGCTATGTAAAAACAGCTTATTAATACCATTGAATGATATCCTTTCTTCATCCTCTAAATAACTGATGACGTGCTCTAGTACAAAATTGAATAGCAGAGGAAATAGTGAAACTTCTTGCTTTAACCCATTGTGAATTTCAAAAGTACCCGAAAACTGTTTACCTACACGCACTCTACTCTTTGTAACGTAAAATGTTCCTATAATATAGGTATAAGTATAATATAGTATAAGTATTATAATATCTACAAAGGTTCCGGTTGGCTTCCATTCAGACACATTTCGAAAAAGTCTAACTTTTTAGGCATTCCGAACTCCAGCAGGATACTATATAATTTATCCATCTTAATTGAAACATATGCCTTTTTGCTAGTCTACATATAGTTGACGTACAGTGTCGTTATATCCCCATTTTCTTTTTTCAAAAATCCATTTTATGATAAACATATGATCTATTGTACACCTATTTCTTCTAAATCCACATTGATGAATACTTATTATGTCGTTAATATAGGGAGTAAGATTGGACACTAATATATTTGTTAGAATTTTGTACAAAGTTGAAAGTAATGAGTTGCCCCTATAATAATTGTAATCAGTTTTATCACCTTTCTCACACATTGGTACGATAACACTGGTCAACATGATTTTTGTCTCATGAGTACCAATAGTTGTACTTAATGCAGTTTTTTATCGTGTTTTCAAATATGTATTCGGAATTTCTCCATCACCCACAGCTTTTTTTATTTCAATTTCAGTTAATGGATTTAAATAATTATTTTGTTTAATAGACGTTCTTTCGTCCATTGGCGCAGTGAGTGATGAGCACGGGGAACACTTTCATCAGGAGATTTCAGCTTTGGAAAAGAGATATCAAGGCAAATGGAATCCTAATATTCTGGCCGATTATTGTTGGACCATCAAGAGAGATGCTCCACAGGCGAAATATAGCAGAAAATCGTAATTTCTTACTTTCTAGGTGTGTCCGAATGTTCGAATATTGTGTAGTTACGAATGTAGAAAAATATTAAAGTGTTTGAAATTATAAATACCTGTCTCTCGGAAACCGTACGTGATGGAGAAAACCCGATATATTGAATTCAGGAGATAAAATGCTATAAGAATCACATTTGTTTTTCTGAGACAAAAAAAAAGTTTCGTTTTTTGTTGCTCACTGTAATAGATGCTTTTTATTCATTTGGAAGAGTCTCTTACCCCCAAATCAAACTAAGTAATCGATGGATCTTGTTTATGAATATTTTTCCCCTGATTTATCAGTTCTGTTGGGATTCCATCTGAACCTGATGCTATATACACCCACATCTCTATTTTTTGTTATCGCCATTCCAACCTCTAACATGTTTAGCTCTATGACTAATATTTATGCTGTCTGTAAATAACCCTCTACAATGTCCTCTTCTTCATGTACATTTAAAAACTGGTTAAAGAAATTATTTAATATTTTTAATTAATTTCTGGAATCTGCAATTATATCCCCGTTTTCATTTGTAATTATATTTGTTACAGCTGAAAGATTTTTCCTTTTCTATCCTAATTCCTAGGTATAATTCTCAGATGAACTTATTTATTGCATTCATTTATTTCGAGACCATTAATCTTTTCCCTCTAATATTCTCTACTTTACTCCATAAAAACCCAATAATTTCCCCTCTGAAGTTATCCAATTGTTCTAAATTTACTTAATTTGGCCCAAGTAATCAATTCAATTGAGGAAAGGAGATTACAAGTATTTGAGAATAAAGTACTTAGGAAAATTTTTGGACCAAAGAGAGATGAACAGACAGGTGAATGGAGAAGACTAAATAACAATGAACTACATGGTCTTTATAGGAAGCCAGATATAATAAGAACAGTTAAGTCTCGTAGACTGTGATGGGCAGGACATGTTGCACGTATGGGGAATGAAAGACTTGAATGGAAGCTTCTTGTAGGAAAGCCAGAGGGAAAACGCCCAGTTGGTAGACCAAGAATAAGGTGGGAGAATAACATTAACTATTATTTGAGGGAAGTAAATTATACAGGGAATGATTGGAAAGCATTAGCTCAGGATAGGGATGTATTGAGAGCTTGTGTCCGGCCGGCCATGAACCTACGGGTTTGATAGTGCTAATGAGTAAGAGTAAGTAATCAATTCAATTTTGCTAAGTTTTTTAAACAATATCAGAACATTTCTTATCAACTCATTTCTTATTTTGTCTACTTTTAAAATAACATACGCTTTCTAATGATAGTAACTTAATAGAATCTCTTATAATTCTCCGTTCTCTATTTATGTCAGCTTCTACTTCGGTCGCCACATTTTCAGTGCCGACAATGCTGTATAAACACAAGCATATAGTTTGTTCATTGTATAGCAACGACATTCGTATTGAAAGTACACAGTTTTGTGTCTCATTATTAATAGCATGTGTTGAACTAATTAACGTAGACTAGATGATAAATAGGCCTGTAAAAAACGAGTTTTGGTCTTTGTTTACAAATATATAATGATTCCAGTCCAATAATTTTAATGCGCTGTATCTTTACGTGTAAGGCGTACCATCGACTGGAACATTGTACCTAAGTTCTATAGGACATAATATCTAAATTACCGAGCGAGTTGGCTCAATACGTATCATTTAGGACTCGATGATGAGTTCAAACCGTTGTGCAAATCAACCTGAAAGAATTTTTTCTGCACCCATATTTGCCAAGAAAAATTCTGGATTGGAATCTCATTTCCAGAACATATTCATCATATTCAGCATTTCGTGCTATGTTTAAAATATAATAAAAATAAATAACGGAGACCTTAGATATTACAGTGTATATGAAGAAGACAAAAAGTCCTAAATAACAGTCCAAAAATGACTAAATTTAAAACTTTAATAACGCGAGAAAATCCAATTCATATGTTTTCAACATGTTCATTTGTTATGTTAAAAATAAGAATGAAAACTTTTTGATTGTGTTCATTTTACACTTCTTACTTGATAATTATCGTTTTAACAGTCTGTATTGCATTTTAAGATCTATAATTTCCGTCAGAAATTTCACTCTACCACTTTTTAATTTAACAATATGGTGATTAATTATGAAATTATATTGCAATATAGCAAATTGCTGTTATTTTACATCAAAAGAAAGAATTTAATATGAAAATATCCAAACAAAATCGTATCTTTAGAATGTTAATTTTAATCTGTATTGCAATAAACAGTCGGTATATCTGTAAGTTTTCCAATTTATTCGCCTACTATAATATTGAGATAAAATGTTTATTTTATAGAATTCCAGATTTTGACCGAGGGCATAGATTCTCTGAGCTGATTGCAACGCACCTTGTGGGAGAAAATAAAGCTGCAAACATGCAAAATGCAATAATCGTTTTCGATAACAGGCCTGATAATGAACGAGAGCGGGTGAATAAAAAAGGGTAGTATCATATTACCTTCAGGCTAAAATCCGAAAGCTTTCATTAGGGATTGTGCTAATGCAATCAGAAGCAGCAGGCGGCCATTTCTGATAAAATATATAGCTCCTCACTAAATTACATAGAATATCCTAATATATTAGGTGTTATGAGTTTAATAATACTTGGACTGAAAAATCACAATATGTAATATTAGCAATGTTTTAACCCTCATCTATAGGATTAAATTGTGTTTACATCATTAACAATTTATATTATTTCTTTAATTAACGTTAGTCAAATAATGCATCAGATGCTAGTAAATGTCACCGTTAAAAGATAGGTAGTTAGCCTTGTTTTTTAAAGAATCAATCTTACATGGGATGCCATTAGCGTCAAAGCTTGGGGTAAAACGGCTGATCAAATTTGCATAGAAGCCTCTTTTTGCGGTTTGATGTCCTTTAATGTTAAATGCACCATACGAAATTCAAAAAATAAATAAATAAAATGTATAATGTGTATCCGGGGATGAAGAGTCAAAGCTGCAGAATTATTTGTTGTCATTGGCAGGCGGAAAATGACAGAAAATCACATGAGAAAGTAAAGCAATCCCTCAACCTTAATTTCATTTTATTAACTATTTTTTTCTACTTCTCATATTAACTAAGAATAATAATACACCAATAACACTCCCGTCCTCATAGACACACACACACACGCACACACACACACAAACACCATACATACACTCATTAATGTAACATAAAAATCCATAAACCGAAATGTAAATTAATTAAGTTTATCAATTAAGACCAGATAATAATTAGGGACAAAGAGCAGACCCGGGAATAAGGGCATTATGCCCGAGGTAACCCGGGGTGTGGTGGTGGGCCTCTAAATAAAATAAAATAAAATAACTAAGATGGGGGCACGCCGTAGAGTGGTTAAGAGAGTGCGCTACAAACTGGAAGGCCGAGGATTCGAGTCCCGGTGAGGGTCAGGATTTTTAAACTGACCCAAACCTTCTGATAGCACCATAGCCCTAGGGTCGACTCAGTCTCTAACAGAAATGAGTATCAGACACTTGTTCTTGGGTTAAAGGCGGCCGTCACGCAGGGCTGACAACCCGGCTTACAAGTACCGATTGTGTAGAAAAAGTGAGAGCCTTAACCACCTACTACCCCAAGGGTCTCCTAGGCTGTAGTGGGATCACTTTACCTTTTATTATATTAACTAAGATATAAGCCTATATAGACTACTTTAGGAACTAAGATATAAGCCTATATAGACTACTTTAAGAACTAGGATATAAACCTATATAGACTACTTTAAGAACTAAGTTATAAGCCTATATAGACTACTTTAAGAACTAATATAAGCCTATATAGACTACTTTAAGAACTAAGATATAAGCCTATATAGACTACTTTAAGAACTTAGTTATAAGCCTATATAGACTACTTTAAGAACTAAGATATAAGCCTATATAGACTACTTTAAGAACTAAGTTATTGACATATTTAGACTACTTTAAGACCTAAGTTATTGATATTTTTGGAACAGTTTAATAATAATCTAATCACTAGGATTTTGAGAACTAAGTTTACAAATTCTTAAACCTATAGGCCTAATTTATTTTATTATTTCTCAATTCTTAAAATGTATAGATAGATTTTGACGAGTTCAAAAGTCACGATCAATGGGTAGATCAGAATACAGAAAAAGTAGATGCCATATCAGGGATGGTATTTTATACAGAGTTTTTGTGATAGTAGACATATAACTAACTCATGATTGGTTAATATTAAACAACTGCGTAGTTTTTTGAGTGGCACAGTCTGTAAAATTTGCCTCTGGTGTGCAACAGAAAGACTTATGTTTTTAATTCCATCGAGTAAAATAGAAATTATTATTATTACCACCATTATTATATAATAATTATATTATTATAGTTATTATTAAAGAGCAGAGAAGCGTGCGCTTACACGCGATACAGGATAGGTTGTTATGGCGTATACATAAGTCATAGTTCATCCGACATAACACAAATGCCCTACTTTAAAATCCACATTTTAGAGGTTTTATGGAGAATATACAACACAAAATATCCCACATGAGTCTACAATTCGTAAAGAATTTAATGGTTCATAACTATATTACAATTTATCTCCAGTATTTATAGATTGTAGGTTTTGAGATTGAATGTGGTGATGAGGTTCTCATTCAGACTGTATCCTTTGGCCGCTGTTTTTCTTGAACCAATCCACTTATATCCAACCTAACGAATAACGCACATTTCCTCTTTCTCTAGTTATTATTTGATGCGATAAAACAAATCAGTTAAGATGGTCATATCCAGCGAATGGACTAAAATAAAATACTCAATAGGCCTATAATAATGAAATGTAGTCGAAAGAAAGCCGAAAAAGATGCAGACCTATAACGACATGTGAATATGGAATCGACGATGGATGCAGGACAAAGGATTAAATTATAGAGAATGAGAAAACAGAGAGTCATGGAGATCGAAAGTAGATTGATAATAATGTGATATCAGGAAGACGTTTGTATAAATATATTCTTCTTCAATTCCTGGTTTATGCATTAGTTGCCTGTTCCATCTTCACTAATAGATCTAAGACCATCTCTTCCGAGGACGTCCGACATCATTGGATTATCACTACCAAACAAAAATGTAAAATCCAAGCATCCGAGATGAAATTTTGTAAGAAGAGTTTGTATAAATATAATTTACATTAACAATTTATAATAATAATAATAATAATAATAATAATAATAATAATAATAATAATAATAATAATAATAATAATAATAATAATAATAATAATAATAATAATAATATAATAATAATAATAATAATAATTATTATTATTATTATTATTATTATTATTATTATTAATATTATAATAATTTGTTGTTATTATTATTATTATTATTATTATTATTATTATTATTATTATTATTATTACACTTAAAAGACCGACATTTTTCTAAATTTAATAAATTAGAATGAAATTTATATTCATAGAGTACATTTTCATAGTAAATAAAAACCAAACGGAAATTCATGAAAGCATACTCGTTCACTGTAAAAAAAAGTGTAATAATGTTTATCCTGAAGCAATATGCTATTTTATGATGGTATAAAATGAAAAAGTGTGATATACTATGTCCATAAACGAAACAAGTTATATTATCCATTTACAGTAGATATTTTCAACGAAATACATAATTTATTTAAACATTTTACGAACAATAAATTTGAAACTTATTTGACTCCAGAACATAAACCATTATTCATAAAAAACACTATTTCATCGAATTTTAACGAGAAATTAACTGACTGCTATGTTGGCAAAACCTGAAAGAGGCGAAGATAAACGAAAACGATAGGAGAGGTCGCAAATTCTGATGTCTCTCTAACTAACTGGGTGGCTTGATCGAATCGTTCCACTCCAACACCAAACCAGCCAATTTCCCTTAAATGTTATGCAGCTCCCCTTAACGGTCTAGTTTAAGTGCGTTCACTTCACTTTATCGGCCTTTATTTGTGACCCTCACTCGTATTGTGTGCTCTATGGAGCCATGATGTTGTTTTAGCATTAAACTTCACTTCTAATCCACTTTGTAAAAAGCAGGAAGAAAACTTTTTTATAATGGAAAGGTACCGTATCCATAACATTTTTATGTTCTATTGCAGAGACACTAAAGGCTAAAATAATAAGCGTATGGTATGCCCTACCGATGATTTAAAAACCTACTTCTTCTCTTCTTCTACTACAAGGTTTAGGCTATGCGGCCTGTTCCGGCGAAGTTAAAAGTGGAGTCCATGTTCTACGTAGTCGGCCAACATCTCTTGTTCCTCTGGGATTATACAGGAAGGTTCTTTTTGGTATTCTTTCGTTGTTCATTCTCATTAAGTGTTCTGTCATTTCTTATTATTTTCGCTGATTTTATTTTCAATTTCATATATATTTAATTCTTCTCGTATAGTTTCATTCCTTATTCTATCCGCTCTTGTGCATCCTTTCACATTAGGTAAAAACAGCATTTCCGCAGTCTGTATCCTGCTTTTATCCCTTGATTTCATTATCCAATTTTCACTTCCATACAACAACAAAGGAACATCCATTGTTTTATATAATTGATAAATGATCAACTTGTCTATGTTACTCTATGGTTGTAAAACCTCTTCTCTTGTTTCAGCGGAAAAACAAGCTAACATATGCGAGAATACGATCCTACGACGAGCATTCTGTATCATAAGAATTGGGAATGTAGAATGAAGAAAAATTCACTTTGAGGAACTCTACAATTTATATTGTTGTCTAAATATTGTCAGGTTTATTAAGTTTTAAGTAAAAGTTCATCCATCCATTGCACAGGAAATATTTTATTTCACAAAAGTCCAAAAAGTTATAACCCTAATACCCACATACACCCCAGACACGATCGCGCTCTCAATACACCCCTCCCACCCTGCAGAGATCAAATGCACTATCAGTGCTATTTAACTTATTAAGACTACTTATTACATGATTGAAGATCGGAAACAATGTCCATTAACTAAGCAGTAGTAGTGGAAATTAACTTTTTCGAAAGAAAGGAAATACATAAATTTTGAACGACATTGCGAACGGGTCTGTTTGACCTTAAATGTATATTTCTGTACAACGAATAAAAAAATATACGAATACATAAACAAATACAAGCATTGCTACAGTAGTTATATATTAGTACCATACATAAAAATAAAGTATAAACCAGTGAATATATATATCCATCCATAGTAATTCTGCCCGAAGGCAGGTCTTTAACTGCAATCAAAGCATTTTCATGCTATGCTCTGCAGCTTTACTAGGAAATTATAGGTGTGGTAGCTTCCCATTGCGTTCCACACCGGTGAAGGATGATGATGTTAATGATGAGGATGATGGCCGGTGATTTTCGGGGACAGTTGGGCCCTATGCGTCCTGACATTTGTTTTACAGGTGAGGAAAAACTCCGAAAAAACTCACCCAGGAGCCTATCCTGACCGGGAATCGAACCCGGGCCCGCTGCTTGACAAGGCAGCACGCTAACTCAAGACCACAATGGTAAGAAATATATACATCCATAGTAATTCTGCCCGAAGGCAGGTCCTTCATTGCAATCATAGCATTTTCATACTATGCTTGCCAGCTTTACTAGGAAATTGTAGGTGTGGTAGCTTCCCGTTGCTTTCCATACCGGTGAAGGATGATGGTGATGATGATGATAATGATATGGATGATGATGATGGCCATATGATTTGGGGGACCGTTTGGGCCTTAAAGTTTTCCTGACATTTGTCTTACAGGTGAGGAAAAACCCCGATAAAAATCTCACCCAGAAAAACTGCCCCGACCGGGGATCGAACCCAGGCCCGCTGCGTGACGCTACCTCGAGACCACAGCGGTGGAGTATATATATATACATACATACATACAGAGTATATATAAGACTACGCCTACAGTAAATACACAATGACACCCATATACCCTCATACTGCTCAGTGCTTTAAAACAGGCTGTTGAAATAAAGTCTGTACAAGACGGCTGACTCAAGCCGTTCAGTTTCTGGTTATGCGACCAGATTATCATCGAGATTTGCGGTTAGCAAAGAGTGGTTTCACTGGCGGAAAAGGGGTTGACAAACTGTCATGTGTATTCATTTAGTTTCATTTTATTATTTTATATTATTTGATTAAAGTATTAGTTTGCTTATTTATTATTTGTAGTTGGTATTCAATAGCTGCACGAAGGGACAACACAAATTGATTGAGAGCAAGAATTTCAGTATTGAACATTATTCTTTGCCAACCTCAAGTTGTGTTATGTGGGATGTATGCAACGTTCTATAAAATGCTTGAGTAGAACCTCCTGTATAGTGAAAAAATCCTCCTTTTGTAAACATAGTACCGGCATATTGAGAGAAATATTATATAACGACTAATGATGTAATGAATTTATAGAGATAACTGGAAAACATGTATAAAAAACGATTTCAAAGGACAAGATTAACAATTTATTTTTTTCTACTTCAAGGGTTAGGAATTTCTGCCTTTCCGGCCTCAAAAAAATTCTGTAAGCTTTTATCCATCCACCGTGTCAAATTCCGAACTTACTGCTCAATTATCGACATGTAACAAGATGAAACATCGGTAGATCACTTCTTAGATTGGAAGAATAGGCATGACTTTTGGGAAGCGGAACGGGCCCTACGGCTCATACCGTGAAGCAGATGATGATGATGAAATAATTGACAGCTGCTAACTTATATTTTCATCAATCACAAAGAACTTCTGGGCAACTGTTAGACATATTGCATTTTATTTGAGAAAACATTAGGAAACGTAAGAGTTTAAACAAATTGTGACATATTTTAGAGAAATTCTACCGCTGTAGTCTCGAGGTAGCCTTGTCACGCAGCGGGCCTTGGTTAGATCCCCGGTCGGGACAAGTTTCCTGGGTGTGGTATCGGGGACTTTCCTCACCTGCAAGACAAATGTAAGGATACTTTTAAGGCTCAAACGGCCCCCGAACAACAACTGGCCATAATTATCATATTCAGCTCATTATATTAACTTTAGGATTAAGGCATCTCCTGGAGTATCATTACCATAATCATCGCCCATCATTATATTGGGGCAGCGTAGCATCTCCTTATAGGCGCCCCAACTTTAGAAATGATATACAATACGCCAATGCCATGAGAGAATATCAGAAATGTTGAAAAACTGGCGGCATTAAATAAAAACAAATATTTTAGAGAAATGTGGTGTCTTGAAAATCGTGGTGCCAGACAAGGGTGTCCTTTATCACCTTCTCTTTTTAATTTATATATACGAGTATAAACGAAGTTACGTTAAAGTGGCAGATTAATTTAAATAAACATTTTAAAATAAATAATAAACTATTGGATACAATATTATTTGCCGATGATCAAGTAGTGATTTCCAGTTCAGAAGATGATCTACAAAGAGCTACTTTTAATTTGGAAAAAATAAGTGCCAACTACATTTTAAAAATTTCAAAGAATAAAACTAATATTTTAGCATTTAGAGGCCATGATATCTTAAGAGCAAAAATAGTAATTGATAATACCATTTTAGAGCAGGTGAACAGTTTTAAATATCTAGGTTTCAATTTATCATATGTTAAAATTAAATATATTAATGACAGAATAAATAAATTTAATCTAATGTGTGGCACTATTAAAAGAACCCTTAAAAACACAAGAAAAAAATAAATTTTATAAAGTAATGGCTGTTCCTGTATTGATGTACGGATCAGATTGTTGGACGATCACTAAAAGACAAGAACAAAGATTGGAAGCAGCTGAGATGAGATTTTTAAGAAATATAGCAGGATATACTCTGCTGGTTAAGAAAAGGAATGAAGTTATAAGAAAGGAACTAAATATTTTCAAACTTATAGACCGAATAATTAAATATAGGAACGACTGGAAAGAACATATTGATAGAATGCCAGAAGGAAGATTTCCAAAATGATTGCTAAATTATAAACCGCACGGAAGGAGAACTGTTGGACGCCCACACAGAAGATGGTCTGAATAATTTTAACAATTCTAGCTTTCATGAAACCGGAACGAGCCAACAGGCTTAATCCCTGGATGATGATAATGTGGTGTCTTGAGTGGACTCTAGAATTCACTAATCTAATAAACAAAATTCCAACCTGTTGTACGAGGTAAACTGAATAAATGAAGACTGGATTACGTAAAGTATTGTACGTGTATTACAAATGTATTATGATAAAAAAAAGGTTTAGGTTATTTCTGTATTAAACATGATGCACTTATGTCTGTCAAACACCGAACTCCCTACCACTTGTAGAGATGACGGATTCAAGATGCTTTTGTTTTTGTTTCATAACCCGGTAATAAAAACACGTACAAGTACCATTAATAACTCATTAAGTGCAGCCTGTCACTGCGAACAGCAATCCCATTATCCCCTCCCCCCTTTCGCGCCAAAATACAGATCAACTTCTCTTCATGCCAAAAATATCATTCAAATGGATTTAATTACTTTCATAAAGTAGCTATCTGCCAGATTTTAAAGATAGAGATCTGAGGATTTGTAAAACTGCCACCAGACAATTATTCTATTCATTACAATTATTATTATTATTATTATTATTATTATTATTTCAATTATCATTTTTATTATTTATATTAACATTATCATTATTTATATTATTAAAATTATCAATATTGTTATGATTGTTATTATAATAATTGGTATTATTATCATTAATTATAGGAAGGAAGTTCCTATGAAACCTTTAAACAGGAACCTCTGGCGACAAATCACTTTGGGTTGAAGGAGAAACACTCTATTGTGGAATATTCCAAAATAAAAAAAATATTGTTATTATTATTTATAGACTATCTTAATAATAATAATAATAATGATAATAATGATAATAATAATAATAATAATATTTTTATAAGTCCGTAGTCATTTATATTTATTTATTTTCATTTAATTCATGTTAATTACTAAGATTGGTTGGAGAAAATCCTCAATGATGAGGACAATTCTCAAAATTAAAATTATTATTATTGTTATTATTATTATTATTATTATTATTATTATTATTATTATTATTATTATTATTATTATTATTATTATTATTGATGCATATTAAGAAATCGGTATTGGATTATGTATGATACAGTATGAGCACCGAAGTGGTACGACACATAAGAAGAACGGAAAAAGAGAGGTTATCTGATGAATTGTTGAATCGGTTCTGCTGGGAGAATAGAGAAAGGAACAATTCATTGATCCATAAGATAAGAATAGGAATGATAGAAAGAAGGCTAGACAATATGGAAGGGATTGACAGGGACGACTGGAGAATGATAATAATAATAATAATACTTTGGGTATAGAAAGATGAGTAAGCCTACTCAATGTAGGTGTATACTATTATTATTATTATTATTATTATTATTATTATTATTATTATTATTATTATTATTATTATTACTATTATTATTGTCATTAGGGTCATTACTATCATTATTGTATTTATTATTAGCTCCACGGAGCGACAGGCATAGAAGGCCCTTATCTACCAGTTGACCCAAATTGTCACCACACATCATCTGGCCATCATAATCATTGTCATATTCGCCATGTTTAGTTTGAATATGTGTGTGAGTGAGTGGTGTTTTTCGTCTTAAATGTTAGTGCTGTCTCAGATGGTGGCATCAGATTGAGCTGATCACTAATTCGGAGAGGCCTCTATATCCTTGTGTGGTCAAAATATGTGTGTGTGTGTGTGTGTGTGTGTATATGAGTGTGTGTGTGTGTGTGTATGTGTGTATGTGTGTGTGTGTGTGTGTGTGTGTGTGTGTGTGATCTAAAGTTTAAAATTTCTCTCCCAACAGATCGTGCCACTAAGACTCGGATGACGTAGGGTACGTGAAAAATACATATAAGGTAAAATATTAAACTACGATGGAGAAGAAGAAGAATATGTTGATACGGAGTATCAATATATCATTAAAAATTCGATTTAAGGTCAACTGCTGTTTTGATTCAGTTATAAGTACATTATATTCAATTATACATATGTACAGTTTGTTCGCGGTAAGATAACCTCTGTTTCAGTATACTTATCTCCCTTCTGGGTGACAGTGCGTAGAAAATTATCTGCTGACGCTAAGTATAATAATAATAATAATAATAATAATAATAATAATAATAATAATAATAATAATAATAATCCATCCATAGTAATTCTGCCCGTAGCAGGTTCTTCACTGCAATCATAACATAATAATAATAATAATAATAATAAGTTAAGCCTCGCAGACTACGATGGGCAGGGCATGTGGCACTAATGGGGGAATTGAAAGACGTATATGGAAGCCTCTTGTAGGAAAACCAGAGGCAAAATTCCTAGTTGGTAGACATTAACTATGATTTGTGGGAAGTAGATTATGCAGGGAATGTTTGGAAACATTAGCTCAGGGTGGGGATGTATGGAGAGCTTATGTCCGTGCGACTATGAATCTACGGGTTCTATAGTGCCAATGAGTTAGTTTAATAATAATAATAATAATAATAATAATAATAATAATAATAATAATAATAATAATAATAATAATAATAATAACTTGCAATAATGATGACAATAATAATAATATGTATAATAATAATGATAATAATGATAATAAATAATAATAACATTGCTGATAATGATAATAATAATAATGATAATAATGATGATAATACTAATGATAATAATGATAATAATAATGATAATAATAATGATAATAATAATAATAATAATAATAATAATAATAATAATAATAATAAAGTTTTATTTATACTGCAAAGTTACAGTTACGAGTCTTTGTCTTCCACTCAACCAGTTGCAAACAAAAGCATGATATACATTTTAAATGTTAATATATTTACATTTTAATATCATTATTAATGAACAATGTCAATATTGACAAAACTGCCAATCAAAATATACAGACATTTAGAGAAAAAGGCTAATTTTCATGAAGAAGATAGAATTTACCTAAAGATAAATTAATCTATAATAGACTCGGGATAAACAAGATATTTTTGTTATTACAAGAAAAATATTAATTTGTTATAAAGAATGCTCTCTCTGACAGCCCTTAATTTCAGGAGGTCGACACTGTGCAAGGCATAAAATATTGGTATGTTTTGTGCAGGATGATATTGAGGACGAATGAAAAAGAGGAACGTGTCTATCAATAAATTCGTGACACCACAACTACGAACTAGAAAGAACCAACACCGTCCGAACCGGTTGCTGTTACAGGTCATCAAATTACTTCTGGAAGAATTGTGTACCGTAATTACAAAACCTGAATATAACATTTAAACCAGAAGTAAATATCAATAAAACTAAATATGTGGTCACACGTAGAAATGCATTATACAATAGAAATGGACAGCTAATGACAAATGACGGAAATTTTGAGGAAGTGGCTGAATTCAAATACCTTGGAACAATAATCACAAATAGGAATGAGATGCACAAAGAAATTAAACATAGGCTCAATTCTGGAAATGCGTGCTATTATGCATTACAGAGACTCTTGATGTCCCAACTCCTTTCAAAAAAAGTTAAACTGAAAATATATAAAACTATTATTCTACCAGTTATATTGTATGGGTGCGAAACACGGACTCTTACTTTAAGGGAGGAAAGGAGATTACAGGTATTTGAGAATAAAGTACTTAGGAACATTTTTGGACTAAAGCGAGATGAACAGACAGGTGAATGGAGAAGACTACACAACAATCAACTACATGGTCGTTATAGGAAGCCAGATATAATAAGAACAGTTAAGTATCGTAGACTGCGATGGGTAGGACATGTTGCATGTATGGGGAGTGAAAGACTTGCACGGAAGCTTCTTGTAGGAAAGCCAGAGGGAAAACGCCCAGTTGGTAGACCAAGAATGAGGTGGGAGAACAACATTAACTATGATTTGAGGGAAGTAGATTATACAGGGATTGATTGGAAAGCATTAGCTCAGGATAGGGATGTTGGAGAGCTTATGTCCGCGGCCATGAACCTACGGGTTCGATAGTGCCAGTGAGTAAGTAAGTACGTAACATTTAAACCGTATTTCATCACTTCTTACTTCAAATAGCTACTCAGTTTCCATATGAGGTTGAGTGGGCTCTCTTATAAAAAAAAAGCATGGACATTAATAAAATCCAAGATCTCTGACATGCTATTCATATATGCTAATCGTTATTAAACACAGGCGCCCAATACCTTACATTATACTAGATATTTTGAGGATATAATAATTTTGCAGGTAAGAGGAAAAGATTACAAGGATTTCATATAAAATGGTGCAGCTCGATTATTTTTGAAGGACGTGAATGAATGGTTAGGGGAAGACGAAACCAGAATATGGCAGTGGTAAGAGTTTATTGCAGGAATTCAAGTGGTTGCTGATACTCTGCGACAGCCCTAGGGCAGAGATTATGAGAACTGTGGGATGGACGTTCCTTGTTCACCGATGTCTAGCCCCTGGCTCTGACACTCAAATGCATGTAGCCAGGAATCATGTACCAGCTTATACCTACATCTCTTTTCTCCCTCAGTACTTTAATTCGCCATGAAATCCATTCACCAACTTCAATATATTCCGTCCAATCTAATTATTTTATGTATTTTGAATTATGTTAAAGAAGAAAAATTCAATGGTTTTATTTAAACACAAAGTTTTATGTCATTGAAATCAATCCTTAAATAGTTTCAGCTAATTGAAATTATATATTGCCTGATGATATGATAGTTGATGATGGTAATGATGTGCCAGGAGAGACATTATTATTAGCGAGACCTGGATATTTTCGGCTTTTGGAATTTTGTAATACTGCATCTAATTCTTCCTATGTAATATTTTCATTTGTATCATCAAAAGTAGTTATGATATAATCTATATCATTATCAATTGCTGAAATACAATTATCAAACCATAGTTCATTATAGTCTTTAATCCATTCTTGTTCAGATATAGAATTTATTTTTAATTTGTCATTTGTTTGTACTTTTAAATTTCTCAATATTTTGAAACCTTTTCTCTGTGCCCCAGAAACATCCCGTTTCGAGGACTTAAACTTGTCTCAATCATTTCTTCTAACTTCTCTAGATTTTTTTACGGACTTGAGCATAACATTTTTTTGTATTCAATAAAATGTTCTTCTTTATTAGATTGCAAATGTATTTGGAGTTTATTTTTCTTTTCTGTAATTAAATTCTTTAAATCCGTATTCCATGTTCTCAAGTAATTCTTTGATTTTTTTTATTTATAGCCAATAAATAGTATAATAATACTTAAGGGAAACAATTTATTTGTATTTATTTTCATTTGATGCTAATAATTATAAAAATAACATTTTTGATCAAGTTGCACGGTTAAACCTAAAATTGCCAATACAATCTTTTCTCGTGCCAATTATTTACATGTTCCGGACCGCAAGGAAAATAAATTAATGTAAAACTGTAACTTATTATACATTATTGCGTAATTTGACATGGACAAAGTAAATATTACTCGTTTGTTTTTCTATGGATCTAAAAACAATACGGTATTAAATAAATGAAATCAATGTATCCAATATGATACATTTTTAATTTAAAGATTAAATATAAACTAATGTACCATAATTTTATAAACCTCCTTGGCACAAGTAGTTAGAATACTGTCTGTCACCGCTGGAGTTTCGAGATCGAGTCTCGGCCACTCCATATGGGTTTCGTGGTGGAAGAAACTGAACTTGGGCAGGTTTCTCTCGGGGTTTCTCCTGTTTTTCCCTGACATAAATTTCACCCCACCATTTCTCCATACTCATCCCTTCCATTTCATTTCATTAGGTTCATCTGTTCCTGTAACTGTGTGTCAGTTGTGGTTGGCCTGCACCATTGTCGTTCAAAGACTACTAAAATTTAGATTTTTTTTCATCTCAACTCATCCCTCCATCCGATCCTGAATTCGACACCGAATTGTGGATACTATAATTTTATAAAGTGATCTGTAATAATGCATTTTAAAAACACTAAACACTGTATTAGTTCAAACACATCATTTTATGGTTTTTCCAACATCAAGAAAGTATAAAATGAAATAAAAGATCATAATTGTAGAAAAATATATCGTTTAAATGTGTTTATTTGCTTATCTAAAAATTAACATTTAGTCCCGGTCACGCGTTGCTGTGGCTAAGGTATACGTTAAAAATTTAAATTAAGTTGCTGCCTTTCAGCCAGATTACTTAAAACTAATACTTACACACGAAATGAATAATATTGAAAATAAAGTAAACACTGAACACACTTAAATTATGAAATAATCAATATTTGTAATTCAATTGAAATTCCCGGTTGCAACAAAAAAGCACAGCCATCTGGCTCTCTCTTTGTTAAATAATAAACCAATTACCTTACGGAAATACTTTACACCGCCATCTGTTAGAATCGTATGGAACTCACAGATAATTATAACTCTTTGTTAAATAATAAACAAATAATTTGCAATAAAAAATAATGCGACCATAAATTTAGTTATAAACTACCCTAAGTCTGAAGTTTATATATATATAACAAATTTTATTCCGACAACTGCTTTATTTCTTCGCATTTTTTCATTTTTTTTGTATTGCTAACTATGCAGAGTGATAAGGGTTGTGATGCATTTAAAATTAAACTAATAAAAATACCTAATATTAATATTATGGTAATAGAAATTTCAGGTATTGGTAAAAGATAATATTTATGAATAAATCAATGGTAATTATTCGAAAATTGATCTATCAATATTGTATTTAAAACAATGTTTTGAATAGTGAATTTTAGTTATAAATACACTTAAATACAAAATGTAACATATATGAAGTTATCAAACTATATAAAAATGTCAAAAAAATAAAGTTTCTACTTACAGCTAACAGTTGTTTCAGCAAGGTATGGAAATTCTTACCTGAAAAAAATTGAAACTTTAGTACAATCTTTAGTTAAGAATAATGTAAACTATAAAAAGGAAAGGACATCACACCGAACTTGCGAGTTATGACCACATGAATTAAATATTCAGTGGGTACAAAAGCTCATGTCAAGATAGTTTCCATTCTCACCGGGCAACAATAAACAGAGTTTACTAATTTTACTTAGTTCAATAATCGTAGCTTGTCGTACGTTAATTGAAATATATTACTTTGTATATTGTATAATATGAAAGCAACGAGAACATCCCGCATTATCAACATTAGTGATGCAGACATTTTAATTTCGTCTTTTTTAAATAAATTTACCTGCATATTCGTTTAAAATACACAAAAAATCAATTAAGCAGCAATTTTAACCTCATACGGCAATCTGAAAATATAAAATGGTGAGACCATGCAATTCCCTTGATAATTTAGGTATTTGCATAATTTAGAACTATTTCGTTCTTTAGATATGTTAAAACAGTTAACGGTGTCAAAATGTAGCTGCTGCTGTGATAGTTCCACACTCCATAAATAATTTTATTTGTATTAAAAATATTAAACTTTGTTTTTTACAATATTCTGTATTAAAATGAACTATAGCTAAAGACAGCCTAGAGCTGGAGTAAGCAATCATAAATTAGCTACCATAAGAAACAGCTCCAAATTCCAACATAAAAATTTCGTTCATCGATTATTTTGAAATTTCAAATAGAATTATATCGACAAAATTACGTCGATTCTGAAGAATTAATGGTTAACATGCTCGCTTCTGTTTCCAAGGGGCAGGGCACAAATCTTGCCCGATATACATAGACATTAATGGCGTAAAAATCCTTAGTATACCTTCCTTTGGTCCTGTGTTGTACATTTACGGTACGTAAAAAACCTCAAACCAAAAATAAGAGGCCTCTAAGCAAAATTAGTAGTCTCTTTCACGACTAGCTATGAATCAAAATGGCTGAATCGTTAAAGAACGTCGTTAAATAAAATACTAACTAATTAAATGATAAAACAATAAAGTTACATTTCCAAAAGGCTGGTAAAATTATTCCATCCGTAGTAATTCTGCCCGAAGGCAGGTCCTTCACTACAATCATAGCATTTTCATGCTATGCTTGCACCTTTACTAGGGAATTGTAGGTGTGGTAGCTTCTCGTTGCTATCCACACCGATGAAGGATGATGATGGTGATGATAATAAGGATGATGATGATGATGACCATATGATTTTGGGGACCGTTTGGGCCTTAAAGTTTTCCTGACATTTGTCTTACAGGTGAGGAAAAACCCCGATAAGAACCTCACCTAGAAAAACTGCCCCGATCGGGGATCGAACCCGGGCCCGCTGCGTGACAAGGCAGCACGCTACCTCGAGACCACAGCGGTGGACTGTAAAATTATTAAAGCTCAAATATTTAATATGCTATTAGTAATGTATCAAGTTAATGTATTATATTACGAAATATAGCGATGCAATTAATGAGAAATTATTTTGAACATTTTCTGATTACATCCTGTATGGAATAAATTATATTTGCCGGCGAGGTCAGCATTAATATGAATGGTTTATAGTTTGGCACTTGTAACACTTGTTTCCGCATAATACAACGCACCTGGAGCCTGGCTCTAGGCCAAATCCACAAATCTGCACTTTATACCGTGACAGCATGCAACATCTAGACTATATCTGCCCCCAACTACTTTTACACGTCCGTGCACATTTATATTGCATCACCAAATTACAACTACAGCCGCCTAAATTAACCCATCTTCAATTTTTACAGCGTAAATACACTCACATAAAAATACACTACAGACTGTGAGTTGTATATTTGGGCAAGCCAACTGAACAGCTTCCTCGATAAATGGTATACGGTAACCATCAATATCCACGAAGAAAATTTTAAGGTGTCGGTTGCATGCTGTAGCCTAGTTGGTAAAGGCAATACGGTATAAACCGGAAGGTTGGGAAATGAGTCCCGGTAGGCACAATGGCCACTGGGCTTATTTAGCCTCAAACTGAAATGAGTGCTAGACCTATGTTCTGGGGGTAAATACGGTAGTCACCCAGGGCTGAAAATCCGGCTAACATCTTGTGCCGACTGTTTAGAAAGATGGGAGCGTTAACCTCCTACTACCGTAAGGGCCTCCATAGACCTATAGTATGATCCCTTAACCTTTTAAATAAATGCAGTATACACTATTATTTATATAATTGTCCATAAATAATCTATGATTTACATAGGTACTATATCATTTACCGTTCAACTGAGTTTAGGTATAAGACAGAATTCAACCTAAAATAATCTAACAGATATAAATAACAAACTAAATAAGTTTAATTATATAACAGGAACACTAAAAAGAACTTTGAAAAATAAAACCAGAAAATACTCTATAATGAAATTATACACGACGATGGCAGTGCCTATTATTACTTATGGATCCGAAACATGGACAGTGACAACACAACAATCTGCCAGAAAACAAGCTGCTGAAATGAGATTCCTCAGAACAATAGCAGGATATTAAAGAACAGAGAAAAAACATAACACAGAAATAAGACAACAACTAAAAGTAGAGGAATTAAACACAACAATAGACAAATGCAGAACAAACTGGAAATAACATTTGGCAAGGATGACTGAGAATAGAATACCAAAAGCAGCATACAGCTATTCACCACGAGGAAGAAGAAATTTGGGAAGACCAAAGAAAATATGGAAAGAGCAGCAATTTGGAGCCGGAACAGGCTAGTAAATAAGCCTAAACCGTGAAGAAGAAGAAGAAGGAGAAGACGATGATTTATTATACCCGCATTTGATGGAGATATCCAATGTGTAATAAAAATTAACATATTTTCTCAATGTATCTATAGAAAGAAAACTTTTAAATATTCTTGATATTTCAAATATCAAGAGAATTTGAACGGTCTCTAACGTTTACACGAAGATGCTGACCCGATGTCTAGCGGCATATAAGCAGCAAGAGTATTTATTGATATTATTTCTGAAAGTTCTGGTGTAATAATTTTGTTCACCATACACATATGTATGTTTTACTGTTACTGAATAAAATTATTGTATTACTTAGCTGAATAAAATGATTTTATTTCTCATGGGAGTTGATAAGTTTAGAAATAGACAATTCAAAAGTAGAAGTTAATTATTATCTAGAACAACCCCACAAATTCGTATCCGTTAGTTTTCGATTAATTCTCGTTTCAATAGTGCATATCACAGCATTTTGTTATATCATTATACTCGCATATGATAACTGTTTAAGAAGTGGAAAACAACAAAGAAATAAAATTAGCGAGGTGACATTGTTCTAACGCATAGTAGCACATTATCTAATGTTATTAATCATGAATAGAGCGCGGATTACTACGAAATGTCATATTTTTTAAAAGCTTTATTTTGAGTAAGTAAATAACATTTATATAGGTCTTCTGAAGAAAATTTAGTGATTTTTATAGCGTATTAGTTTTTAGATTTTTTGGGCATATTTGTTCTCAATAATGTCATATTTTAGTCATATTTTGGGGATTTGTATAAGTCGTCAGCTAAGTTTAAATAACCAACAAAGTCATAAGTTACAAGGTCACATGTTAAAACGTCGCTTTTTATTCTTAGAAATTCTTTGAAAGACCGGGCTGTTACAATACGGATTTCACTGTATGGTGAAAATTTGTAATATGTAGAACTATATGAATTTAAAATTAGAGTAAAATGTTCAATAGATTCATTAAATTATATGGTCATGTTTGTTTTGTGTTTTCGGGTCGTATTAAAAATATTTAAACACTTTTGAGGACAAAATGCATGTGTATTTTCTTATTTTTAAGTCATAGAAATCAGCTCCTTATTCATGAATATAATTATATATCTGAAACTTGTAAGATCATATTTCCTAATACCGGCAACTCCTTCGTTCCGTATGTAAATACACTGCTCAAAAAAATTAGGGGATATTGTAGAATAACCTATTAAGACTATTTTTTTTGGAATAGTATTAGATGCAATCACTTTCTATTACTCCAAGATAATGTAAATAAGAGTTTGAAGTTGTTACGTAACCTCGGTACCACACCAGAGGGCAGTGTCTGTACTGTTGATGTGAAAGGGTGGTGTGGGGGTGAATGTTTTGTTGCTGTTTTTAAATCCAGTCCAGTTTTCAGTTAGTGAATGACTTGCCTTAGGGACAGTGATGCCTCGACAACGTGATTTACCTGAACCAATGGCTTGGAGGGCCATAGGAAGGATGGAAGCTGGACAGACACAACAAGAGGTGGCACAAGCCATTGGGGTGTCTCAAAGCGTGATTTCCAGTCTTTGGAATCATTTTCAAAGAACATACTGTTCACAGAAGAGCCGGACAAGGTCGACCAAGGGCAACAACAGCAAGGGATGACCGTTACCTCTTGTTAACAGCCCGTCGGAATAGACAGCAGAATGCAACTCAACAGCGAAATACACTTCAAACAGCAACAGGACGCAGGGTGTCAACTCAAACTGTCCCTAATCGACTGCATGGAAGTGGTCTCTATGCCCGTAGGCCCATGGTGTGTACCAGGTTAACTCCACAACACCGTAGAGATCGCAGAAACTGGGCGGAGGAACATCGTGGGTGGAGGCATGCTGAATGGAGATCAGTTATTTTTTCTGATGAGTCGCGATTCAACATGGAATGTGATAGTCGGCGTGTATTCATCTGGAGAGAAAAAGGGACATGAAACAATCCAGCTTTTGTACGTGAAAGATCCCCATATGGTAGCGGTGGATTGATGGTGTAGGCAGGAGTCAGTAGTGGTGGACGTACGGACCTCTAAGTTATCCAAGGTGGTACTTTGACTGCGGTAAAGTATAGAGATGAGATTCTCCGACCTTTTGTCGTGCCTTATGCTGATGCCATAGGTGATTCTTTTCTTTTTATGGACGATAATGCACGACCCCACAGAGCTGGCTTGGTGGACGACATGCTGGAAGTGGAGGGTATCGAGCGTATGCAATGGCCAGCTTCCTCCCCGGACTTAAATCCGATTGAGCATGTGTGGGATGCATTAGGCAGGTGCATTGCAGGCAGACCAGCACATCCCACAACTGTTCCAGAGCTGCACATTGCTCTTATGGAAGAGTGGTCACGTATCCCCCAAGAACTCATTGCTAACCTCATTGCATCAATGCCACATAGGTGTGAGGCAGTGCTGGCCGTTCGAGGAGACCATATTAAAGAAACATTTTCACTCATATTAATGTTGCTTTGTTTGTTTGCCATATTCCTAATCAGGATCTCTTTGACATCTGATGTGGTACAGAGGTTACGTAATGACTTCAAACTCTTGTTGACATTCTTTTGGAGTAATAGAAAGTGATTGCATCTAATACTGTTCCTAAAACATAGTCTTAATAGGTTATTCTACAATATCCCCTAATTTTTTTGAGCAGTGTATGTTTACCTACTATTATAACAATAAGTGACGCTTTAGTTCGTAGTTACTAGGCAACAAAACTTATACTTTATATTCAAATCGCTATGAAAACATAAAATACATGTTCAACAAAACGAAAAATACACTTTAATGACGATTTCGTATAACTACATAAATAAACGATCCTTGAATTTTCTGGATGTCTATTAGTAGTTACATCTTGGACTGATTTTAAAATTGTTCCTGGTGAACCGCGAAAATCACTTTCTCCGCTCATTTTTACCTTAAATTCACATATGAAACTAGCACACAAAATTTCAGAATATAACAACAATGTTTGTTGATTTATCGTGTCTTTTTTTTTTTTTTTTTTCCAAAGTCTACATTAACTCTTTCTCCAAGCATATTGTTTCTGCAATAAACAAATTTCATCAAATATACTAAATATACAACATATATCAATACTCTGAACATAGACAAAACATTATAAACAACACGTTACAAAAATTATATTTAGCAACTTGTCGTCTAAATACCCATTTCAATTACTGTAAGTAATTAACTATAAAATGTTCAAATGAGGCTAAATTATTGCTTAGTTTATTTGATAAAGTATCAATACTATGATATCGTGTTTTATAAGTTTACTAGCTAATACCCGGCGAGAGCTGCTACGCCTAAATAAATCAAAATTAATGTGCATTTATGTTTAGTTGAATAAGTAAAAGGAACAATAATTATCAATTTATATTTATTAGATACCCCGTGCTGATTTTCCGGCGTTGCCCCGGAATATACTTATCTCGATCTTCTTGGCATAAATGAGCTAAAAGACAAAATTCGTTATTGTGAGTTATCCGTAAAAGAATACCCGCCGTGTGCTGCTATGCTTGCACAGGAATCTACGTACTTCTCTCGATCTTCTTGGCATCAATGAAAAACAATAATGGTTATTGTGAGTTATCCATAAAAGATAAACATATGCTGTCGCGGACTTTTTTTTGTAGAGCTTTGTGAGATATTAATTTCTGTGTATATTACTTTTATGTATTTGTTATGGTTTAGGCAGCGTAGGCCATTTAAGCGTCCATAGAGCTACTTTTTTCACGTTTTCTACTACAAAGGGCGATTTTTATGGGTGTAGGAGTTGAGTTATTACATCATCCCGGGAATCTCCTGAAGATTTTGCAAAAAGCACCATCACAATCGGATCAACGGTATGGCCGCGCATACAGTACGAACAAACAAACATTCATTTTTATATATTAGATAATCTATTGTTATATTTAGTTATTTTTGAAAGGATAAGAATAAAATTACTCCTTAATATTGATTTATGCCGGAAACGGGACGGCTGACATTTCGTGTCTTCTGTATACAAGAGTAGGAACTTTAACCTCGTACGGCCCATGGTGGGATCAGTAAACAATCAACAGTTATAAATGAGAATTCTCTTTGAGATATATAAAAAATAACTATAGATCGATACAAGTGAATGGACATAGAACACTTTGAAACAGAACACTTATGCCGTAACTGATTATCAGATAAATTTTCATATTACTGCTATTACACTTATGTGAAAACACAGCTTTGTGAGCGTTTACTCAAAACATGTTAAACTGCAGGATAGCACGCAAAGAGGGAGAATATATACTGTGGAAAGAAAGTTGATAGTTAACATTTTCAAAGTCAAACAAATAAAAATAAATAAAGGGGATCGGCAGTAACTAATGGCAAAGGATATGTAAGCAATTCCAATAAAAAAGAGACACGGAATATCTGAAAAAATCTCATAATTATTTTACATACACAAGAAACATGTTTTCAGAAAATATGATGTTTGGAGAGCTTCTTGCTTCAGTTTAAGAATTTTAATACCATTAATTGTCTAAAATTGTGAGTTTAAAAAAATAAGTGTACTTAACATTGTTTACTTCATAGCAGAATATACTTAATATACTTGCTTACTTACTCACTGGCACTATCGAACCCGTAGGTTCATGGCCCGCGCGGACATAAGCTCTCCATACATCCCTATCCTGAGCTTTCCAATCGTTCCCTGTATAATCTACTTCCCTCAGATCATAGTTAATGTTATTCTCCCACCTCATTCTTGGTCTACCAACTGGGCGTTTTCCCTCTGGCTTTCCTACAAGAAGCTTCCATGCAAGTCTTTCACTCCCCATACGTGCAACATGTCCTGCCCATCGCAGTCTACGAGACTTAACTGTTCTTATTATATCTGGCTTCCTATAAAGACAACGTAGTTCATTGTTATGTAGTCTTCTCCATTCACATGTCTGTTCATCTCTCTTTGATCCAAAAATTTTCCTAAGTACTTTATTCTCAAATACCTGTAATCTCCTTTCCTCCCTTAAAGTAAGAGTCCATGTTTTGCACCCATATAATATAACTGGTAGAATAATAGTTTTATATATTTTCAGTATAACGTTTTTTTAAAGGAGTTGGGACATCAAGAGTCTCTGCAATGCATAATAGCACGCATTTCCAGAATTGAGCATAGTTTAATTTCTTTGTGCATCTTATTCCTATTTGTGATTATTGTTCCCAGGTATTTGAATTCAGCTACTTCCTCAAAATTTCCCTCGTTTGTCATTAGCTGTCCATTTCCATTATATAATGTATTTCTACGTGTGACCATATATTTAGTTTTATTGATATTTACTTCCAGTCCTAATTTTGTAACGTACATCACTTAACATTATTTGCATGAACTAGTTGTTCGTATATCTGATTATTTCTTCTTTTAGCCGTAGTTTCGTTGACAGGAACATAATCTGGATCTCTAACAGAGTCATGAGGATCAAAATTTTCCTCATTTGCTTCCAAACATCCCGATAATTCCATTCATAGCACAGAAGTATCGCACTCATCACTATAAGCCGTAGCCATTTTGTTGGCACTTGACACTATTTACATGCCACAAGGAGTCCATAGCGGGGGTCTTTTAGAAATCTAACACAGTATGAACCCAGAAACTTCTTACTCATACAACTAATATATGTTCTTCGCCACTGTTTACACGAATAACTTAATTTTCATGGAAATGTCCTTTATCATTATTTACAGTTGAGCCCTTATAAATTAATACATGAAACATCCTCGTAATCGTAGTCTGTCTGTAATTCGTGACTTTGTCCAATAAAGGCTGTACTTTCAATTCTTCTCTTATATCCTCATTTCTTATTCTATCAAGTATCCTTTTACTTGTCTTAGGAACCACATCTCTGCCGTCTGTATTCTATCCTTCTGTCTTTTCACTGGAGCCCAAGTTTCACATCCATACAATATTGTGGGAACCGCCATAACATTATACATTTTTATCTTGGTTTCTTTTCTAATTTTATTTTTGAATGTTCTCTGTATTGTTCCACACACCGTCTGAAATTTATTTATTTTGGAGTCAATATCTCTTTTCACATTGTAGCCAACATCACAGCCCAAATATTTGAAACTAGACACCTGTTCTATATTTTGATTTTCTAAAGTAATTTTGGTTCTCTTCACTTAATACATTTAATTATTTGTCACTCTTACTCGCTCTTCCACTGATCTATTTCCAAAACACACTGACCGGTCTGACCTGGTACCTCCTACTATATGTGAGGATAGGAATAATCTGGACGCCAATCTAAACTTCTCTCGATGGGAAGCATCGAGAATTTACTTTTCCAGAATGGAGATTATACAGGGAATGATTGGAAAGCATTAGCTTAGGATAGAGATGTATGGAGAGCCTATGTCCGCTCGGCCATGAACCTACGGGTTCGATAGTGCCAATGAGTAAGTAAGTAAGTAAGTAAGTAATAATGGAGGTATAAATGCATGTGGAAATTCCTCCGCAGGCTCACCGATTCGGAAGTCGCCAAAACACGAATCTCCCTTTAACATTAAAGGCGATACCTGACTCTCTCGCGATATTATAAAGCCAGTCTAACAAAGCGTCACACTATAATTTTTTTACTTACTCGTATACTGCTTAAAATGTGCAAAATATATCATCCTTTATGGGATGAAAAATCGCATGTAGAACATACTTTTGAATATGTTTAGCTTGCTTTTCCCAATAATTCAAGAGGCTATGTTTCTCTCACACACATTTTAATATATACTTATTAAGCTTCTCAGCTTTATAACTTTGTATCTTACTCTATAGAGATTCTGTATAATCTTATTAATTGCCTGCTCCATGAACTCTCTTCATCAATATAACAGCGGTGCCACACACTTGACAACTTTAAGTCAAACTTGTTCAATTACTTGTCGGATGAATAATTTTTCTCATTAACCAGTTAAATCAATTCTATGCCAATATTATTTAAGTTTAATTACAGTTTTTATTTAAAATTCGTCTCTTTTAAAGCTATTATTATTATTATTATTATTATTATTATTATTATTATTATTATTATTATTATTATTATTATTTTATACATGAAGGAGTAACATCTACAACCAAGAGATTGGATGGACCGACAAAATTGGCTATTAGGAATCGGACGATGTCAAAGATACTAATCAAACGATGATCTATCTATTATTATTAACTAAATCACTGGCGCTATCGAACCCGTAGGGTCATGGCCGTGCGAATATAAGCTCTCCACACATCCCTATCCGGAGCTAATGCTTTCCCATCGTACCCTTATAATCTACTTCCCTCAAATCATGATTAATGATATTCTCCCACCTCATTCTTGGTCTACCAACTTGGCATTTTCCCTCTGTTTTTCCTACAAGAAGCTTCCATGCACACCTTTCATTCCCCATTCGTGCCACATGTTCTGTCCATTACAGTCTTCAAGACTTAAATATTCTTAACATATCTGGTTTCCTACGAAGATCATGTAGTTCATTGTTTTGTAGTCTTCTCCATTCACATGCTGTCCATCTGAGTTTGGTCCAAAAGTTTTCCTAAGATCTTTATTCTTAAATATTTGTAAACTTCTTTCCTCCCTTAAAGTAAGAGTCCATGTTTTGCATCCATATAATAGCTGGGAGGAAAACAGTTTTATATACTAGAGTTTATTATTATTATTATTATTATTATTATTATTATTATATTATTATTATTATTATTATTATTATCTATATATTGACGGGAAGAGAAAGTAAAAATTAAAATATAATCTAACCTAAATATTATTAATGGACTTCAACGAGTATAATACACTGAGGAACAAAAAATAAACTTTTTTTTTTTGTCTGAGAGAAAATATGTGATTCTGGTAGTATTTTTTCTCCTGAGTTCAAATATGATATCGGTTTTTCTCCATCACGCAAGGTTTCCGAGAGACAGGAATTTATAATTTCAAATACTTTAATATTTTCTACATTCGTAACTACACAATGTTCGAATATTCGAACTCACCTAGAAAGTAAGAAATGACTATTTTCTGCTATATTTCGCCTGTGGAGCATCCCTCTTGATGGTCCAACAATAATCGGCCAGCATATTAGGATTCCATTTGCCTTGATATCTCTTTTCCATAGCTAAAACTATTTAAGTTAGCTCATTTGGTTTTATTTTACAATGGGCAAATGGACGAAAAAACGTATATTAAAAAATAATTATTTAAACCCATTAATTTAAATTGAAATAAAAAACTGTGGGTGATGGAGAAATTCCGAATACATATTTGAAAACATGATAAAAAACTGCATTAAGTACAACTATTGGTACTCATGAGACAAAAATCATGTTGACCAATGATATTAGTAGATTTTTAATCAAATTATAGGGAACAGATTATAAAACGAGGGAGTATAGAAACTAATGAAAAGGTTGTGTCTACTTCTGTATATACGTAACTTTTGTAATAGTGAAACCTGTCAAGAGGACATAAATACTGTAGCAGCGGGTTAAGGTTCGTACACAGAAGTGCGCTGGCATGACAGAAACAGATTTATATAGAGTATAGAAATGTCCACCCTCGACATGAGATATTAAAATATTGAAGCCATATTAGTTCGGTGGTATTTACCCTTTAGTTCCCAATGGAAAGTGGAGAAAAAGAGAAATGAGATTAGAGAGGGAAACGTGATGCATGTCAGGGATGAAATGAAATATTCAGAACTTTATTACTTCTCAAAACCAATGAAAGTTCAAGGACTTTAAAACTTTACAGTCTTGATGTTGAGAGAGAAGTGTCAACTTGAAGTACAGACATACTCGTACATGGAATTTGACCGATCTTCTGGAGTATATATCTTTATATATTATATAATTCGGCTCTAGGTGTGTATGCCACTGAATTCCTCCAAAACGACTGGATCAATATTGATGAAAATGTTTGTGTGTGTTTGAGTGGGTCCCTGGATGGTTTAGTTTCACAATTCGACCCTCCAAAACCATTAAGTGAAAATTTAAAAATCGCTCTAGCGGTCACGATTTTCGGTGTTTCACAACAAAACTCAGTATATGCTATTAAAATAAATTGAGGTAGGTATTATCCAAAAATGAACGAGATCCGACAATTGGAAGTGGAGGTTTACCTGAAATAATAATAATAATGTATAGCGCACAATGTGCAAAGATTAGTTATCTATATAAGTTTATATGTCCATACAGAATCCTGTCAGAGATTGCCCTCTGTTTTTGCACTTTAGCACATGGTATCTCTCGCATAACATGCCGCATCGCTCGCACACGCATTCTGGTCCCGGGTCATGAAACTTTCGTTTTGCACAATCTGTGATGGAAGCCGTGTACTGCTAGCCGGGTCACTAGGTGTCGTAGTTCGTAGTTCGGCTTCTTCCAGTCTTCTGAGATCATGGCATCGGTGTTGTAGAAATCGGTCCAAATGGATTCTTTTTTCAGCCGCAGCTCTCTTAGTACAGTATTATAGCTCGTTGTAGATGGCAGGAACAGTTTCAATCGGAGCTCTTCTATGAGAAATAGCTCCTTTGTCAGTTCATAGACCGTGTGGGAGGGTGCGAACTTTGACAGACCCGCTGCCTTATTCAAATACATGGATTTCACTTTTTCCAGGAGTCTAAAGCTTTTGGCAGCGAAATCCGAAATAAAAAATAGACTAGCAACCGCCATGTTTGATTCGTCTCAGCGTATAACATACAATTCAATTAACCTTTATATTGAATTTATTTAGGCGTAGCAACCCACGCCCGGTATTAGCTTATATATATATATATATATATATATATATTAGTTCCGATAATTAGAGCGTTTGTACAGAAATGTGCGACGGAGAGCATAACGTTAAAGCAGCAAATATCTGTGGTCACAGGGAATAAGTAGTCAAGTCTAAAAATGTTCAAAATGAGTTAACTATATTGTACTTATCTCCCAAGCCTTCTGCGAATTCTGAAGAAATTGGTAACCCAGAAATCTAATATCTCTCGCGTTAAAAATATGTGAATTTCTTAGCATCTCGTAAAAAAATTGTTTATGTTTTCGGTTGAAAATACTTCCCTGATAAGTTGAGTTTACATTTAACAGTTTATTTCCTTTGCCCATATATGTAGAAAAAATAAGTAACTTACGATGCTAAAAGGCCACTTATTTCAGGTTTGAGGTTCTTTTACGTACCATAAAGTTATGACACGGAACTCATGGAATTTACTTGCCTTCCGAATATAGACAATCTTGGGAATGTTACGCCACTTAAAAATCCAACCATGTTTGAATCAATGAATCTCGAAAGCAGCAATGGTATGGTAACTGCAAGACTACCAGTAAAATCTTATGCAATAGCTGTTTTCACTGAAGTCAGACACATTTAAAGAAGCTCATATGAGATATCGAGTTTCGTTAATTTGAGAGTAAATCATTTAACAAACTTGCCATTTAAGGATTTTTTTTCATCGTTGTAATCCATCGTACTCTCCTGTTAATTGCATTTTATAGCAGTTAATTGTTTGTATGTAGAAATGTATTATATGCACAGAATCATACTTTTATTGGCTGAAATTGTATTTTAGATGCCTAAAGTCACTTTACTACCTATTTTGAAGAGGCACGCCATAGCGTTGTTTGTTAAGGCAATACACTACAAACCGGAAGCTCGAGGGTTCGAGTCCCGGTGTAGGTCAAGATATTTAAACTGACCCAAACCTTCTGGTGGCAACATGTTCCTAAAGTCGACTCAGCCTCTAATGGAAATGAGTACCGGATGCTTGTTCTGGGGGTAAAGGCGGCCGTCACGCGGAACTGAGAATCCGGCTGACATCAAGTGGCGATCATCATCATCTTCTTCTTCTTCTTCAAGGTATGGGCCTGTTGGCCCGTTCCGCTCCCCGGTGCACTACATGCCGCAGGCGCAGGTCGTCCTTCCAACGACGTTTTTTGGTCTTCCTACATTTCTTCGGCCTAGAGGCCTATAATGAAGCAGCTGTTTTGATAAACGATTATTTGGCATTCTTTGTATATGTTCAAACCAATTACGTTTATTTGTATTCTTAGAGAAAATAAATCAATGGTGACAATATAATAATTTAAAAACGTTTTTCTTATTTTTTGTTATATGATTTATTGTAATTGTTATTATATTATTGTATTAATTTAAGTAGCTTAAAAAGAGCTTAGTATTGAAGATACCTGTAATGATATAGGGATCTTCAACGGGACGTGCCCCGATTCATGTTAGTAAGATTACTGTATTTACCATAGTTCAGAATATTTTCTCGTTTATATTATAGATTTGTATTTCATCTCTGATATCCTGACTTCTCTTTTGATCTCTTAGAGATATACCTGCAACTGATCTGAGAAATCAAGTGGCGATTGTTTAGAAAATATGGGAGCCTTAACCTCATACTATCCCAAGGCATTCCTAGGGACTGTAGTGGGATCACTATACCTTTTAGCTATTTTGATATACATAGCTTACTTTGGGTGCCTAAAAGTTGATGTTTAAGGGCCAAAAGTCTGAGGTCTACTAATATTACATCATTACTTTGTAAAACAAGTGGTAAAAAATTTATAGCACTTTCGTGATGTGTATTTTAATTCATTTCTGGTTATTCATGAAGTTGTGATATAAGGTACGAGTATATTAAAAGTCCAAGCACAGACATAAATTACACCTCAGAATATAAAACATATTTCTCTAAAGTGAAGATAACAGAATGAAAAGCTGGAGAAACTATAATGAACTTTCAAGCTCTTGCATACTTTATTTAAAATACAATAAACTGGCAAGGACGATAAAAAGAGTGCATGTTTTCTGAATGGGAGGAGGGTGGAATGAGGTTGTAGGAAAGAATTTTATGTAGCATCTACGAATGACAACATTGTATTGTCAAATAAAAATCATAGACATATGGAGTACCAATGCAGAGGGAAAATAAGCTATGCCATTTCAACCCTCAGAATTCTCCTTGCTTTACATGCATATAGAAACTGACATTTTTTATCTGTTTTTATATGCACAAGGGAAAATGGTTTGCGTAAGTTGGTACTCCTGGTAAATGGAAATCTCAGACTCTGTCTCTATTTTTTTATCTTTATGTCCGATCTGAAATGATCATCATGATTTACACACCATGGTCCGCGGTCCGAATCGTAGGTTAAAATAATATTTCCACAGGTTTAAAATATCAGATAATCAAAATTTATCTTGCAACAATGTCATCCAGTTTGCAAACTTATAAGAGATTGTGAATTATTAGATGGAAAATATTCATTTTTAAGAAATGAAGTCTCGTGAATAAATGGTACAAAATGGCCAAGTACAAACAATGATCTAATTAAAAAAATAATAAATTCGACTATTTAACTCATGCCACAAATGCTAGTCAATGACCAATCACGTTTCAACGAATGTTGTTTTACAACCCAATGACAGCCGTGTTTCACCTCACTCTTTATCGATTTCTCTTTATCAACTCCTGCTTTTGTGATAAAGAAAGCTCCTCCTTTTTAATGTTCTGAACAGGTCAAACCATTATTTTTCTCCAACAAATTCATTGAATATAGCAAATAATGAACAGATTCCTTGATTTTACTGAGTTGTTTACTAAAAAATAAATGAATAACCCGTAATGTTGATTATGATATATAGTTTGATGTGTTTCATTATTTCTCCACTTGGGTGCACTCTTACAATATTGCGATCTTATTTGGCAATAAATAATATGATCGAGCAGAAATAAATTAAAACATTTCTGATTTGTTTTCAAACATCGCCGTTTATATTAAATATATAAATATTTTAAAATAACTGAGTAAACAGCTTAATTTTATTCGTTAAATAGTCCTAACAAATGCCACTCTTGATTTCCAAATTCTCTAGATAAATTCACTCCTCACTTCGTGAGTCGTGAATTTATCGATAATTTGGAAATCACTCGTGGCATTACTTATGATAAATATATAAGATCAATAGATTTTGACAGTTTATAAAATTAGTTGAATGTAGGCTTTCACGGCTGGTAAACAAAATATTAAAAGATTCCGGGCTATGTGGTCGTGATATATGACTAGTGTTTCTTCCAGACGTTTCTCCCTCGACTGCGAGAGCATCTTCAGTGGCGAGTACTTCAAGGTAGTGTTTTCAGGTCGGAGGCTCGTCTGTGACTGTGAATTCACAGTCGAGTCCCCAACCAGAAAACACTACCAAGAAGTACCCGCAGCAGAAGATGCCCTGCGTAGTCGATGAAGAAACGTCTGGAGGAAACACCAGTCATGAACCACGGGCACATAGCCCGGAATCTCTTAATATTAAGCTTTAAAACTGTGTACTTTATAGTATGTATACTTCAATTAGGCCTACAAGTTGATTTTTTTTGTATTTACAAAATGTATTTCATCAATTACAAAAATTAATTGTCTGTATCACTTTATCCTTGAGGCAATCCTCTAATGAGGAAAGTTTTTATATAACATGTACATAATTGCATAGTTTAGTATAGGCAATGTATGATACAATCGTACACAATCGGAACATTTAACAGTATATTGCGATACAAGTGAGGTAAGCATCTGTTACGTGCTTACCTCATGTGTATTGCATACTATTTTTTAGTCGATGTGACTAACTTTTATTAAATATAGTAATAAATGAATTAAAATATTGGTTGGATGTAAATGACTTCTATGAGAAAGAAACATTTGGTAAGCGTTGCTATGTAGCTTTTCATTTGTTTTATTATAAGGAAGGATTGTTGGCTGTGGAGACATTTTTATATGTAGTACCGTGATTAGAATCTGTTTGATAATTTTATTATGGAAGGAGTCATGGTAGATAGAGAAATTGAAGAAGCCTGGAGAGTGGGATGTTCTGCATTAATTCCGGAAAAATCTAAAGAAAGGTACGAGTTAGTGTACAAAACATTCTATAAATGTTTTATTTTACTTACCGAACGTGTGCTTTTTGAGTCCATATCAGCATTGCGATGTCTTTTGTTTGCATAGCAACCAGGTTAGATGTGGGAACGTTGGCTTACTTCCAGTAACAACAATATTGGTAAGTATAAGAAATTAGTCACATCGACCAAAATAAATGTTAAAGCAAGAGGCGTGGTCATGCAGTAATTTATTGGTAGTAGGGAATTCGTATAATAAAGACCTAAAATCAATACTATATCATAAGCTTAGGTAGGTCGGGTAACACGTGACAAAAATACATAGCACCGCCAACAAAGATTACATGAAGTTTATGGTAATTTGCATTACTATATCAGACTATTACATGATGGGATTATTACAATGTACTTAGCTTATCTCCGGTTCCGGCAATCTAGCAATTTTACCATGCTTGCTTCTAGTTACAGGTTCGTGGGTTCAAGCCTGGAAGGGACCAATTGATTTTTATCTGTTCAAAATCCTGAGTACAGCTCCATTCGGAAGATATCGGTAAGTAAATCCGTGCGTCCCGTGTTGTAGATTTACGGCTGTGAAATAATCACAAGTCTAAAACAATAGTGTTTGTGGAAAATTTCTCGTCTTTCACAGGCAGATTCTGATTGCGACTATAATAGCCTAAGTTGATAAAGAGCGCCATTAAAAATACTAAGACGAAGACTATGGAACTCTCAGCGCAGGGAACGATGATCGTTTACTTTAGCAACACTTTTGAAGGTAACTTCCGCATTTCTCCCAGAAACATCTTGTACCTCGAGTGATAATATTTGATGTAATGTATGGAAACAGTAAGTAGCCTACTCTTTTGGGAAGACCGCATTGCGAAGTCTTGGAACATCCTTCATATTCTCCTGACATGAAACAATGTGACTGCTTCCATGATTGAAAGAAACTCTAGAATATATGTTTTTCATCACATTTCGTAAGTAGGGCGTTTCATCTCTGTGTTTAAGAAACAATGCCTTACTAACGGGATTCTAAGGCTGCCACTCGTTGGGCAGGAAGTTCAAAACTTCGCCACTGATTATATTAAGGAGATGTAATTTATAAAATTGCGTTGTTTCCACAATTTTATTTGCTACATCATACTTGATATCAATGATTATTCTAACATCTTTTAGGTTTCTGAAGAAGGCAATGACGATTACGTCAAAAACAATCATAACTGTATAAAAACTGAACGGTGTTTGAAAGAAAAATATTTACTGATTTACTTTTGGAATATCTCACTATATAATTATAATTACTATAATCAGAATTTTCTGTATCAAATTTGAGATTAATTAAACAAAACACCAAAAAATATACTATTTTCGTTTTGCAGAATCAAATATTTTAACAACTTCACTTAAATTACGTAATCTAGATATAAATTTGATAAGAATATTTAATGATATGATTTTTTTCAAATACCTGAATTATTAAATTATAGCATATCTAAATTTAGAATGAAGAATATAAACATTAATAATAGTAAATAATTAACACTTATATAATTTATACCAATATTAACATCGTTTATTTTATCACATTTCGCATTTTATATATATTAACATAATTGATAACCTTATGTACGTACTATATGTAGATACACATAGCAGCATATTTAGATAATAAAGACAAATTAAATTATGTAATTTTCTTCAGGTCACTTGTCGATTAGTTAGATTTATTTCTGTCCCTACCACAAGAAATCTGGGGCTGCCGGACGTTGACATCTTTTAAAAGAAATCTAAATTTATATTTGCTCTAACAATGGCTTCATCATTACCCAGTGCAAGATACACATATTAATTGGCGGTTTTCGTATAATTTTTTCATATTTATATTATTATTATTATTATTGTCATTACTATTATTATTTTTATTATTATCACCGTATAAATATTGTTTGTACATGAAAGTTCCATTGCAACATTTAATATCTGTTTAAACTCATTATAATTAGTATAGTGTATATATAATCTATACTGTTAAATAGGCCTATGCATTTATAATTTGTGCTGGTTGAGTGGAACAGAAAGTCTTATGGCCATAACTCTGCCAGAATAAATAAAATATTATTATTATTATTATTATTATTATGAGTATATGAATATCAAAATCTATAATATATCTGATTTTGAAATAAAACAGCGATGCATATTTGATTTTGAACTCTGTATACTACCCACTGTTGTGTAAAATTTGTTTACTAAAATTTAATGCCATGTTTTTCTGTTCCAAAGCTAATCGCAACTTCGAAATTTACCAGGAATGTGCATTTTCATAATCGAAGGTTCTATTAACTTACCACACATCTATATCATATTAGATACCTTTAAATGCCAGATACGATGTATTTATGGAACATTCGGCACAGAAGCAAAGTTGTAACTTATACTCGGTCGTAATAAAGTTATTTTAACGTGCTTTAGCTCGTCAAGAAACTGTGTTCATAATATTTTCTTTGATGTTTACATAGTAAATGCAAATATACAAGTTAGTACAAACAGAGGTTAAAGCTCATTAGAAGGTGGTGTAGCATCTTGAGAAAACATATTTCCCAGTTTACACAATTTACAAGCAGAAACCATGAGTTTGCCACATGCCTTGTCGAGGTCACAGCCATCTGTTGAATAAGTTAAACAACTACACTGCTAAATGTGTTACATTCTGAAATACTCGCTATGCCCCATTACCTGCGTGCAGTTAAATGCTTTCTTTTATTTATGTTATAATGCTTTTATATTTAAGGTTATATGTTTCAAAGTACAGACCAAGATTCTGAAGCAAAAGTCATGTCTACTGTTAAATCATTAAATTAGTTGTAACGACAATATAAATAAAACTAACAAGATCCTATATATTCACACTCAGAAGTAAATTATTAAATTCTAATTCACACTTAACAATAATAAGGACATTTTGATGTCATTAATTCAAATACCTAAGAGCAGCAATAACTAAAATAATCAATTGAATTGGTGTTTACTTGATGAAAAATCCATAACGTATTTAATTAAATAACTAAAATATATGATAATTAATTGAGTTGGTGTTTACTTGATGAAAATCCATATTTATTAATTAAATAAAAATAAAACGTAGTTTTATTTGATTTTCATATTTATTATATAATTCAGTGATAGCTGTTTCGGTACACTGTACCTTCTTCAGACATGTTAACAAATTATGAATTGTGTTCCAACTGATCTAAGCAACAATACAACAATATTTATTTAAATTTTTAAATTTAACAAAGGGGATTCATTCAAATCAAGTTGAGAATGTAACAGTTTGTTACTACTTTTAAATTTATTAATTTCTACAGCCTCCAAAAGATCTAACTTCTTAAGAAGTTTTTTACTACTTTTAAATTTATTCTTAAGAAGTTAGACCTTTTGGAGGCTGTAGGAATTAATAAATTTAAAAGTAGTAACAAACTGTTAAATTCTCAACTTGACTTGAATGAATCCCCTTTGTTAAATTAAAAAATTTAAATAAATATTGTTGTATTGTTGCTTAGATCAGTTGGAACACAATTCATAATTTGTTAACATGTCTGAAGAAGGTACAGTGTACCGAAACAGCTGTCACTGAATTATATAATAAATATGAAAATCAAATAAAACTACGTTTATTTTTATTTAATTAATAAAATATATGAGTTATAGTACGAAATTAAACGTAGATTAAGAAATTAGAAATAAATTCAGTCTGGACATGCCTCCTATTAAGTAAAAATCTGTCTGGTGCTGAAATCCTGTGGATGAAAAGAAACTGCTAAGACAATCACACATGGATATCTCACTTTGAACATCATTTACTCAAAAAAACTGATATTTTGTTACTTATGTCCTTTGACTTCTAAGGATCTCATATCAGAATTATCATTTGTAAAGTAGTGTACTTTCGAAACATTCGTAATCCTGTATTAAAATTAAATAGAGATATTGGATGGGGTAAGATTATTTCAGAACTTAATTACATACTCGTTGAAATCCAATTTTTTAAGATCCTATAAATCATATTGTTCAAAACATAAATTTTGAAGAATTGCCATTATCTGCCGGCAGTGTTATAGATTCTATAAAAATTAATTTTGGAAATAGGGTTGATTAATTCTTAACACTTGGGTTTCATCCAATTCCTCACAATGATAAGAACCTATAACATCATTCCACACTCCTATTTCATTTTAACAAGTGCGTACGTGTATATATATATATATATGTAAACTACTATAACAGTTGACAACTCCATATATTTATCCGGGTGCCCCCTCCAATTGTTTATCTGCAATTCCCATACAGGTTTTTTCTTTTTTTTTTTTTCCGTTTTATGCATCTACACTTTGTATAACGGAATGAAATTTAAAGCATTCAAAATTAAGATTAGTATTCTTTTCGTGATTAGACAGTTTGACAAATATTTGGAGAAGCAGAAGTAGAGAGATAGTATCATGGAAGGATAATTTCCCGGTGTATTGTGCTCCAACACACATACATGGTGTCTTCTAGAGAATTTGTATGTTCTTATCAGATTCCTACTGCTACATCACGGACAGCTTTTCTAATTGCTCCTCGCTAAATATTTCAACAAGGGCACAAGAACCTTTACAACGACGAGCGTGTACAGTAAGTTTGGTGTAATAATGGCATTAGTATGATTTAACTCTCTCACGCAAAGTTATTAACAACAAAAAATATTTACTTCAGATTCTGTTTTAATTTGTGAGTAAAGTATTGTAAACAACATGATGTTAAATTCATCATGTTATCAATAATAATGTAGATGATTGCAGAACAAATGTAAGAGAAATGGCTGAATTCAAATATCTCGGAACAATAGCAGTTCAAACAGGAATGATGTGTAGAAATAAATTAAACAAAGGGTTAATTCAGGAAATGCATGCGATTACGTACGCATTACAAGGACATACCAACTTCTCTAAAATAACGTTAAACTGAAAATATAAAAAAAGAATATGCTATATTTTCAGTTATATTACATGGATGCGAAACACGACTTTTATTTTAAGAGAGAGGAAACTTGTTTTGTCACGTACATCCCTGTCTAAAAAGAGACGCAACTCGTATATCAGAACTAATATGTTCTGAAGCTATGGCGTTTCTGTGTTCGCAATCCATAACATTCGAAATGTTAATTGTTCTTTAGTAACCACATTAAAATGACCACGAATTAATTTAGTAGTAGTAGTAGTGAAGATAATTGTGCCATACAATTATGTTGCTGTTGTACTTATGCTAGGAGAAGAAGAGGGAGGTATGTTTCCATCTCTGCTACTCAGACTGCGGGGTCAAGTGCAAACAGCGTTGCCGTAAGAGCAACCTATTTTTTAACATGACAAACCCTATAGGACAATCACTTGCTCATCCGGGTGTCAATACTGTATACAACATTTATGTGTTAATAAAATTTATTGGCCTACTAATAATGTACCAAATTTATGAGGCAATTTATGTGAAACAAAGCGTATTCAGCATCAAATTCGTTTCCTCTAATACTATAAGATATAAATATATTTTGAAGAGGCAGAAAATATGGCAGACGTTCACAAGTGATATTGAATTACATGCTAAGTCATTTGGGATTCAAATCGCGGGAATTCTGGAAACGAGTTAGAAAGTGCAGGAAACGCAAACCAAGATAGGATGGCACTACGTTTAGCGGAAGAATTGAATTTCAGAAGTAATTTAACTTTGTAAACGTTTCTTTGTTCTTCGAGAGTTAAAACGCGATTATATCTGTCTGTTAGGAAACACAACCCTTTGATTAGTAAATTCGTTTAGTTGTTAAATAAATGTTGAATGTTATACAATGTAAAATTCTCGTCTTGATCTGATGGGATAGCGATTCAAATCTATAAATATGGCCATTACCCAACTACTAATTTATTTAATTGGGCTACTTACTTACTTATTGCTGTTTTTTGTTGTTTATTTTTCTTTACACTAGTACCAATTATTACTTTATTGTAACGGACTGTCAACAGCACGTACGGCTTACTGCCCGTGCGACCCATATTTGTAAATAATATTGCAAATATCTTACTTTTTGTCTAATAAAGTCCTACTACTACTACTACTTACTCACTGGCAGGATCGAACCCGTAGGTTCATGGCCGCGCGGACATAAGCTCTCCATACATCCCTATCCTGAGCTAATGCTTTCCAATCATCCCCTGTATAATCTACTTCCATCAAATCACAGTTAATGTTATTCTCCCACCTCATTCTTGGTCTACCAACTGGGCGTTTTCCCTCTGGCTTTCCTACAAGAAGCTTCCATGCAAGTCTTTCATTCCCCATACGTGCAACATGTCCTGCTCATCGCAGTCTATGAGACTTAACTGTTCTTATTATATTTGGCTTCCTATAAAGACCATGTAGTTCATTGCTATGTAGTCTTCTCAATTCACCTGTTTGTTCATCTCTCTTTGGTCCAAAATTTTTCCTAAGAACTTTATTCTCAAATACTTGTAATTTCCCTTCCTCCCTTAAAGTAAGAGTCCATGTTTTGCACCCATATAATATAACTGGTAGAATAATACATGTAATAGAATAATTTGCTTATACAATGAAAACATATATAGACCTACACAAGGGAAAACAAACTCAACAGCACAAAATTTAGGAAAGATACTAATAAATGTCATGGTAAAATTCCGTTGAGAGTACATAGAAAAATTATAATATAAAATAATAAAATCACGTATTTTGTATGCATTCTCCTCAACTGTTAAATAATAATTTGAACATTGTAGGCCATCCTCAACCGAAGGTTTTTCGTTACATGTATCTAGAAGAAGCTGGAGAGTAAGGAAGAACTTTTAGCTGAGGATGATACTGGCTCCGAAAGACCTACAATGTTTTAATTATTTTAACAGATGAGGATGCTGCATACAAGGTACATCATTTTATAATTTAATTTTATAATTTTTACATACTCTAACATTTAGGGATGTTTATAAGCGTTTTGATATGTTGAATCAATATATAATACTTAACATATTAATGTCATGCAAGTACTATTTACTATGTATTTAAGATTTCAATTTTATATTTTAGTTTAGACTAATATTACAGCAGCAGTAGGATTTTTTAAGACTAGTATTAACTTATTTATTTAGGCTGGTGGAGTTAAGGCAATGTGGCCTTCTCTTCCACTAACCATGACAAACATATGTTACATTAGAATACAACAATCATAAAAAATAGTAATAATATTAGTACATAGCAGTGGTATGTTTATTGGATTAGGGGAATGTATACTGGGAAGTTTTACATGTTACTTTTTTAATGCTTAGAATTTAACTATTCACTGGCTCTATCGAAGCCGGAGAATAATTGCCGCGGGGATATAAGCTCTCCATACATCCCTATCCTAAGCTAATATTTTTAACCATCCCCTATAAAATTTACCTTCTCAAATCATAGATAAAATTATACTGCCATGTCATTATTTGCCTATCCACTTATCTACTTGGCACACTTTCCCTCAGAACGTTTTCATGACTCTCTCTCATTCCCCATTCGTGACATATAATTTCTATTTAAATTTCATAGTGTTTTGTGTATTATATTTTTATTTCTGTGCTATTTAAGTGTAATTAATTCTGCCAAAATATATAAAACGTTGTAATTATATTTACATAATAAATAATTAATAATAAATATATATTCACTTTTAAGCAAATAATGAATTAGAATGTACAAATATATAACGAATAAACACATATGTTTAAATCTGATATTGTATATTAATAATCAGTCATAATTGAGGAATTATTGAATTATTTCAGAGAAAAATAAATTTAAACATTAAGCATACTATTTAAACTATGAAAAATATGTATGTTAGGAGGAATGAAATATGCCTATTACAATTATGAATAATAAGTTAGTATTATGTAATTTAATGTTTATAAATATTTATTTAGTTTTTATTGAAACCCAGACATATTAATATTTATATACAATGAAAAATTGTACATTTTATACAAATGAGTTTCTATTACAATCATTTAAACAGAATTGTTGTGTTATATGAGTATAGCCAGTTTTAAGACGAAATACATATCCTGGAGAACGGTAATGATTTGGAATATTGAAGGCGTCAGTTTCTAAATACAAATCGTGATAGACTGGCATGCTATGAGTTAATGGTCAACCCAGAACATTTTATAAATTTGGATAGATTTGTGGATACGACGCGGACAATAAGAACAACACTCGTACGTGAATATATAAATATGTTTATATAATAAATTTGAGAATTTTTAACATTATGAGGTTTTATTAATAAGAATGAAATTAATCGTGAATTCTTCTTACCTCATACTTCTATGTTTTTTTAAACACAGCACTGCAGTATCAGCGACCATTGTCACCATCCTCAGTCGTGAAAACAGCTGAGGATGGTGACAATGGTCGCTGTTACATAGAAGTATGAGGTAAGAAGAATTCACGATTCATTTAATTCTTATATAAATATGTAATCAATTAGCTCAGGATAGGATGTATGGAGCGTATATGTTTGCACGGCAATGATCCCACGCTTCGATATTGCCAGAGACTAAATAAGGTAGTTAATGGTCAATTTTAATGCCCAAAAATGAAAATAAAACTTAGATATATTTTAAAAAAGACTAAATTATATTTCAATAATTTATTAGCCTTATAAAGTGCACTTATTTAGCTAATTTGATGAAGAATCCATGAGAAAAAAGGAAGGAAACGAAATTCGATTTGAACCCGAAACCTATGGATAAAAGCATGTGGGAAGAAGTTAATGATCCTTAAGAATATATCATTAATCACAAAGAGGCCTGTGTTTATTACAGAAGTGCATTTCTGTTTCTATCTTATAGAGGGTAAAACTGTATTTTCTTCAGCAGTAGTGTTTTAACTGAAATAAGAGGGAGAGAAGCTCCCTTTGTCGGTATTGTGAGGGGACTCTGGAATTTTAGAAGAGGAGAAGACGAAAAAAGAAGAAGAAAATAGTATCGACACGTCATCAATCATTCACGCAACGTGATTTCAACTTCAATCTGCATGTTTCTTTCAAAAGGCTCAAAATAATTTGTACATTACAACTGACTGTGTTGATGTAAGAACATGGTATCCTATAAACTTTCAACATTGATATTTCAAATATTCAGAATTCCATTACAAGAGAAATAAATTGTCTGAAACCTCAACTTCATCATGCATCTTGCAATAAGTAATTAACTAACTAACTAACTCTACGGCTTATGGGACTCGTAGTTTAAATGATACATTTACTAGGGCTCTCCACTGGCCTCTATCCTCAGCCAACATCTCCCATATTCTGCTCCCTATGATCCACCAGAATATCATCCTCACATCTATGCTTAGGACTTCCTAATGGTGTTTTTTCCCTCAAGGATTTCATTCAAATAATTTGTTGTATTTCTACCATCATCCATTGGAGCTACATTATACCCTGGCCACTTCAATCTCCTAGATTTAATGCAATAACAATAGGTCTATAAGGAGGATATAAACTACGCGGCTTCTCATTGTAAAACTTTTTCCAAGCCCATGGAATATCCAATAAAGATTACTTATACAGAATTTAATATACCTAATATTAAACAAATTTATAAACATGTGTTATGGATCTATTGCCACAAATATAAAAAAAATTATAAATTTGATCCACATAATCACAGACACAGTAGTAATTTGCGTTGTTATATTAAGTGACTGTACACATACGTGTTTATAGAACTTTTACTTGATTGGTGACTTAAACAAATCGTATGTGGGATCTCTATTTAATTTTGGTGTCTCGTTATATAACTTCAGAAAATAAAAAATGAAATTGAAATGATTTTTTTGTGAACTTGCATAAATCCAATTTATCACTGGTTCAGTAAAAGGTTATATAACTTCATTACGATTAAGCCAGAGGTCAGTAATCAGAATATTGGTAATTCAGAGCTGAAATTGCAAAACATATCCAAAATGCATTGTACAAATAATTATTAATATATATATATATATATATATGTGTGTGTGTGTGTGTGTGTGTGTGTGTTTGTGTAAACTCTAATTCACTTATAAAATACGTAATTTACATTAACATTATTGTAGTAATTGTAGAAACAAATTCCTATTTTCCTCTCATATTTTACAAAAAACTATTATTAATATAAAATTATAGAATATTCACCTGAAAGGTCCGTCTCCTCATCTTAATTAATCATTTAACTGTAGCGCTTTCGGGACTTGTCCCATCATCGGCAGGATTCAAAACTGGTGTTTCACTGAAGATCTGGTAGAGGGGGTTGCATGTATTTGGTTCGTTTTCGTTTATCAACGAACCAAATACATCGTTTTCGTTTATCAGGCTGTTGTTGTGAGCTGCTTTCATGATTTCCATCTCTTCGATGGAAATCATGAAAGCAGCTCACAACGACAGCCTGATAAACGAAAACGAACCAAATACATGCAACCCCCTCTACCAGATCTTCAGTGAAACACCAGTTTTGAATCCTGCCGATGATGGGACAAGTCCCGAAAGCGCTACAGTTAAATGATTAATTAAGTTGAGGAGACGGACCTTTCAGGTGAATATTCTATAATTTTATATTAATTTTGAATAACCCTCAAGGGAACACATCATCAATCTCATAGAAGTTGAAAAAACTATTACTTTAAAACCAATATTTTGTTCTTATTTTAGTTTCATGCATACGACATGTACGTATACACAATGTTCTATTATAATAATTAACTACGTAAATTACTGCATTTCAAAATGTATTGTACTTTCGTTGTCGTTGGTTGTGCCCGAACATCAGCTCTTGCTTATTCGGTTATACCCAAATTGCATGTATGTACTTACACTGTGAGTAAATAAATAAATACGTATATAATATTAAGCGAAAAACTTGCAGTGGAACAGACATTTCAGAATCAAGCGCGATGTAAGTAACAATTGCTATAATGAAATTAAAGAAACACGTCTCCTGGAATGGATCAGATTTCAGCTGAGTTGATTCTAGAAAGAAGTAATGAATTATACAAGCTTGGATTAACATTAATAATAATTTGTATTTTAACATACCATAACTTATCCTGGTTAGAAATAAGCAATTCTGCAATTTAAATTTAAATTTTAAGCTGATTGTTAATTTGCACACCATAAAAATTAACTTAGGTCGACATTTTAGAAAACTGAATCATTGATATATATTGGATTTATGCAAGTTCACAAAAAAAATCATTTAAATTTCATTGTTATTTTCTGAAGTTACATAAGGAGGCACCAAAATTAAATTGAGATCCGACATACAATTTGTTTAAGTCACCAATCAAGCAAAAGTTCTATAAACACGTATGTGTACAGTCACTTATTAATTCAATAACGCAAAGATTTTGGTGAATTTTTTTCATATTTAAGCCTACATATCTAGTTTATTTAAGTTATAAGCAATAACGTTTCTTCATCTATCTTATCTATTCATCTACCTTCAGGCTGTTATAAAAATGGTTCCAATATTTATAGATGAGGCAGTATTCAACAAAACAAGCAAAACATTTTGTAACCTTGATGAATAGACAGGTGAATGGAGAAGACTCCATAATAGTGAGCTACTTGGTCTTTATAGAAAGCCAGATATATTAAGAACAGTTAAGTCTCGTCGACTACGATAGGCAGGACATGTGACGTAATGGGATATGAAAGAGCTGCATGGAAGCTTCTTGTAGGAAAACAGAAGGTAAACGCCCAGCTGTAGAACAAGAATGAGGTGGGAGAATACGATTAACCATGATTTGAGGGAAGTACAGTGTACAGAGGATGATTGCAAAACATTAGCTCAGGATAGAGATGTATGGAGAGTTTATGTCAGAGCGGCCATGAACCTACGAGTTCGATAGTGTCGGTTAGTTAGTTAGTTAACCGTGATTCCTAATCGCCTGAGCATTTTGCAAAACTCAAAGCAATTTGGCAATCAATAGGTAAGGAAACATTGTATGCTGTTTTTTTTTTAGCTATTTCACAGCATATCTTGTTTGTATTAGTATCAAGCTATATCTAGAATAATTGACTAATTACACTGCACCCTACAGTATTGCTATATTAGTCAGGTAAGTTTTTGCCCCTCATATGTTTCTTACCAAAGTGCTCCGAGTAGAATATATGCCGCTCTTAAAAAATAAGACCATAACTCAGAAGATATTAAGATTAGAAATCATGGTAATAGAAACCTTGTTCTTGTTCTGCGCAATACCACCTCCTCCATAATTTGGAACTTATTTTCACATCACGTTTTATCTAAGTATCTAAATATCTGCTTGCCTGCCTACCTACCGACCTGTGATTTACAGAGTGGAAATAATATAATGCACAGATCGTAAATATGAATTCCTTGCCATAAATTTAGAAAAGAAAAACGCCTGAACCCGAGACCTCTAACTTTATACATTAGTAACAACCGCTAGTCCACTGAGGCTCCTAGCACAAACAATTTTCTTTCCTTATATACATATCTCTATCATAAGAGGATGCGTGACATCGTGCGTCCTACCAACTTATGGCTTCTATAAGAGTAAGCATTTCAAGAGAAAATTTACTTTATAGTAGTAACGTTTTTTATTTCGATGCATATATATATATATATATATATATATATATATATATATATATATATATATATATATAATGGCTGGCCAGTAGAAACTTATCATTAATCATAAACAAACCAAGCAGCAAATAAGGCTAATGAATAAAAGTAATTTTCAGCCTTGCTTCTCAAAATCTATCGAATTCTATAGAGCACCGAATTACAGGGTATTTTTAGATGTGTTGTCAGTCAATTTATTCAAGATTGCAGAACGATTTGCTGCTAAAAGGTCTACAAGATGACAATGTCAAATAAATGACAATATAAATATATAACCTACCATATAAATGCATAGGCTGCAGACTTTATATGACGTCAGACGTTGAAGTCTGTGGATAAGGATAATATAAAAATTAAATAATTTATAAAATGGCATTTCAAATAAAGGGCTAAAAGTATAACAAAATTTCTTAAGTATTTAAATACCAGTAACAGAACATAACAATTAAATAAGGAAAGTCAAATGCAATTTTTGAGCAGTAATCGCGGTGGGCAAATGTTTATGCTCCTTGCTTCTGGTTCCGAGGGTCGCGGGTTCAACCCGGCCGCGATTGATGGATTTTTTAGGGTGGAAAAATCCAAGGAGAAAGTCCTCCGGGAGAGAGTTTTTAGCCATGGGTCCGGGATTCTGAAGATTTTCAGGCTCGTAAAAGATACTTAAGCCTGAACAAAGAGGCCTGTAAACAAAATTTACCGATCTCAAACACCCTACTAATATCTTAGTTACCTGCTAGATGTCTCATTGAGTCTGTGTGTTGACCACATGCCACTCATGACATCTTTGGACAAATAAGTTAACTAAAATTAACTTGATTTATAAACTCCTGATAAAGGAGAGGCTATGACTCAACAATCGGCTATGCCATTAATTTCTCTCTCTCTCTCTCTCTCTCTCTCTCTCTCTCTCTCTCTCTCTCTCTCTCTCTGTCTCTTAGCCATAAGAGAAGAAAATGTAATTTAATTTTATCTTTAATTTTGTAACTTAAGAACCTGAAGCGCGTATCTGCAAACACGAGTACATACAACATCGGATTAAAAGGGAGACAGAAGTTATATTTCACCCGCAGTAAATTCAATAATCACGTTTGAAAGAGGTCTAGTGAATTTCATAACAAGTGAGCTATAAATTGGATTTCAGTTGTTACTGTAGTTATTAAATTCTGGACAGTAACAGGATTAGTTAATTCGTACACAATGAATTAGAAAAGATAATAAATCCAGAGAGGACATTTTTATGTGTTTCCCAGACTACATATAAATTAAGAGAAACGTGAAAACATTCCGGAGAGTGTAGACTACAACCTGATCGTAAATCAGAGGCGTTCGTACATATCAGTGACCGTCTACTACAGCACTTCCGTACTCAGGGGTGTCACAAATCCATCATTATGATATTTGCCAAACAACTATTCGACATTAACAAAGGCAGATAGTAAACAAATAGAGGCTGCTGAAATGAAGATGTTGAGATCAATAGCAGGATACCAAAGAACCAATAAAAAGAAAAACGAAGATATAAGAACAGAACTTAATATATTTAATCTCTGTGAAATAATAAAATATTATCAAAATGCTTATCTCCAGCACGTATTACGAATGAATGAACAGCGCATGCCAAGAAGAATGTATAATTATAAACCAAAAGGGAGAAGAATGTTGGGAGGACCATTGAAGAGATGGAAGGTCCAATTCGACCTATAATGAGATCGGAACAGGCCATTTGGCTTAATCCTTGTTGTTGATGATGATGATGACTATTAGCCAATTAATGTGAAATTTTTATTTAATGACGCTCTTTAATGTATTGTATAACTTCATTAGCATGTAGATTCGTATCTGGGGAAAGGCCACTGGGCTGTAGCAGAACAGTTTCAATAGTTCAGTTTAAAAATTAAACACACGTCAGCAATTGGATAGCTTACTTCATTTGATTATATCAATACCCTCGTTATCCCATTACTGAGACTAACAGACAAATATCAATTTCATAAAGTAGAAAATCAACTGGAACAGGCACTTTTAGCCAATGGCTACTCAATAAACGCAGTCAAAAGAGTCAGGCGACCAAGAAACAAAACAGTCAGATCGGGGAAGAAAGATCAGGCTAAAGACACTGCCCTTGTACCGTATGTACAAGGTACTGAACTGTACGTACATATTATCTATTTCTATGTAGTCCTTCCTCTTTGCCTGCTTTCCTGTCTTTAATATTTCCTATTCCTTATTCCCGATATATTACGTCATTCCTTGCGCAAAGAATGGTGTGGGCATTTTATTTAAGCGACTCAGTATTAATCACAGACTACAATCTTAGTTGTTATTTGATTGGATTAAGTCCGGGAGTCACTTCGATTCCCTGGACCGGCTTCAAGATTTCTTAGTTTTCCTTTCGTTCATGTGTATTTGCTGTGAAGTACAAATTATTTAATTTTGTATGGAAGCAATGATGTGTAATAGTGGGTGTGTCTATTATATTTATGGCTTTTTAATTTTTATTATTGATTTTTCAATTATTCGATTATTTAACAATTTATTAATCTATATATATATATATATATATATATATATATACCACAGCTTTTAATGATAGCTATGTTATATATTTCCTTTTATGTATATATTTATACTTGTCATGTTTATTCAGAGACTTTACTTGTCGAATTCCTTTTGAAATCTAGCTTAGTAAAACGAAGTGCGTAATCACACTAGAGCTTACCTCCATGATTGTCTGTGTCTGGTTATGTACGTTTTCGATCCCATTACGCATTGGCACTAAATATTAAAAAATACGAAGGTTTTCTATAAAAAATAAATCTTTAAAGCCACAATGGAATTGTGAAATTAGCCATTTTAATCTTATGCACCAGCATGTCGAACTTTATAAAAAATAAACCACACATTTGTCTATTATTTAAATGATCCATGGCGCTATATTGATGGCTGGTGCAATACTACATATAAAATAAGCCGACCGCTATAAAAAAAGTAGGTTTAAAACTGTTTTCCGCTCTGAAAACAAACTCTTCAAAGTACACAGATGTGCTAAAAGATAACATACCTTTATAATCTGAAAGCACGTACGAGAGCTCTTGCACCTTATATGATCAAACATACACAGGACGTACCAATAGACGAATTTACTTCCGAATAAAAGAATATAAGGTGAAATAAAATGTCAAGAACCAACTTCAAGTCCGGTGCAACATGTGAAACAGAAAGCACTTGATTAACCTCACAGAATACAGAAGATTGGCCATGAAAAATCAGGAATTTACAGGGAAGCAAAATAGAAATTTAGAAAAGACCACACTGTACTAATACCCGGGTTGGTGCCCAAAGATTAACATCTGCATGGAAAACTGCTTTCGCTGCCTACCATGTCAACTCCATAACAACGAAGAAGATTCTCATTCCAAGAATACTACAGTTAATAAGCAACATGGAAAGTGGTCAACGCCTGGATGGATATACAACTTCGCAAACGGACTGCTAAAAACATAGATGGATAATGGAATTTATTGCCTTTTTTTCAGAAGAAAGAAAATACATATGCATTTACATTGTGCACGGGCCTGCTTGGCCGTACATGCATTATTTTTCCACGAATAAAAAAATAAAACTAATTATAATATAAACAAATACCTACAAATACACCTGTATAAAAAACAATATTAGCTATATATAAGTAAAATCTATGTCTACACTACATCATAATAATACATATCTACACTCATCCATGAAAAGACCATGTGTATAAATAAATAAATAAATAAATAAAGTCTCATTCTGTACATTAACATTTTTAAAAAATGCTAGAAAACAAATTAGAAAGAACCACACACACACACACATACACCCACACACCCCCACACATATACACACGCGCACGCTCGTACCCCCCTGCCCCCGTACCGGCAGACATATAGTGCGATTACCAATCAGCACATGGTTTCCTAGCCACTGTCCAATAGTTTGACAGATAAGTGTCGCTGATGGTACATATTACCGATACGAGAAACTCGAACCTTTCAGCCGCTGACAACGGCATGTGCGATCATGCCAAAACATCGGAAATAGTGGCCCGAAGCCAAGTTTGAATCTTTGACGTGGAAAAGCCGATAAATCCTTTATTTATCATAAAAATATATACACATTTTATATACATTCATTTTACTTTTGATGGAGATGAAAAGTGTTATTGCATGATTCCAGTTGGGGGAGTGGATGACCCATAATTTAACAAGTAAAGATGGCTTTAAATGTCCTTTGAGTAATGAGGGGGATGATTTACAACTTATTATAACATTTTGTAGAGAGACGGAGTAACTTAGGTAACAGTTTCCGCCGGCGATATTTATCAGCAGGAAAGTGGCATGTTTAGATCTCGTAGGAGGGGTCCAGCACGAAGTGAAAACAAGTAAATTTTTGTGCCCAGTAAGTAAATTGAGTACGTCAAAATGAGTGATCAATAAGTAAATTATATATTATTAATAATGAAACTTCAATATGGTGTTTCTTTCCGATCTTCAATTGTATTATATATTGTCTTAGTTGTATAGCCTTCTAGTGTATTGGCATGTGCCATATGGTGTGGTATGGTGCATGCGTGCGTACTAGCGCGCGCGCGCGCTTGTGTGTGTGGGATCTTTTTAAGTATGTTTTTGCAGCTAGTTTATTATTATTGTACAAAGTGACATAAATTATTTTAATTTTCAAATACCGTATTTACTTTTTTAATTTTTATATACATGGTATTTTCATGAATGGGTGTAGAAGTGTGTTATTGTGTATGTGCTGTAGACGTAAATGTATATATGTATATTCAAAGTTATTATATATGTTTGTGTGTGAGTATAGATGTGTAAATATTGAATGTACTTGTGTATGTATTCACATACATTTTTTTCTTCAATCATGGAACAGGAATATGCACGAAGGCAAGACAAGTCTGTGCTCAATTCATTGAAAATTATATATTTCCTTATTTGTCAATAAATGTCTATAAATCTCCACTACTACTAATACATTTCTTTTTTAATGCTACTGGATTCAATAGATCTCTCCAACGCTTCTACTGTCTGCCGACATTTCTTCTCGTCCTGGTGTGTACTTCAGGAATTTTTATGGTATTCTACCTAAGTGCATTCTTGTCATATGATTATACCATGAATATATATTTATATGTGTGTGTTTGTGCGTGTGTGTAGGCTATATACTGTATTGTAAGCCCATGTTTTCCCTTTACAGAGATTTAGGCACTCTCCCCCTACAGGGAAGAATTTGAACCATACTAATTTAGTTACACTTGTTTTCGTATAGATGTCATTTTGAGTCGTCCGTGGTCAGCGTTTCGCCTCATACTGACATCTACGAAACGAAAGTAGTACTAGGACGGGAAAAGTCGGTACATTTTGCTTAGAGGCCTTTTCATTCAGACATAAGAATTTTTTACGAGCCTGAAAATCTTCAGACTCGGGACCCACGGCTTAAAGTTCCTCCTGGAGGACTTGCTCCTTGAATTTTTCCATCCTAAAAATCCATCGACCCCGGCCGGGTTTGAACCCGCGACCCTCGGGACCAGAGACAAGGAGCATATATATATATATATATCGAGTGTTATAGTCGTGCTCTGTATTTGTACTTAGTTACAGATGTATTCGTTTTGATGGGGAAGGAGTGAATATTCTGCTAGAAGTCTCAGGAATCTCATATTACTTACTTACTTACTTACTCACTGGCACTATCGAACCCGTAGGTTCATGGCCGCGCGGACATAAGCTCTCCATACATCCCTATCCTGAGCCAATGCTTTCCAATCATTCCCTGTATAATCTACTTCCCTTAAATCATAGTTAATGTTGTTCTCCCACCTCATTCTTGGTCTACCAACTGGGCGTTTTCCCTCTGGCTTTCCTACAAGAAGCTTCCATGCACGTCTTTCATTCCCCATTCGTGCAACATGTCCTGCCCATCGCAGTCTACGAGACTTAACTGTTTTTATTATATCTGGCTTCCTATAAAGACCATGTAGTTCATTGTTACGTAGTCTTCTCCATTCTCCTGTCTGTTCATCCCTCTTTGGTCCAAAAATCTTCCTAAGAACCTTATTCTCAAATACTCGTAACCTCCTTTCCTCCCTTAAAGTAAGAGTCCATGTTTCGCACCCATATAATATAACTGGTAGAATAATAGTTTTATATATTTTCAGCTTAACGTTTTTTGAAAGGAGTTGGGACATCAAAAGTCTCTGCAATGCATAAACGCATGCATTTCCAGAATTGAGCCTATGTTTAATTTCTTTGTGCATCTCATTCCTATTTGTGATTATTGTTCCTAGGTATTTGAATTCAGCCACTTCCTCAAAACTTCCCTCATTTGTCATTAGCTGTCCATTTCCATTATATACTGAATTTCTACCTGTGACCACATATTTAGTTTTACTGATATTTACTTCCAGTCCTAATTTCTTAGTGTTACTCAATAGTGTGTGCGTGTTGGCCTTTAGTATCTCCTCGCTATCGGCCAATAGTACTACATCAACAGCATAAACTAACAGCTTATTAATACCATTCAGTTGTAAGCCTTCCTCATTCTCTAAAGATTTAATGGCATGCTCTAGTACAAAATTAAATAGTAGAGGAGATAGTGCATCTCCTTGCTTCAACCCATTCTGGATTTCAAAAGTGTCTGAAAACTGTTTGCCTACACGCACCCTACTATTTGAGCCATTTAGACACATGCGTATAAGTCTAACTAACTTTTTAGGAATTCCGAACTCCAGCAGGATACTATATAACTTCTCCCTCTTAATTGAATCATATGCTTTTTTGAAGTCTACATATAGTTGATGTACAGTGTCATTATATTCCCATTTCTTTTCTAAAATCTGTCTTATACTAAAAATCTGATCTGTTGTAGACCTGTTTCTTCTAAATGCACATTGATGATCTCCTAGAATGTCATCAATGTAGGGAGTAAGTCTGCTTACTAATATATTTGTAAGAATTTTGTATGAAGTTGAAAGTAATGAGATGCCCCTGTAGTTGTTGCAATCAGTTTTATCTCCTTTCTTATAAACTGGTATGATAATTGATTCCTTCCATTCATCTGGAAGAGCTTCTTTTTCCCAAATCATACTAAGCAACCAGCGTATCTTGTCCATCAATTTTTCTCCCCCTGATTTTATCAGTTCTGCTGGGATCTCATCTGAACCTGATGCTTTATACATCTTCAATTTTTCAATTGCCATTTCAACCTCTAATGCACTTGGCTCTGCGACTAGCATTTCTGCTGTCTGTAACTTATCCTCCTCAATGTCCTGTTCTGTATGTACATTTAATAGCTGATTAAAGTAACTTTTCCATCTATTTAATATAATCCTGGAATCTGCAATCATATCCCCATTTTCATTTCGAATTATGTTTGTTCTAGCCTGAAACCCTTTCTTCTCTATACTACTTCCCTGATATAATTCTCTAATGTTCCTATTTTTTGCATTCATTTCAAGATCATTAATCTTCTCTCTCAAATATTCCCTCTTTTTACTCTTTAGTAACATAGTGGTTTCCCGTCTAATACTACCCAATTGCTCTAAATTTACCTCATTTGGCTCGTGTAACCATTTAATTTTTGCTAGTTTTCTTTTCTTTACAATGTCGGCACATTCCTCATCAAACCATTTCTTGTTTTGCCTCTTTTTTAAACAACCAATGCTTTCTGATGCTGAAAATTTAATAGTATCTCTTATAGCCTCCCATTCTTTATTTATATCAGGTTCTTCTTCGTTTGCCACATTGTCATCTGAAGATTCCAGTACTTCAAATCTATTAGCAATTTTGATTTGGTATTCTTGCCGCATTTTCATCATTTCTCAAGGTTTTTGAATTCATATTTTACAGATTAATCTTTAGGGTTTGTTCCTATCATAAGAGATAGCCGTTGTCTGATTTTAACCCTGACCAACGATGATTGATCCAGATTGACCGTCTGTCCCTCTAAATGATCTATACATACAAATGATGCTAATGTGCAAGCGTTCATACAACAATAAACATGATATATATGGTTACGAGTTTTTACATCTGGGGAAGTAAAGGTGTATATTTATGAATATCCTTATGCTGAATGTTGTGCTCTTAACAATCAGGTTCTTTGATGTGGCAAATGTGACTAATCTAACCCGTTGTCGTTACTATCTTCATGAAGACTGAATTTGCCTATTGTTGGTTTGAATATATCTTCCCGCCCCCACTTTTGCATTAAAATCTGCTAAGACAATTTTCATATGATATCGTGAAAGGCTATCAAATAAGCATTCTAATTCTTCATAGAACTCATCCTTGATCTTGTCATCTTTATCTTCTGTGGGGGCATGTACATTTACAATTATAAAATCATGTCGTTTACCCTTTAGAATTATGTATGATATCCTATCATTAACGAACTTAATATCTTGGATAGCGGATAGGATCCTCCTTCTGACTAAAAAACCCGTTCCAAATGCAGGTCTTTCTGCACCCCCATAGAATAATGCAAAGGTTCCTGATTCCTGACTACCTTCTCCTGGCCACCTAACTTCCTGTAAAGCGACTATATCCAAGGGCGATTTATCTAGTTCCCGCGTTAATATCTCTAGTGCCCCACTATTGTATAAAGTCCTAACATTCCATGTTCCTAGGAACATGTCCCTGTGTTTGAGCCTTTGGCATGGGTTCCCTGAAGTAGTCCCCGCCCGGAGAACCGAATGGGGGACTATTTGACCTCCGGAAAATTTTACCCCAGATGAACCCATGTCCGCATTTCTTGACGGTTGTATTTTTACGGTGAAAGATCGTCACTCTTTCGCCCAAGGTACTTTTTTCGTCTGGCTTATCACCTTCGACCAGTCCGGCATGGGTAACCCTATCGGCAGCAATGCTACCGCCGGCATAGCTCTCAGGATCATTTAAGCACGCAAGCCACTCCACCAATATTATTATTATTATTATTATTATTATTATTATTATTATTATTATTATTATTAAAATTTTCTATAGGATCGTAACAGGCCTTGGCCTAATACTTGGAAGGAAGAAGATTATTATTATTATTATTATTATTATTATTATTATTATATATTAATATCACGATCATTAGTATCACTTGTGTGTAGGTTTGCATAGTGTTAATAGCTAAATGGAGGAAAGCTGGAGCTAAAAATAAAACTCGGCAAAATAATGTATTTTAACCGTCTTGCATTTCTTCTCAATAAAACACGGAAGTCCGTAGTAAATTAATCCATGACGTTCTCTCCCCCGATAAAAGCTTCGCCTTTGATAACACTCTTGCTCGCATCTCCATTACTTGGCTTTATTTTACATTGATCTCCACTCAATAGCATTGCGCCGCACAAAGTCGTAAAGAAAACTTCCCTCCGAGGTAGAATTTTTTTTTACATCCTGCACCATCAAATTTCCCTACTTAATGCTACACTTAAACCCTTTTCTGTAGAATTGCGACGTTCTTTAGTTAATGACGAGAGAGAACGCCTTCCGAGTTATGTGCAGGCAGTGAACCTCACTCATATGCAGAAGAAGTTGCCTGCAGGGACAGGCGAACCATGGTCATAAAGTTTCCATGATAGATTTTCATGTGTTTCAAAGGACTTTTGTAAGGGGAAAATAACTAAATTTTACTCTTTCAAGCCATTTAAATGTTCCAAGTATATATAATATTATTTAACAACAAACTTTAATATATAATATCTTTAATGTGTTTCGTAATTCAAAACTGGGTGTGAATGAGCATACACTTTTGGTCACATGCCGCTTATTGAAGGTTTATTTCATAGATGCTTATATATAGAGTCTTCGAAAATTTACATTACAAACTTTTATGGGAATTAAAAGGGACCGAATAGATAACTTTTGAATGGGAACTTTTGTTCGGAAACGTACAATTTTCGTACTGCAGTAAAAGTTTTCATTAAGCGCTAATATCTACCGGATCAGCCGGGGATAAACTGAATTACTATCGATTTAAAATATTCAGAAATCCACAGCAATTCAATTATACATGTCTCAATTAATTACATTTACACAAGCCAATATTCACACTTTCCATTTTCAAGGGAAAATGTATAAATTTCACGTTGTCATTGTAAGAATACCGTAATTGTTTAATTACATGCAAACTAATCAAACTTCTCTACTTTATTTACGATTGTGTCAATACTCAAATATCGGCCGCGGTGGATTAGTCGTCATGCTCCTTGCCTCTGGTCCCAAGGGTCCCGGGTTCAAACCCGGCCGGGGACGATGGATTTTTTTAGGATGGAAAAATCCAAGGAACAAGTCCTCCGGGAGGGACGTTAAGCCGTGGGTCCCGAGTCTGAAGATTTTCAGGCTCGTAAAAAGATCCTTAAGCTTGAATGAAAAGGCCTCTAAGCAAAATTTACCTAATTTTCCCGTCCTAGTACTACTTTGGTTTCCTAGATGTCAGTATGAAGCGGAACGCTGACCACTCAAATGACATCTATACGAAAACAAGTGTAACTAAATTAGTATGGTTCAAATTCTTCCCTGTAGGGGGAGAGCGCCTAAATCTCTGTTAAGGGAAACATGAGCTTACAAGAAGAAGTTAATACTCAATAACAGAGGTTCGATATGGGGCTGGTATACTGGCTCCATCTTATTCTTATAGTGACAAAGTGAGTTCCTTCATTAGACATTGTCACGAAATCAGTTAATGTAAATATAACTAACTGTGTCAAAATCATTAAATTGCTATTAATTTATATTTGGCAGATCTGGGAGATTTAAACACTTAATCCAAACGTGTTGTACCTGCAGCATGAAAACGGTACGATTCCGGACGAATGTTCGTACTGAAAATGTTGTCTACTCAGTCCCCTCTACAAGCCATAAAAGTTTGAAGTGGGGATTCTCGAATACCTGTAACAGCACGAATGATCAAAAAGGTCCGTGCGCATTGTTGTTATTCTAAATGTACGTGCAAAAAATCTAAGATATATCAAATTTGAATTGAGATACTGATGACCAGAATTGTTTAAGAGAGTCGTAAATTAAATGACAATTAACTAATGAAATTCCAACTCAGCATCTGTCTTGGTGACTGAAGAAAATCATGAAACAATTGAAGTCAAGTCAGGTCCGGGTTTGAACACGAGATTTCAAAATACGAATATCAAAGGCTACTGTGTTAACTTGCTAGGTTAATAAATTCTTGTTGCTTTTAAATGAATAACATTACCAGGGTGATGAGCGACATGCTCACAGATGGTGAGAGAGAGAGAGAGAGGAGAGAGAGAGAGAGAGAGAGAGAGAGAGAGAGAGAGAGAAAATATGGAATATACATCAAACAACTGTTGCTTTCAGTCATAGTAAAAATTTTGGCTCAAGGCTTTACAACAAATTTATATTAAATTTACAAACATACATTTTCCATTCTTTTTTTAAAGTCTGTTAAAGATATGTTAAAAAGCTATCCATATATAATAAAATATGTACATGGAATAAAGATTTATATCATGTTTATGAATTCTTGGATATGAAAAGAGTAAACATTGCTATACGTTTGGTACGTATTAAGCAGAATTGCAATAGTTGAACTACACTGCTCAAACAAATTAGGGTATATTGTAGAATAACCTATTAAGACTATGTTTTTTGGAATAGTATTAGATGCAATCACTTTCTATTACTCCAAGATAATGTAAATAAGAGTTTGAAGTTGTTACGTAACCTCGGTACCACACCAGAGGGCAGTGTCTGTACTGTTGATGTGAAAGGGTGGTGTGGGGGTGAATGTTTTGTTGCTGTTTTTAAATCCAGTCCAGTTTTCAGTTAGTGAATGACTTGTCTTAGGGACAGTGATGCCTCGACAACGTGATTTACCTGAACCAATGGCTTGGAGGGCCATAGGAAGGATGGAAGCTGGACAGACACAACAAGAGGTGGCACAAGCCATTGGGGTGTCTCAAAGCGTGATTTCCAGTCTTTGGAATCATTTTCAAAGAACATACTGTTCACAGAAGAGCCGGACAAGGTCGACCAAGGGCAACAGCAGCAAGGGATGACCGTTACCTCTTATTAACAGCCCGTCGGAATAGACAGCAGAATGCAACTCAACTGCGAAATACACTTCAAACAGCAACAGGACGCAGGGTGTCAACTCAAACTGTCCCTAATCGACTGCATGGAAGTGGTCTCTATGCCCGTAGGCCCATGGTGTGTACCAGGTTAACTCCACAACACCGTAGAGATCGCAGAAACTGGGCGGAGGAACATCGTGGGTGGACGCATGCTGAATGGAGATCAGTTATTTTTTCTGATGAGTCGCGATTCAACATGGAATGTGATAGTCGGCGTGTATTCATCTGGAGAGAAAAAGGGACACGAAACAATCCAGCTTTTGTACGTGAAAGATCCCCATATGGTGGCGGTGGATTGATGGTGTAGGCAGGAGTCAGTAGTGGTGGACGTACGGACCTCTACGTTATCCAAGGTGGTACTTTGACTGCGGTAAAGTATAGAGATGAGATTCTCCGACCTTTCGTCGTGCCTTATGCTGATGCCATAGATGATTCTTTTCTTTTTATGGACGATCATGCACGACCCCACAGAGCTGGCTTGGTGGACGACATGCTGGAAGTGGAGGGTATCGAGCGTATGCAATGGCCAGCTTCCTCCCCGGACTTAAATCCGATTGAGCATGTGTGGGACGCATTAGGCAGGTGCATTGCAGGCAGACCAGCACCTCCCACAACTGTTCCAGAGCTGCACATTGCTCTTATGGAAGAGTGGCCACGTATCCCCCAAGAACTCATTGCTAACCTCATTGCATCAATGCCATACAGGTGTGAGGCAGTGCTGGCCGTTCGAGGAGACCATACACCATACTAAAGAAACATTTTCACCCATGTTAATGTTGCTTTGTTTGTTTGCCATATTCCTAATCAGGATATCTTTGACATCTGGTGTGATACATAGGTTACGTAATGACTTCAAACTCTTGTTGACATTCTTTTGGAGTAATAGAAAGTGATTGCATCTAATACTGTTCCTAAAAACATAGTCTTAATAGATTATTCTACAATAGCCCCTAATTGTTTTGAGCAGTGTACTTATTTATCCCTCCATGGCAATTCTGCCCACAATAGATTTAATTTAGTTGTTAATAAATGTAATTACTGAAACATCATTTTATTTACGTGTCTTATAATTCAATTGTAGATAGGAGTATGATAAATAGTGTTAATCATTATTATAAAAATTATTTATCTTATTTTATTACTTTCACCATTAAAATAAGAAATTCTCCATTATTTGTGTTTAATAATAGTTTTGTTGGATAACGCACTTGAAGACATGTTTAATATTTTTTAAAATTTAATATTACTTAAAAATGCACATATTGTAACTTCATTACTTTCTTATTATTACATAATGATTTATCTTTATCTTATCTTGTACGATGTCGATGCTGGTGCACTAGAGATTACCACGTTCCCCTTTGTTTTCTAGGTTAGAGGTTTTAAATCTGGCCAGGGTCTATGGATTTTTTCAGGACGTAAATATTCTCAGTATGGTTTCCTTCGAAAAGAAATAAAGCCTTTTTCGAAAGGAAAGTAAAGCCACGGGTCCCGTGCTGTAGATTCACATCACGTAAAATAACTTCAAGTGCGAAAATGAGGCCTCGAGTAGAGGTCCTTTCATGCCCAGCTTTGAACTGTGAGATTAATGCATTTAGCTACCCTTAAAGGACGCCATTAAATAAAAAATACTGCGTACTTTTGGGTTAAAATGCAAAATGTTAACTATTATATTCAACATCATACTAATAGCACGGCGAATAAAGTATTATCAAACATGGGCGATTTTTTTTAGCAATAAAAATAACTGAATTACCGTACTATTTTAGTAATACTACTAATATAATGTAATCATTAAAATGCGCTTGAAGGGTAACATAAGATAAACTGAACCTTGGGGAAAACAATTATATATGTATATATACACACACTATGTCCACAAATATAGTATCATACTCTAAACTTTTGGATAATCGTATCTAAATGAAATTGGTGACAATCAAAAGAGAAACTCAAAATGTTTTTGTGTATACCTCATAGACATTGATGTGGCCCCCACGAGAGACGCTACATACATCGAGGCGATATTCCCATTTACGCCACACCCCCTCCAACAAATGTGAAGAAATTGATTGGATGGCAGTAATGATACGAAGCTGGATTTCTTGTAGGTATTGAGGCAATGGGAGTACATAGACAGGATCCTGTATGTAACTCCATAAAAGGAAGTCACAGACCGTCAAGTCAGGTGACCTCGTCGGCCACTTGTAGAAAGCATTATCATCATCTCCGGCACGTCCAATCCATCTTCCTGGAAGCCGGTCATTCAGATGCTCCCGAACATGCAAATGCCAATGATGAGATGCTCCATCTTGCTGGAAAAGATATTCATTGACTTCTTGTTGTTCCAATTGTGGAAATAACCATTCAGTGAGCATATCAAGATAATCTGCACCGTTGACAGTGGTCTATAGAAAGAAAAATGGGCCATAGACTTTATGTTTCGATACGGCACAAAACACATTCACTTTAGGGGAGTCTCTTTCAACTTCCACAATGGTGTTTGGATTCTCACTCCCCCAAATCCTAACATTATGCCTGTTCATCTTTCCACTAATGTGGAAAGTTGCCTCATCACTGAAAATTATTCTTTTCTGACAGTTCTTCATTATCCTCCATTAGTGACATGAAAGATTCAGAGAAATCTAATTATTTTGCATGGTCATCAGATTTCAACCTACGAACTAATTTGAGTTTGTACGGATGCAACTTCAGTCGTGTACGTAGGATCTTTGATACGGTGGATTTAGGGAAGTTTAAGTATTGACTAGCTCTACGGACAGACTTCTTGGGACTACGCACAAATGCCTCCCGCACTTGATGTACAATTCCTGAATCGACAGATGGTCTCCCTGAATGGCCTTTCCTTTGAATACATATTAAGCCACGATCCACAAGATCACGGTACCACTTCAAAATTGACTTGTGTGTGGGAGCCTGATGTTGAAACCTTCGCCTAAAGGCACGCTGGACCAGCACCGGACTCCGTGTGGTGTGATATTCCAAAACACACCAACTACGTTCTTGGGGGATCGCCATAACTCCATAAAACTTATTTCATAACTTCTTTAATAACAACACAATTTCAAAAGTACAGCAAACATTCACATTTAACCTATTTCCTAAATATCAAACAATGAACCCATATCGACCACAAAAAACATGATTAAATTTAGTTTAGTTTCTGTATTGTTGTCCATTATTCTCCATTGTCGACATTAAAATATAAAATTATGGAATATTCATCTGAAATGTCCGTCTCCTCAACTTGATTAGTTATTTAACTGTAGCGCTTTCGGGACTTGTCCCATCATCGGCAGGATTCAAAACTGAATCTTATAAAAGTTGATTGTTGACATTGTTAACATACACAAAACTTTTTGAGATTCTCTTTTAATTGTCACCGATTTAATTTAGATACGATTATCCAAAGCGACGTAGTAGTAGTAGTAGTTTAAAGTATGATACTATATTTGTCGACACGTTGTATATAGTACATTCATTGTCAGCTGCATAGGTGTGAAGAGAGATACATTTACCTCCGAAATTGTAAAAAAAAAATGTTATAAAAATACCGACACTGTAATCCATGGCAATGTTCAATGTTGTGATTCTTCATGGAAAAGATAAACCTCCAACGAAGATACCCCTTTTTGCACACCCAACCGATTTTTTAAAATTCATCTAATGTGACCAGATTTGAACCTACAATCTTAGGAACTAGGGACGAGCATGATAAGCACTAGTTCACTAAGATTAGTGTATCGAATTAGTACATTTATTTCGTATGATTTTTCCTCAAAATGAGATCCATACTTTCATAATTTCCAAGTTGAATTCTGGGACATCCCTTACAACTTAGGTGTGCTCTGTTCTTTTTTCTTGCTGACTTACAACACTGTACAGAAGCAGGAGGTAGATGTACAGCCATGCGGGACAAAGTTGATAGGGAATATTTATACAATAATTTATTTGCTTGTAGGTTCTGGTTGTAACAGGTAACATCGTGTGCTCGGGTCGCCGGAGGTCTCAACGTGACGTAATTAATTTCACCAACTTTGTGTCTCATGGGGAACGTGCACTGTGCTCTGTCAGAATCAAAACCTACTCTCATCCCGGGGCTCAAAAATCTGCCTTGTTTTATTCAGTAACAACAGGACATACAACCTGTGGTCCATGAGTCACAATATACTCTCATCCCCGGGGCACAAACATTAACTATATTTTATTCATCATATTTGGGGTTCCAATTACCAGTTCACGTGTCAATTTACAGTCTGACAGAATCCAGTTCATCCAGAAATTACCTTTTTGTTTTCGAACACACGTAACTTACGTTAACGTACGTTGTATGAATTGAGATAAATGAAAATATAACCAATGGAAAGAGAAGATCAAATAATTTTGTTACAGTGCAACAATATTTTTTCTAGTTTGGTAACAATGTTTAGATCCCAAAAAAATGTTAATCGTGGATCCCTTTAGATTAAAAAAAGTCACGAATACTCAAATTAATCCTATAGTAATAATAGACATCCTTATAAAATATTATGCAATGTGAACAATGGGCTTCTACAACCCCGAAAAAAACCTCACCCAGGAGTCTGTCCCGACCGGGAATCGAACCCGGGCCCGCTGCGTGACAAGGCAGCACACTACCTCGAGACCACAAGGTGGACCTCTTGAACATATTATAATACAAAACAATTCATTGAGCATGCTACTTCACATCTGCTGATTCACTTGCTCGCGGAAATGTTGCAAAATATTATACATTGACCTCATTGTTATTGTGAAGTAAAGTAAAGTAAAAGTAAAGTGATCCCACAACAGACCCGGAGGCCCTTGGGGTAGTAGGAAGTTAGGGCTCCCACTTTTTCTAGACAATCGGCACTTTATGTCAGCTGGGTTGTCAGCCCTGCGTGACGGCCGCCTTTACCCCCAGAACAAGCGTCTGGTACTCATTTACGTTAGATGCTGAGTCGACCCCAGGGCCATAGTGCCGCCAGAGGGTTTGGGTCAGTTTAAAAATCCTGACCCCAACGGGACTTGAACCCTCGACCCTCTGGCTTGTAGCTCAGTGCCTTAACCACTATGCTACGGCGTGCCCCGTTATTGTGAAGTAGTAAGATATTTTTTACAACCTTTAATTGATATTCTATTAAAAAATTATACACTTGTAAAAATATTTTTTCTACTTTTTACTACATATTTTATGAACTTTTAGCACATACAGAACAAACAATTAAAAAATTTTGGCCCTAGTAATTATATTATTCTCGAATAACTTACTTACTTACTCACTGATACTATCGAACCCGTAGGTTCATGGCCGCGCGGACATAAGCTCTCCATACATCCATATCCTGAGCTAATGCTTTCCAATCATTCCCTGTACAATCTACTTCCCTCAAATCGTAGTTAATGTTATTCTGCCACCTCATTCTTGGTCTACCTTCTGGGCGTTTCCCTCTGGTTTTCCTGCAACTAGTTTCCATGGCCCCTCTTCCATTCCCCATACGTGCAACATGTCCTGCCCATCGCACTCTACGAGACTTAACTGTTCTTATTATATCTGGCTTCCTATTCATGTAGTTCATTGTTATATAGTCTTCTCCATTCACTGTTTGTTCATCTCTCTTTGGTCCAAAAATTTTCCTAAGAACTTTATTCTCAAATACTTGTAATCTCCTTTCCTCCCTTAAAGTAAGAGTCCATGTTTCGCATCCATATAATATAACTAGTAGAATAATAGTTTTATATATTTTCAGTAACTTTTTTGAAAGGAATTGGGACATCAAGAGTCTCTGCAATGCATAATAGCATGCATTTCCAGAATTGAGCCTATGTTTAATTTCTTTGTGCATCTCATTCCTATTTGTGATTATTGTTCCTAGGTATTTGAATTCAGCCACTTCCTCAAAATTTCCCTCATTTGTCATTAGCTGTCCATTTCCATTATTCAATGAATTTCTACGTGTGACCATATATTTAGTTTTATTGATACTTACTTCCAGTCCTAATTTCTTTGTGTTACTTAAAGTGTGTGCGTGTTGGCCTTTAGTATCTCCTCGCTATCGGCCAATAGTACTACATCAACAGCATAAACTAACAGCTTATTAATACCATTCAGTTGTAAGCCTTCCTCATTCTCTAAAGATTTAATGGCATGCTCTAGTACAAAATTAAATAGCAGAGGAGATAGTGCATCTCCTTGCTTCAACCCATTCTTGATTTCAAAAGTGTCCGAAAACTGTTTGCCTTCACGCACTCTACTCTTTGTGCCATTTAGACACATTGGTATAAGTCTAACTAACTTTTTAGGAATTCCGAACTCCAACAGGATACTATATAATTTCTCCCTCTTAATTGAATCATATGCTTTTTTTGAAGTCTACATATAGTTGATGTACAGTACCATTATATTCCCATTTCTTTTCTAAAATCTGTCTTATGCTAAAGATCTGATCTGTTGTAGACATGTTTCATCTAAATACAAAGATAAACTAATTTTTAACAATGTTTCCATAGCTAATAATGTGGAATATACCTTAAGTAGGAATTCGCATGCGCTTATTATTAAGATTAGAACTTGTGCGAACGCGCGAAGTTTTACTAGATTTCGACTGGCTCATTTGAATTAAACAGCCACTCGCATACAAATGGTTGTAGCGAACAGTTCGCACGGCTATTTGGAGCTCGTGTGGTGGAAGCCTTGCTAACTTAAGAACACACATTCTTGTTACTAACTACATGTGATTGTGTTAGCTTTCACTTGATTTCCTGCCCCTCCCTACACACACCTCTACCTGCATTGCACTCCAATTTGTGGGCCCACTCGCTTCCGAATGGCCGTTGCAATGAGAAAATTCAATGACGTCACTGAACCAACCTTAGTGAAACAGTGATTTATCATTACATTACTTTATACCTGTCATTAATTTTATTTAAAAAATACCTGAATAGGATGTTTCCACAAGGACAAAGTGATGCAGACAATTGAATTTTAACCAATGAAATAGATTGCTTATTATATATACCTCTTATTATCAATTAACAAAACTAAAATTATGGCATTTCATGTGAAGGACCCCATACAAAGTAAAATATGTCTCCAGAATAAAAATTTAGAGAGATATAATCAATTTAAATGTATTGGATATTATCTCTCTATCCGGGATGAAAAGGATATCCCTGAAAGAATTACTAGTAATAATAATAATAAAAGTTTGGGAATTATTAATCAAGTTATGAAACCATCCCTTGTACAAAAAACACCAGATTACGTTTATATAACACTTTGGCTAGACCAGTGTTGACCCATGGTAGTGAAGCATGGACACTAAAAAGACAACATGAAAGCAGAATAACGGCTTGTGAAATGAGATTCATGCGCAGAACAGCAGGTTACACCAGATGGGATCGGAAAAGGAACACCGATATCTTAAAAGAATTGAAGACTGCGCCAATTTTGGAATATATTAAACAGTACCAACTAAATTGGAAACACCATCTTGAAAGAATGAGTTCAAATCGGATCCCCAAAGCTGTTTATAATTATATACCAAGAGGACGAAGATCACTGGGCCGTCCTATGAAACGCTGGAGGGAAAATTTTCTATAGAATCGTAACAGGCCTTGGCCTAATATTTGGAAGGAAGAAGAAGAAGAAGAAGAAGAATATCTCTTATTAATCTATAAAAAGAACAGTATTTATTAATGAATAATATCTATTGACAGTTATTTACAATATATAAATATTAATAACATATATTAACTTTAAATGGATAGAAATAATTATATAAATAATTAATTTATATTAATATAAACCACCTTAATTTGAATATATCCATTTAACAAAATAAATTAAACATTTATAATAAAATAAATTTAAAAATTATTGATATTATAAAAAAATAAATCTTAAATAAATTGTAAATACGTACATTAAAATTTCAAATTATAGCTACATATAGGCCTATATCCTAGAGCATAAACGTATATGCTAGAAATTAAAGACATCTGATATTCTCCGAATGATTGGTAATTTTTTAAAATTATAAATGCGGAAAATTAAAACCAAAATCGCCATATTTATAACTATGGATAGATAAATAGGCATATTATCGTGTGTAACATCTAGAAAATATTAAAAAATAACTACAGAATAATGGTGGATTTAGTTGCAACAATCTGTTATATTATTACTAGAGTTCAAAAGTAAACTGATTAAACGGGATGCTATATTCTTAACGTAATATATGATCTATTTTATATATAAAGACCTTACATTATGATTCCTAATGTCTGGAATTTACCAATCAAACAAACACAATTTTAGTTATAGAAATTGATCTTTTGAGATCAGCTGGAAAATTTACTGTAGAAACAATTAACAAAAGATATATAAAATAAATCAAGAGAGTGAATGATAAATTATTCAGTGTAGACATTGATGTTTTGGCCATAATAAGATAATGAACGAAGAAATATTTTCCACCCATTAACAACGCAGTTTAGTCTCTCACCTTTTAGGTACTTTGATGTGCTACAGGTGACCCGACTATCGGGAGAGTCATTTTAAACTATGGATCACATACATACTTTTTTTACCCATACAGAACATGGAGGCTATCCCTGAATGAATAATCACCTAAATGACACGGATCCTCCTAGACAACACAACATAAAAACGAAGTACATCATTCACATACAAACACATCAATGCTTTTTACAATTCATTACGAAACTCCGTTGAGGTTACTGTGTTAAAGTTTTAATAATTGTAAAACAGTACCTGATATCTCAGTCGTCCTCAATAATTTGCAGTGTTGTTTTATAGGAGGCCTTTCGATAACTTATGTATCATCTTCTGCTTTCATTTTGGTACTGACTGTTGTTGGTAATTATTTTGTACAGAGGGTTTATATTGCTGGGTATGTTCTCGTTCATCAGGTGTTTATTTGTGGTTTCCTTGGTGATCTAAATCTTCGAGAACGATGATTTTGGATACATCGTTTTCTCTATGCAGGATAGATAATACGTTGTCTGTTGTGTTGAATTGATGTCCTGTTTCCACTATATGTTTTAAAAAACTGGATTTACCTTCATTTTTTATGAAATCTCTTAAATGTTCATTAAATCTTGTCGTGAAGTTTCTAGTAGTTCATCCTGTGTAAAATTTGACACAGCTATTCCAAATCAATTTATAAACTCATTTATTTTGATACATGTTCGTTTCTTCTATTTTATTTGAAATTATATTATTTAGGTTGTTATTTGTTCAGTAGGCAATTTTTATGTTTTGTCATGTTTTTTGAGGATAGAAACACAAAATATAGCAAAAATCTATTTTGGCAGCTTTATTAAGACAATGTAGTTTATTTCAATGTATTTTTTATTCTAGTGGACAGAAATTCAGTTACAAATTATCCCTGCAACGTATTTAATTTTATTACAGGCTGAATAATATTACTGACAAATATGTCAAATGTACACAATATACACAGAAACAAAATCTCAAATAACTTGTTCAAGACCAGGTAATACATATCGAGTTTCTTGGCTCCCATATTGTGACGCATTGTTGATCTGTTGCTCCAATGACCGCCTTCTCTACCTACAGGCAGGTGGCAAGACTCAAATCTTACCTTATAAGGCCTACGGGAATCGGATTCGCAAATCCTGAGTCTTTCTACAATTAGCAGCGATCTCTACGGATGTGTTTTTTTTCTCGAAATATCGATTTCGCGACTATTCGAGAAGGGGTCGGTAGCATACTGGTCTGGAAATATATAGGCCTATAATAAGTCTTCGCCGATTATATGTGACCGGATAGAAACTGCAGCCAGTCAATAGTGATAGGATCTGATGGTGATCTGCGAGTGTAAATAAATAAAAGTTTGTAAAAGATTCAAATTAGAATAATCATATTTGCTAGTATAGTGAATTATTGTGAAGGAAATAGAGAAATCTGAAAATGTTTGTGTATTAAATTAGAGACATTCTACCTGTTCCAACCTGTTCCGCACCTAGTGACTGCTAATTTTTTTATTACTACCCATGTTCGAGATTTCTGTGAACAATAATAGCAACGAAATAAATAATATTGGGAAACTTGATTAATTTAAATTCCAAAGCAGTTAAGAACCCATGGATGTAATATCTAAATAACAATCAGTTGTAATTTGAGAAATATATATACAAGTTTGATTCATGTTGTTCTTTAGTTCAATGTCCCCTGTCTTTTAAGGTTTCGCCAAAAAATTCCAAAGAATACAATTTATAAACCAATATCTTGACTGACAAGGGAACTGTCAACCATTGCATGCCGAAACTAAAATCCAGCGCAAAATCCCTCATTTGAACTATAGAGAAGTAATACAACTCCTGAATACATAGACTGGATAACCTTAACTAACTGCTCTCCGCATCGCGTCCCGCCTCACTCCATGCCACTCCTACTCAAGCAGGGATTCCATCTGCTCCGATCAGTGGGTTACCATTGCTAGATTCTGGTTTCAATTTCTGTGACTTGCGGTTAAAAATGGGGATAATTTTTTAGACACGGCCTTGTTAGATCACAACGCTTGTCTGGGAGAAATTTCATAGTAGGTTTCGGCATGCAATGGTTGACAGTTCCCTTGTAAATACTCTATGAGTGTCAAGTATGGTATCTTATATTGACGGGAGAAAACAAGCTGAGAGTACTCGAAAATAGGATCCAAACTAAGACGAATAATTCAGTCCCATAAGGGATGAGAAATAACTTCATATAAAGTGGAACATCTGCCGGGGTGGATTAGTGGTTATGCTCCTTGCCTCTGGTCCCGAAGGTCGCGGTTTCAAACCCGGCCGGTGTCGATGGATATTTTTAGGATGCAAAAAATCCAAGGAGCAAGTCCTCCGGGAGGGACTTTAAGCCATGGGTCCCGAGTCTGAAGATTTTCAGGCTCGTAAAAGATCCCTAAGTCTGAATGAAAAGGCCTATAAGCAAAATGTACCGAATTTTCTCGTAGTACTACCTTGGTTTCCTAGATGTCAGTATGAGGCCGAACGCTCACCACGGTCCACTCAAAGGACATCTATACGAAAACAAGTGTAACTAAATTAGTATGGTTCAAATTCTTCCCTTTAGGGGAAGAGCGTCTAAATCTCTGTCAAGGGAAAACGTGGGCTTATAAGAAGTTAAAGTGGAACTGCATAATATGTTTGAGTTCTACAATTTTACAAGAAGGATTAATGAGCGTGAATTCAAACTTTTTTAAAGATATCAGAAATGTGTGGTTATACAAGAACACCATATTCTACACAATGTGCGACAAAGATGGTTGCCTGTTCTAATTGTAATTATTGAAGTTAAAAATTCCATGGGTTTGAACGGAAGGGTCTAGAATTTACCGACTGACAACTTGCTGCCAGACCACCGCGCATTCTCGGAATATGGTTAAAACACCCAACTAGTTTCGGCACAGGGTCAGATCGAAGGATGAAATGCGATTAAGTCCCTTACATTGGTCTGTGAATTATAAGAAAGTCGGACTACCACGTCTGACGAACCATCACAGAGATAAATGAAATGAAACGAAATGAATGAGATGAGTGTGGAAAAATGGCGAAATTAAATTTGTAGCACAGAAAAACGGAATAAAATCCAAGAAAATCTGCCCAGACTCCATTTTGTCCATCACGAATCGTAAAAATAATTACACTATATTTGTTACATGGATATTGTAAGATAACAGTGAGATAAATGAAATGAAACGAAATGAATGAGATGAGTGTGGAAAAATGGCGAAATTAAATTTGTAGCACAGAAAAACGGAATAAAATCCAAGAAAATCTGCCCAGACTCCATTTTGTCCATCACGAATCGTAAAAATAATTACACTATATTTGTTACATGGATATTGTAAGATAACAGTGAGAAATGCACTTATCCCACTGTTGTTGTGAGGGTTAAACATGGTAGCTGGAGTAAAAGAGGTGCAGTAAGCCTGGAAATATCGCTCTGGGGCTTGAAAATAGTAAAACCCATCAGTCTCAAAGAGGAGCGGGATAAACACCTGTACAATTTAATATCAAATCCTCTCTACTCACTTCAATTTATTCTAGAACTCTACCACTTGCTAGCGCAGTTTTAAAAATCTAAAACTTCAAGAACTGTTCTCGCAACGTTAGACACAGAGCAAATACATGTATCGTGTAAAATTCACACTACACTTGTCTGTCACGTTTATTTTTCTCCTTTTTCTCATTGTAAGTAAAAACTCTAGAATAAACTACATCTATATTTTTTTCCCTTAATGAATACTGTTATCCATGACACTTACGTTGTTGCTATTTCCATTATGTGTTCGCATTTATCACAAGTAATGCCACGAGTGATTTTCAAATTATCGATAAATTCACGATGTCACGAAGTGACGAGTGAATTTATCTAGAGAATTTGGAAATAAAGAGTGGCATTTGTTACGACTATTTAACAAATAAAATTAAGCTCTTTACTCACAAATCATTATTTAAATAGGCCTATAGTTATTTTTAAAATATTTATATACTTAATATAAACGGCGATGTTTGAAAAACAATGAAGAAACGTTTGTTGTTTCATTTGCTCATTACTACAACCAGATCATATTATTTATTGCCGAAGGATCGCAATATTGTAAGAATGCACCCTAGTGCAGCAAAAATGAAACAATCTGTTTCAATCTGTCAAACTGTTTATTAATTAATTTCTGATGTCCTTTGATATTTCCGAACACTTTAATAACCTCTCTTGGCTCCGTCTTACTGACAGACGTAAACTGCACTCTCTTTCACTACTTTTCAAGCTTCTGAATTCCTACATCCCTACTTACCTGGCGTCCAGATTTGAGAAGTTATCCTCTTACCACAATATTGACACTAGGTCACAAGATAGCAGTCTGCTAATAATTCCTCTTCATAGCACTTCCTCCTATTCTACTTCCTTCACAGTAGCCTCTGCCCGCTCCTGGAATCTCCTTCCTCAAGATATCAGGGGTTGCCGCACACTTGGTACCTTTAAGTCACGCTTATACAGTTACCTGTTTGTCTAATAATTAATTTTCTCTATTTATTTAATTTTATACTATGTCATTAATCTTTTCCTCGTTTTTTTTTATATATCTTGTACATATTATATATTTAATTCGTTAAATTTAGAGTAAATCAAATTACATTATAAATGTTAATTGTATTGTATTCATAACTTGTAATCGTTTATATATATAATATATATATATATATATATATATATATATATATTGTAATTTAGATTTAAGACTATTTTTTTTGTTTGTATTTTTTTAAACCTGGTTGAGTGGTAGACAACGCCTTAAGGCCTTAACTCTGCCAGGTAAAATAAAGCTGCTATTATTATTATTATTATTATTATTATTATTATTATTATTATATTAGTATTATTATTATTATTATTATTATTATTATTAAATGTGTCAATTATATTTTTCTGGAACGTTAATTCCTGGGAAATAATACGTTTAAGAAAGTGCAAACAGTGGTTTATTTTTATTGTGGTATAATCAATTGCTATAAAAGTTTGTCAATTATCTGCTTACATTCGTGCACTATAAATATAATCTGGGAGCAATTTGCGTTCTAGGATTTATATATGTTAATATATAAATTGCTATATTCAACGTATTTCTTAGGAGAGTTGCTGTAAAATAATGCTCTGGCGTATTCAGAATGTTAAAAAGGAGCAGTTTAACTTTAATGTTATAAAATTAAACTGATAAAATCGAGGTGAAAAACGACTGTCATTGGTTGTAAATAAAAATTCATTGAAATGTGATTGGTCATTGACTCCCAATTAGGGCAAGAGTTAAATAGTCAAAAGAAAAAAATCGTAATCTATTATGAATGTTTGGTTAATAAAAAAACAAAGTCAATAAAAACCGTGCCACCAATGAATATCACACTAGAAGACAACATTTAAAGTAAGTAGATAAAAGAACTGTGTATTATAAAACCTGTAAATTTAATACCACATTCACAAGGGCATCTGCTGGTTCCTATAATGAAATTAATTGTATGATATTCGAGTTCATATCTTCGATATTCAATTCCTTAAAATCCATCCGAATATTATTCTCCCCAAGGGAGTTCTAATAAAAATTTGAAAGCTACAGTTCTTTCACCCATCCGAGCTACATGATCTGTCCATAGCAATCTCTTAAACTTAAAAACCCTAAAAATATTAAAACGACATAAATTACGGAGTTCTGCATTGAGTAGTTCTCTCCATTCTTCCATTAAAGGAAGAAAAAATTAGCCTCTGTATTTTATTTTTAGCTTATTTTCTTCCCTTAATGTAAGTGGCCATGTTTGAAATCCATAGAATACCAAAGGCAGGATTATCATTTTATTAATTTTACTCTTTAATGACTATGAGGCATTAGAGGTTCATTAATAACAAACTCTATAATTTATGGAACGAAGCTTCACTACCGCATTCAATAAAGCGCTTCGTTGTTCCACATCCTCAGCTAACGTAATCCCGTTCATATTTCCCACTTAATATCCATCTTAATAAATCTTCATTATATATAGGGCCTATCATTATATTATATTACATATTATTTTATTATATATTATTGTGTAGTTTCCTCCATTCACCAGTATGTTCGTCTCTGTGTAAACAGTTTTCCAAGCACACTACTCTTAAATATACGTAAAATTTATTTCTTCTTAAAGTAAGAGAAAGGAGATTTACATCCATATATTGTAAATAGAAGAATAATCGATTTAAATACTTTTAACCCTTCCTGTGAGGTCTTTATAGGAAGTCAGACATAATAAGAACAGTTAAGTCTCGTAGACTGCGATGGACAGGACATGTTGCACGTATGGGGAATGAAAGACTTGCACGGAAGCTTCTTGTAGGAAAGCCAGAGGGAAAACGCCCAGTTGGTAGACCAAGAATGAGGTGGGAGAATAAAATTAACTATGATTTGAGGAAGTAGATTATACAGGGAATGACTGTAAAGCAATAGCTCAGAATAGGGATGTATGGTGAGCTTATGTCCGCGCGGTCATGAACCTACGGGTTCGATAGTGTCAGTGAGTGAGTAAGAAAGTAAGTAAGTAAGTAACCCTTCCTGTGAAAGAAGATGAGTTGGCAAGAGTCCCTCTAATGCCCAATATCATGCGTTTCTTGAGTTTTAAATCTACTACTTTCGAAAACTGAGAAAATACTGGATAAAACTAATACGCAATTTAAGAATCTCTTATGGAACAATTTTTTCTTACTAAACGTGTCATTTTAGGCGAGATTGATTTATTAGCTAATTCATTTTAAATAAATGATTAAGTTAAATAGTTTTACTCATAATTTTTCCATGAAAGTGTGTGCCCGGTTTATGAAGAAATACCATTGTGGAACATACATTTATCAGACATTTACTTAACAAAGTTATGGGAATTAACTCAATTATTGGAACAGAGGCTAGAGGAGATGCCGTTGAACCGCCCTCTTTCAACAAAACGTATTTTACCACATACAGCCGTCGTCAAAAAAAGAGACGCAACTAATATATCACGTGTGGTTTAGAATGTGCTGAAGCTACTGTCGTTTCTGTAATCACAATCTATAACATTTCAAATGTCAATTCGTATTTCGTAACCACATTATAATGATCACGAATTAGATTTAGTAGTAGTCCATGCATAGCAATTCTGTCCGAGGACAGATCTTTCACTGCAATTATAGCATTTTCATACTAAGCTTTGCAGCTTTTCTAGGGAATTATAGGTGTGGTAGCTTCCCGTTGCTTTCCACGCCGGTGAAGGATGATGATGATAATGATAAGGATGATGGCCAGATGATTTTCGGGGACCGTTGGGCCCTAGGATTCCTGACATTTGTCTTACAGGTCAGGAAAAACTCCGAAAAACTTCACCCAGGAGCCTATCCCGACCGGGAATTGAACCCAGACCCGCTGCGTGACAAGGCAGCACGCAACCTCGAGACCACAGTAGTAGTAGTAGTGAAGGTAATTGAGCTATAACAATATGTTGTTGTTGTTGTTTTACTTATGCTAGGAGGAGAAGAGGGATATAGTTCCATCTGTCCCTCAGCCTGGCGTCAAGTGGCAACAGCATTCTCATAAGTGCAATACTATTTTCTGGACGTGAAAAACCCTATATGTGTGCTATTAGCAGAATTGTACATGATCTTCATGTGACGAAGTCTATCTGTACTGGCAGGAAGCTGTCGGTTGGTAAAGTCTTATGATCTTTCGGTTCAAATGCACGAATTCATCTACTTCATTTATTAAAGTTAGAATAGTCTCCCAGCATTGCCACAGATTATGTTGACTATTTAACTCATGACCCAAATCGGAGTCAATGACCAATCATGTTTCAATGAATTTTGTTTTACACTCAATGACAGTCGTCTTACAACTCGCTCTTTATCGAATGCTCTTTACCAGCTCCTGTTTTTGTGATAAAGACATCTCCTCCTTCTTAATATCCTGATCAGGTCAGAGCATTATTTTGCAGTGACGACTCCTCAGCAAATACATTGAATATAGAAAATAATGAACACATTCCTAAGAACTACACATTTGATAACTCTAGGTTCAATAATTGTGTTTTTAAATAATGATTTTACAGAGTTGTTTACTAAAAAAATAACTAATAACCTATAGTGTTGGTTATAACATAAAGTTTGACGTGTTTCATGTTTATTCCACTAGGGTGCATTCTTACAACATTGCGATTCTATTTGGCAATAAGTAGCGTATTATCAAGTTGCAGTGAATAAACAAATAAAACATAACCACACATTTCTGATTTGTTTTCAAACATGACCGTTTACATATATACATATTTTAAAATACCGGTAACTATATTTAAACAATAATTTTTCAGTAAACAGCTTAATTGTATTCCTTAAATAGTTCTAACAAATGCCACTCTTGATTTCCAAATTCTCTAGATAAATTCAACTTGCTTACACTTTTTATCCTCCAACCATAATGTCAACATTGCACTGGATCGAAGGTAAATGAATAATTAAACATTTCTTATGGTAGAATATTTCATCCTCCTTCTTCTTTCACTTTCTCGATATTAAAATTTACTGCCAGAAAAATTAATCCTGTCAGTCAATAGTCTCCATCAATAAAAAATTGACAACATTTCTAAAACTTCAACATTGCTGTTTTCTTTTATTTCGTTATCTTGAGTTGCAGATCTCTCTCGAATGAGAGTAGAACCGAAAATGCTCTGTGGTATTCTTTCAAATTGAACACAATGGTAAGTGATACGCAAACAAGGAGTGAGTGATGTCACATACTGTAGTTAGCAGTCAGGTAACTCCATCCATAGTAATTCTGCAGGAAGGCAGGCCCTTCACTGCAATCATAGCATTTACATGTTATGCTTGCAGCTTTACTAGGGAATTGTAGGTGTGGTAGCTTCCCGTTGCCTTCCACACCGGTGAAAGATGATGACAATGATGATGTTAATGATAAGGATGATGACGATGATGGCCATATGATTTCGGGGACCGTTTTGGGCCTTAAAGTTTTCCTGACATTTGTCTTATAGGTGTGGAAAAACCCCGATAAAAACATCACCCGGAAAAACTGCCCCGATCGGGGATCGAACTCGGGCCCGCTGCGTCACAAGGCAGCACGCTACCTCGAGATTACAGTTTTGGACCGTAAGTTAACTAATTCTTGAAAAAACTGGGAGAATTATATAAACTACAGGGAATACTATATTTTTTATTTATATACAGAATTTTAATGTTTACACATCTTTCTGTGCCTAAAGTTTTATTTTTCTTCTCCATTCGTCTCTCTCCATCCAATCCATGTCCTCCAGTCCTCTTGCTCTCATTCCAGTTATTTCCTGCATCCACGAGTTTCGAGGTCTTCCTCTCCTCCTTCTTCCAGGTGGACGCCATTCCAATGTTTTCCTGGGTAATCTTTCTTCTTGCATTCGTCGTACGTGCCCATACCAATTTAATTGCTTATACCGTATATAATCTACTATTGAATAGCGAATATTCATTTTTTCTCTTATGACAGTGTTTCTTATTTTGTCTAATTTTGAACATCTTGCTGCTCTCCTCAAGAAATCCATTTCCATCGACATAAGTTTTTGTTGAATTTCCAAACTTCACATCTTGTATTTTCAAATCCGTATTTTGTCCAACAATTATATAATCTATTATTGATCTCTGTGTAAAGTATCTTGATATCTTTGCATTTATGAATGTCTTTGTGTTGATACTGTATCCATTTTAAAATCTTAAAATCGCGTTTCCAGAAATTGATGGATACACCGTTTTCGAAGGAGCTCTTCAATCATTTGATAAATTTCAAACATTATTGTAGGTGTATTTTTAACTAGTAGTGTTTACAACTAATTTATCTACTTTAATGTGTAATTTCATTATTATTGTTATTATTCTTTAGTTTTAGAGATAATTATGGCATATAAACACACATATTCAAAATATTTTATTTCACTGGTTGAATGGAAAATAAGGTCTCATGGCCTTAATTCTCCTAGTTTATATAGAATTTGTATTATTATTATTATTATTATTATTATTATTATTATTATTATTATTATTATTATATATTATTATTATTATTATATTATGAATGCTGACGTAAACTAAAACACATAAATACATTTATCAATTAATTTAATTTCTAAAATCGAGAAGCAATGGCTGTTGGGAAATTCATTTTTGAAGTCACAGAATTTATAAAATCAAGAAGCAGTGGCTGTTGGGAAATACAAAACTAGGAAGAAATCAATATTCAGAATAATTATTTCTTTCAGTAGCGCAACATTTCACTCTCTCGCTCTCTCTAATTACTGGTCAGTACGGGGCAGAAAAAAATCACAGAGACAATTTCTTTTTCAATCTCACAGCCAGGTGTGTTTGGTAATGACGTGGTCACACAACTGTCTTTCAATTACACAAATGTTGTACAGTCTCGCGTGAAAGCGCAATTTCACCTTCACTCTAACGCCATCCCAAGCTATTAGGCATGCAAGGCACTTCAGAATTCAACCAAAGAAATCTATTTGATTTTAGAAAAGGATATCCCTGAAAAAATTACTAGATATAATAAAAGTTCGGAAATTATTAATCAAGTTATGAAACCATCCCTTATACAAAAAACACCAGATTACGTTTATATAACACTTTGGCTAGACCAGTGTTGACCTATAGTAGTGAAGCATGGACACTGAAAAGACAACATGAAAGCAGAATAACGGTTTGTGAAATGAGATTCATGCGCAGAACATCGGGTTACACCAGATGGGATCGGAAAAAGGAACACCGATGTCTTAAAAGAATCGAAGACTACGCCAATTTTGGAATATATTAAACAGTACCAACTAAATTGGAAACTCAATCTTGAAAGAATGAGTTCAAATCGGATCCCCAAAGCTGTTTATAATTATATACCAAGAGGACGAAAGTCTCTGGGCCGTCCTATGAAACGCTGGAGGGAAAATTTTCTATAGAATCGTAACAGGCCTTGGCCTAATACTTGGAAGGAAGAAGAAGAAGTTATTCTACCATGTTAAAGTCAATATATTATATTATGTACTTTGAGGTCTTAGAACCTTCATGTTTGACAGTGATGCAGATGTTCAGATGGGCGTCATCCATTTCTTCATCCAGATGATTGCATAAAATGCATTTTGTGAAGACTCAACATAATATAATGTATCAAATAACATGATGTAATATGTATCAATAGTATACAATGTAATTATTTAATAAAACGTATTGTGTATAGTATTCGCTGAGACCTGGTAATATAACAATTCCTTTGGGAAGTTTCGGTATTCAACTTCTGATGAGCGCTAATAAGTTATTTTGGAGTTGGAGACAAAGTCATCAAGATCACCTGAAAACCTTTACACGTCAACTAATTGGTTTCCCACACTTTCGATTCCTCACGCCCGTTAGACATCCGACGTCATTACTTTATGTAAATCGAATACGGGCTGTCCAAAATACGGATCTATTAGCGACATATAAAATTTCATACGATAAGTTGGCATTTATTAATGTTAGCATTTAAACAGCTCGATGTCACATTATATTCTTAATATATGGTAAAATATGTGAGTATTATAGTTTAAAATATACATATCCTACGTTCTTTATAATCATTGTAAATATTAGGCAAACTTGCCTGTCACGCCTTAACTGTGTGAGAACCGTCCCTTCCTCGGGCGCCCAACATCTCTTCTTTTTTTTTGATGGTAGATATTAATCAGAGCTGGAATTCTTATCATCCCTATATTATTTAGATGTGATTAATGTCGTATGATTAATATTATCAATCTAAAAAATAATTTATTTTTTTAATAATTACGTCCTTCCTTGAAATTTACATTATCATGGAGAAACGTCATAGGCTGTAGCCTACATACAAATTAAATAATGTCTCAAATTATTGTATTTAATTAAATTAGGATACTATATACGAGTAATTCTTCGCACAATAAGATTGTACAAAGAGAGTTTTTTTAATTCGAAATACACATGCCGTGTTCATAATAGGCAAATTTTAAGGAGGGTATATCCAAAAGCGTACATAAACATTTGAGAAAATATTCATCATCATGAAATGAAGAAAATATGTGAAATTAATGTAAGTTCCAATTTTTTTTTCACAGCAACTTATTTTATTTTACATTGGATAATGCACAAGGAATTTTTTTTTGTGGCTATCATAGCTATTGTGTGCACAATATGGTATATCCCGTACGGAACACTATTCAATAGAACAGTAGGAAAACAAAATGCACATATTACATTGTGATAATATACATGGAATTTGGTCGACCGCCGTCACAAAAATAAGTCCTACTTTGTGTTAATTGTGTAGAAATATATACACATTCGTACATACTTGGCATGTAGTCAAGGTTTTTCACACATTTGGCACGACCTATATTTCCTTTGACGTAGTTTTATGTATCGGGCGTTCATAGATCAGTACTTAGAAAAAATTACCCTCCAAGAGATCGGTAAAATTACGTACCTAAATCCACTCTATGATATCTGAAGCGTAGAATATAATATAAGTCTTGTCTAGTCCATATTCGTACATTCAAACATGGGAACGAGGGTGCTTGTTATCAGGAGTAACATAACGAAGATAATTTAGTTACGCGTATTTCCCTACAAATGCCAGTGAATCATACATGGTTTAGCAAATCGTGTAAAAGAGACATCTGGTAGGAAACAATAAGGTTTCATCTGGATGGGAAAACCGAAATGTAGACTGTACTTTAGGCTTGAGGTTCTTGTACGAGCTGAAAAATCATCTGCTTCAGGACCCTCGGCTTAAAGTCTCACCGGAGGACTTGTCCCTTGAATGTTTCCATATCCTAAAAAATACATCGACAGCGGCAAGGTTTGAATCCGCGACTCTCGGCACCAGACATAAGGAACTTACACCTTATAACTCGAAGCCGATGGGTTATGATATAAACTAAAGAAAATGTAGTGGACAACATTAAAACAAGAACAATGAGGAAAATACTAAGCACATTTCAAAATAGCCTAAACCATTCTTTAAGAATGGATATCATATAATATAAATGTAAACAGTAATCAGATATATCATTTGGGCCATTTCATAGGAATGAATGTTAGCGTACCTTTTACCTACATTTTTCATCTCTTATTCTTGTTAAATGCGTTTTAAATAAATTTCTAAATTTTAAATATACCTTTTTTAAAAAAAAAGAGTATATATTCCGAAATCTAAAATCGCGTATATTATCTCACGTTTGTTATAATGATTTTGTATTACTATTTCTTAGCAAATCTCATTTAAATCAGATACCAATATAAATAAATAGATAACTAGCGAATTAAACGATTTATGAAACCCTTAGTTTCACTAAGATCCTCCATTGGTCCCTATCATCAACCAATTTTCCTAATTATATTTTCCCCGAGGATTTTCGAATAAACATTTTAAATGTATTCAAATCCATTGGAATTCGTATATTTATTTAACGCCGCTCTTTGACAGCTAAGGTCATTATGCGCCGCAACTAAAATTTGAGCGTGAAAATACCGACCATTTTGTTGAGAAGCCATTTATTCAAGACTTGAGGTTCTTTTCCATACAGTAAATCCTCGACAGCTTTACTTCCAAACGAAGTAATGCTCATAATATTACTAGAGAATGAATATTTGTCTCAGGGTCCTATTTTCAAATACTTTTAGCTTGTTTTCTTCTCTTAATGTGAGAGACCATATTTCACACCCATAAAGTATCGCAGATAATGCTGTCGTTCTACAAATTGTAATATTTAGCTTCTTAAAAATCTGATATTACGAGGACACTGTACAGAATAGTAACACTAATTTTCTTCTTTATGTTCGTGTTTAATTTCATCATGAAGTTCGTTTCTTTCGTGTTTTAATCTAAACAAAGTTATTTGATATTAATATGGTACTCTTTATGCAAATTCACTATAAAATTGTTATAAGGAACAGAATATAAAAAATATTGGATTTCAGAATATTTACTCATTTAACTGACCCAAACCTTCTGGCGGCACTATGACCCTGGGGTCGACTCAGCCTCTAACTGAAATGAGTACCAGAAGCTTGTTCTGTGGTAAAGGCGGCCGTCACTCAGGGCTGACAACCCGGCTGACATCAAGTGCCGATTGTCAAGAAAAAGTGGGAGCCTTAACCTCCTACTACCCCAAGGGCCTCTTGAGGCCTGTAGTGGGATCACTTTACTTTACTTTAATGAGAAAAATGAGCAGTTTTTAAAATTGAAGACTGGTTTAAAATCCAAATTTTCAAAGCGTAAGAGATGAATAAATGCATGTAAAACATGATGTTCATTACAATGGAACGATCCTTATAAAACAAATATGGAGAAGGAGAAGACCAGTATGCAAACCAAAGTAGAGATAGTTACATGTAGTGAGAAAAATATCCCAGTTTTTACTAAATGTCAGAAATTGGGATACAAGACAGTGACAAATGGAGGCGAACAATTCAACACAAGATTAGATTTGGGAAGTTAAAAAAAAATTAAAGTACATTTACATTATACTCTGTATTCAGCGCTTATATTATTAACCTTCATGTAGAATTATTTTTAAAAAGTGCTGGTTATTACTCGGAATATTAATAAAAATCACTTAAACGTATCTCCGTTTTCCTAAGGCACAAGAGTTTATTTCACAAAGTCCTAGGAAAAGTCAAGAAAAATTACTTTCAAGCAGTGATTCCGAAAGACTTCTACAATGCCCTGTTGAATAGATAAATTATACTGAGCAACAAAAAAGAAACTTTTTTTTTGTCTCAGAAAGAAAAATATGTGATTCTGATAGTATTTTCCTCCTGAATTCAAATATGATATCGTTATTGCTCCATCACGCAAGGTTTCCGAGAGACAGGAATTTATTATTTCAAACACTTTAATATTTTCTACATTAGTAACTGCACAATATTCGAATATTCGGACTCACCTAGAAAGTTAGAAATTACGATTTTCTGCTACATTTCGCCTGTGGAGCATCCCTCTTGATGGTCCAACAATAATCGGCCAGCATATTAGGATTCCATTTGCCTTGATATATCTTTTCCATAGCTGAAACCATTTGAGTTAGCTCATTTGGTTTTATTTTACAATGGACAAATGGACGAAAAAACGTTTATTAAAAAAATAATTATTTAAATCCATTAATAGGAATTGAAATAAAAAAAACTGTGGGTGATGGAGAAATTCCGAATACATATTTGAAAACACAATAAAAAAACTGCATTAAGTACAACTATTGGTACTCATGAGACAAAAATCGTGTTGACCAGAGTTATTATACACAAGATGTTATATTCTTAGTGACATATGCAACGAGTCTAAATAAATATTAAAATCATGTTCCATTATACATGTATTGAATTTGTAAGTAAAGTAATACAGTGTAAATGTGAAAATGTTGTAATACATGTCATCGTATTTATGAAGAAATATTCTATGCATATTGTAATGAATCAGCAAGAATGTTCGTTTTCTTTCCAAGGGTTTTTAAAAATTATACAGTAGAAATAATGAAGTGGGAAGCGGTACTTACGCTTTTAGTTTCCTTGCAAAAGAATGATTTTCAATTCTTACCTGCAACAGAGAAAACACTAGAGTAAACAACTTTTAAATCCGAAATTCAAATTATATTGTAGGTCTAAATGTTTTCTCAGATTAAGCAATTATTTATCAAGACTCCTTGGAGCAAATCAATATAGATGGAAATTAAATTTAAATCAAGTACTTTTAAGCAAGGGACATTAGTCTGAAATATCTATTCAAAGCTATACGAGAAATTGAAAATAATTCTACATTATCATTATTTGTATTAATCGACTACAGGAAAAGAACAACTCAAGATAGGTTGCTTTTTTGAAAAAAGACTTAGAGAGACTTCATCGTGCAGTGAATTGGCATCGGTTGTTATCGTATGTTTGTTGATAGCTAAAACCTCCATGACGCGACAAGCTTAGAAGGCCATTGGCCTACCAACCGGCTGCTGGCTTCACATCCACATGTGATAATCACAGAGGTAGTCGATCATTCAGCCACTGTAGGGGTGACATGTGGTCAGTATGTCAGGTTCCCAGGTGTTATAGCTGGTTTTCTCAACCTGGCGCAGCTACTTAATGTAGCTACCCAAATGCTTCATGGTGCTGGGTGAACACCGGTCCCATACTGCCCGAAATTCCATTCTCCTCCCATAGAGACTTGAACCACTGCAAGTCCTGTTGCTCTGCTCCAAGACACCTTGCTTTAACCACTCGGTTAGAGCGCGGGACAAGTTTGTTGGTGACGATAATGAAAATATATTTGTACATTATTTCATATATATTACCAATTCTCTATTGTATCAACAATAATAATAATAATAATAATAATAATAATAATAATAATAATAATAATAATAATAATAATAATAATAATAATAAATTCAATTACAATATTTTCTAACTAATTGAATTGCAAAAATTTCAATCTGGGACCAGGAGAAGTGTTTGTGTACAATTTTTAATCCCTAGATTGTTCACCAGATTTCTCAATTAAATTGCAAAACCTCTCCGTAGTACATATGTTGGGAAGGCATAGGTACTGTTGATAGCAATGGGAAGGTAACCCTGGCGAGCCCCTGGTACTTATCGAGATGAGTAGGCTACGTGCCGGCTTCGGGTTTCATCCTCTAGTTTCTCTTCTTCATCATCGAACCTAACACAACACACTTTACACTACACAAACATACTACACTCCTCTACGTACACAATACAAAAATGCATCATCTATGTAAAGTGGTCTGCCGAAATGGTGCGTAAAAATTGAAAATAGACCAAATTAACCCCATATATCCATCCATCGAGGAACCCGAAGCACGAACAGTGCAGTTCATGTTCAGGGACATTCTTAACCCATCAAAGAAATGGATGAGCCGATTAAGCCAGGACAGACAGGCTACTAATACCGCACATGTTACAGAGCTACAAATAAATCAGACTTATGAGCATATTATAGAATATATGTTGTGCAGGAATTGGGAGGACTATTGCCGGAAAAGCAATAGATGAAAAGGTGAAAAAGAGATTTACTCTGAGAAATCGCACGTAATTCAAAACATATTGCTTTTTTTTTACTAGTATGTAAACAGAAATTAAAATTTATTAACATTGATAACAAAAATACGTATATATTATCCTTCGTTGCTTTATTACAAAATTTATATTATTTAATAAACATTTTTATCAGAATAATGGTTTATCTTCAATCAAACAATTTGTTATATAGGTCTATATATACTCGTATATATATTATGGTGGTCACTAGATGTCAGGGGAAACGACTTCCCGCTACCTCTTGTGTGAATTGAGAATACTACATATATAAGAAAAATGCATGTGTGTGTTGGAATACTTGGGTAGCTCGGTTGGTTAGAGCACTAAACGTACAGAGTTTAGAGACTCGGGTTCAAATCCCGACTCAAGCATTCATTTTTCTTTTCATATCATATTTGCCATCATTGCCAAATTAAAAAAAATATAGTTATAAAATATATATATATATATATATATATATTATATGGAATGATAAGAAAAATAAATGCCTGGACGGGATTCGAACCCGGATCTCTGAGTCTGTACCTCAGTGTGATATCCATTACACTACCAGGCGAATCCAATTCAAACATTTATTTTTCTTATATATGTATTATACTCTCCATTGTTACTAGATGTCGCGAGAACTCTGTCTTCACCGCCATCTAGCAGCTGACTATATCAAGTAAGCAAATTAAAGAGAATATTTTTACCTTATAGCAGTGACGCTTTATAGATGTTATAATTAAATCTTTAACATTGAGCAATGCAAGCTTAATATGGAATGATAAGAAAAATAAATGCCTGGACGGGATTCGAACCCGGATCTCTGAGTCTGTACCTCAGTGTGATATCCATTACACTACCAGGCGAATCCAATTCAAACATTTATTTTTCTTATATATGTATTATACTCTCCATTGTTACTAGATGTCGCGAGAACTCTGTCTTCACCGCCATCTAGCAGCTGACTATATCAAGTAAGCAAATTAAAGAGAATATTTTTACCTTATAGCAGTGACGCTTTATAGATGTTATAATTAAATCTTTAACATTGAGCAATGCAAGCTTAATATGGAATGATAAGAAAAATAAATGCCTGGACGGGATTCGAACCCGGATCTCTGAGTCTGTACCTCAGTGTGATATCCATTACACTACCAGGCGAATCCAATTCAAACATTTATTTTTCTTATATATGTATTATACTCTCCATTGTTACTAGATGTCGCGAGAACTCTGTCTTCACCGCCATCTAGCAGCTGACTATATCAAGTAAGCAAATTAAAGAGAATATTTTTACCTTATAGCAGTGACGCTTTATAGATGTTATAATTAAATCTTTAACATTGAGCAATGCAAGCTTAATATGGAATGATAAGAAAAATAAATGCCTGGACGGGATTCAAACCCGGATCTCTGAGTCTGCTATAAGGTAAAAATATTCTCTTTAATTTGCTTACTTGATATAGTCAGCTGCTAGATGGCGGTGAAGACAGAGTTCTCGCGACATCTAGTAACAATGGAGAGTATAATACATATACATATATAAGAAAAATAAATGTTTGAATTGGATTCGCCTGGTAGTGTAATGGATATCACACTGAGGTACAGACTCAGAGATCCGGGTTCGAATCCCGTCCAGGCATTTATTTTTCTTATCATTCCATATTAAGCTTGCATTGCTCAATGTTAAAGATTTAATTATAACATCTATAAAGCGTCACTGCTATAAGGTAAAAATATTCTCTTTAATTTGCTTACTTGATATAGTCAGCTGCTAGATGGCGGTGTGAAGACAGAGTTCTCGCGACATCTAGTAACAATGGAGAGTATAATACATATATAAGAAAAATAAATGTTTGAATTGGATTCGCCTGGTAGTGTAATGGATATCACACTGAGGTACAGACTCAGAGATCCGGGTTCGAATCCCGTCCAGGCATTTATTTTTCTATCATTCCATATTAAGCTTGCATTGCTCAATGTTAAAGATTTAATTATAACATCTATAAAGCGTCACTGCTATAAGGTAAAAATATTCTCTTTAATTTGCTTACTTGATATAGTCAGCTGCTAGATGGCGGGTGAAGACAGAGTTCTCGCGACATCTAGTAACAATGGAGAGTATAATACATATATAAGAAAAATAAATGTTTGAATTGGATTCGCCTGGTAGTGTAATGGATATCACACTGAGGTACAGACTCAGAGATCCGGGTTCGAATCCCGTCCAGGCATTTATTTTTCTTATCATTCCATATTAAGCTTGCATTGCTCAATGTTAAAGATTTAATTATAACATCTATAAAGCGTCACTGCTATAAGGTAAAAATATTCTCTTTAATTTGCTTACTTGATATAGTCAGCTGCTAGATGGCGGTGAAGACAGAGTTCTCGCGACATCTAGTAACAATGGAGAGTATAATACATATATAAGAAAAATAAATGTTTGAATTGGATTCGCCTGGTAGTGTAATGGATATCACACTGAGGTACAGACTCAGAGATCCGGGTTCGAATCCCGTCCAGGCATTTATTTTTCTTATCATTCCATATTAAGCTTGCATTGCTCAATGTTAAAGATTTAATTATAACATATATATATATATATATATATATATATATATATATATATATATATGGTGAGTTTATGCTAACTTTATTTATTTATTAGCAGGTTTCACATCTGCGTGCGCCCAATTAATTCAATCGTCCAATCCTTTTTTTTCCTCATGCTGCTCAAAACACCAACAATCCACGTTATTTTTTGCCGTCCTCTTCTTCTTCTACCAAGTGGTACCCATTCTAGTATTCTTCTTGAGAATCTGTCTTTTGCCACTTATTTCTAGATGTTTTTTTTGTTAGGAATATTCCATAATACAGTGTTTCTCCTTCAACCCAAATGATTTGTCGCCAGAGGTTCCTGTCTAAAGCATCTTCTTCCATCATATCTCTAGCTTTCATACTTCTCCTCACTCCATCTATTCCAACGTTCTCTAGGTCTGCCTCTTCCATTTCTTACATTAGCTTACCAATTAAAGACCTTCTTTGGTATTCCCTCTTCTTCCATTATTATTTTTGTATTCAATTATTTATTATGATCTTCTTCTGACATACCAAATCTTTGCATAAAATATTAAGCACTGTTCCGAGAAATTTGCTTTCTTCTACCATAGTCTTCTTCCATTCTTTTCCCACTCATGTGTTACTTTAGTGATCCTTCACCTTTTCATTTACCGTTCGTTTCTGTACTATCGTAGTCTTACTTTTCCTCTATTGTAATTACAATTTGTTCCATTATTATTCCTATAACTTCATTATTTACTCGTATATACTCCATTTTCTCGATAATAATAATAATAATAATAATAATAATAATAATAATAATAATAATAATAATAATAATAATAATATTATTATTATATAATATTATTATATATTATTATTATATATTATTATTATTATTATATATTATTATTATTATTATATATTATTATTATTATTATTATTATTACACGAGTGACACAGAGTGAATGGGCAGTAGTATAAGAATTAGTTCCCCTTGCTCTCACTAGGGTAACGCCATCTTATTGTTGTATAATGCAAGTTTATAGTCTCTTTGTGAATTAACATACATAAACTTTACCTCATGGGCCTCGTTGATAATTATGTAGCCGAGGGTTGGAAGGGCACTCGAGGGCCCAGTTTTCTAGCGCCAGCTTCATTCCTGCTATCTGCATGTTTTCACACCATATGGTTGCATGTGATATTTGAATATTTTATTTTCATTATTTCTGGCCATATCGTTACTAATATCGTTTAATTATATGTCTGGCTAAACACATGGGACGGAATACACCATTACTGGCTAATTTCATAGCGAAAATTATCTTGTAGGCCAATACAATTTATGTAATGCAATTTTCGTTAGTCAATTTTTAATACAACAATTTGAGCAGAGTTAAAACTTAATTTTTGCCTGCCACGCAACGAGTCCATTTTCGATTATACGTCTGGTTGAATTACCTGATTTAGAAACTTCGTGGTTTTATCAACTGTGAGGTTAATATCAGGAGGTTTGGCCACAACTTCCTACAAAAAAAGGCATCTGCCTCAAAATCATTACAAATCAAGTCCAAATGCATTAAAGACAACTGCAGGTAAAGTGGGTTTAAACACTGAACACCTCCCTCGAAAAAGAAAGTAGATTTCTGGAAAAGTGATTTTGACTGATGTTCTATTTATTCTCATAGTGTTCATGAAGACGTTTCCTGTTCCACTCAACTAACACAAAACATACATTTACAATATATATATATATATATATATATATTCCACTGCTGTGGTCTCAAGGTAGCGTGCTGTCTTGTCACGCAGCGGGCCCGGGTTCGATCCCCGGTCGGGGCAGTTTTTCTGGGCGAGGTTTTTATCAGAGTTTTCCTCACCTGTAAGACAAATGTCAGGAAAACTTTAAGGCCCAAACGGTCCCCGAAATCACGAAATTATAAGGCCATCATCATCACCCTATCATTATCATACTCATCATCATCATCACCACCATCCTTCACCGGTGTGGAAAGCAACGGGAAGCTATCACACCTATAATTCCCTAGTAACGCTGCAAGCATAGCATGAAAATGCTATGATTGCAGTGAAGGACCTGCCTTCGGGCAGAATTACTATGGATATATATATATATATATATATATATATATGCCTATATGCATACATATAGTCACAGAAATGGGCTTTTTAAGAAGATCGGTAAAAATATAAAAATTAGATAAAATAAAAAATAATACAATAAGAGAAATAATGGATGTAGAAAAGGATATTATAGGCCTACAAAAGATTGAAGGAATCCAACTAAGATGGTATGGACACATAATGAGAAGAAGGGACACACAAACAAAAGAAGTATTGAAATGGATACCTCCTGGAAAAGGGAAACGTGGTAGACCAAAACCAACGTGAATAAAGGTAATTCAAGACAACATGGAGAAAAAAATTATAACAGAAGCAGACACGCAAGACCGGGAAGTATGGAAGAAAAAAATTGTATATTTTGGTTGAGGATACCTGTGTAAATAACAGAAAACAATCCTGAAATAAATAAATACAATATAGATATATACTAATTATAATTTTAAAAACATTAAAAATTGCCGTGTAGATTTCATGTACATACATTTTATACGATAAATATAATAATAATAATAATAATAATAATATTAATAATAATAATAATTTTTATTATTATTAATATTATTACAATAATTATAATAATAATATTTTTATTATTATTAATAAAGTAAGATAATATAATAATTTAAGGTAAATTAAATATTCGCTGTTATTAATGTAATATTCTCCAAATTCCGCAATTTATTAGTTGGGCATACAGTTAGAATGTGGCATCATATACCACTCGATTGAAATTCGTTAGAAGATAGTGTTCCATCTAAAATGATGTCACACACAATATTGTTGGTTTAACTCTTATTCGAATATGTTTTTCAATTAATGAAACAACTAAATATATGAAGATAATCGTAAAAAATGGTGCTCTAACATCACACATTGTAATTGTTTAAGTTTAAAAGGAATCGTGGTACTGAAATTTGAAATCAGCATCTGCATGAATGTTGGCCTTCGTGGTCTAGTGCTTACGTTTCTTGCCTCCAGTCCCGAAAGTCGCGGAACCAAACCCGTCCGGGTTCGAAGGATTTTTAAGATGAAAAATTCAAAGTATTAGTCCTCCGGGAGGGAGTAGAAGATTTTCGGATTCGTAAAAGAACCCCAAGCATAAATTAGTGCTTGTGAGCAAAATTTAACCGATGATCGCCATCCAAGTAATACTTTAGTTGCCTATTAGATCTCTCATTGAGGCGATGTGTTGACCATATGTCACTCACTGGCATCTGCACGAAATGAGTGACTAAATTAGCTTGGTCAAGAAACTCTTGCTGTGGTAGTACCTATGCGTCCATGAGGGACATATGGCTTATACGCAAACACACATAAATAAGCATACTCATACACACACGTATGTATGTGTGTATATATATATATATATATAATATATGCCTATAAAAGTTGAAAAGAAAAATAAACGTCTATAACAGTATTTGAACCAGAGACCTCTATCATTATACGTTAGTGACATAACTACTATCCTCTCAGGCATCCAGCACAAACATTTTTCCTTCCTTATATATAACTAGCTAATACCCGGCGTGCGCTGCTACTCATAAATAAATTCAAATATATTAATTAAATAAAAATAAAACGTAGTTTTATTTGATTTTCATATTAATTATATAATTCAGTGACAGCTGTTTCGGTACACTGTACCTTCTTCAGACATGTTAACAAATTATGAATTGTGTTCCAACTGATCTAAGCAACAATACAACAATATTTATTTAAATTTTTAAATTTAACAAAGGGGATTCATTCAAATCAAGTTGAGAATTTAACAGTTTTTTACTACTTTTAAACTTATTAATTTCTACAGCCTCCAAAAGATCTAACTTCTTACCCTTATCACAAATATGTAAAATTTCAAAATTTGGATCGAAACAATGATTAAATTGGAATAGGTGGTTAGCATAGTTTGAATTTTCTAAATTTCTGTTATATGCTCTCATGTGTTCCTTTATCCGAGATATAAAAGGTCTACCAGTTTGTCCTATATAGACATTGTCACATGTGCCACACTTCAATTTATATACACCTGATAATTTTTCTTTTTTTGTTTTGGTTTTATTGTTTTTTATTATTTTTGTAGAGTTTTATTAGTTTTAAATGCCACATTAATGTTCAACTTTTTGAAGTGTTTAGATATTTTATTTGAAAGTGGGCCTATGTATGACATTACGACATATTTCTTATTGTTTTCTTTGGGTACAGGAAAAACTTTGTTAATTGCTTATTTGTAATTAATCTTCTTAATTAAACATTCTATAATTTCAGGGTCGTATCCATTATTAACAGCCAATTGTTTAATAATATTCAATTCATTATTATATTCCAAGGGTGAAAGAGGGATATTTAAAAGTCTATGAATGTAACTATTAAAGGCTGCCATCTTATGAGTATATGGGTGAAGAGAAGAACTATGGATAGTGGTATCAGTATGAGATGGTTTGTGAAAGATACCAAACTCAAACTAATTATCAATGTGTTTTATTGATAAATCCAAGAAATTTATACTATTATTTGTTTCTAATTCCATTGTGAAATTCAAATATGTTTTTACCAACAGCCGTGCACTGTTCGGGAATCTGCTTATCCCGATATTCTTGGCATCAATGAAAGACAAAAATGGTTATTGTGAGTTATCCGTAGAAGATAAACATATGCTGTCGCGGACATTTTTTGTAGAGTTTTTGAGATGTTCAATTCTGTGTACATTAATTTGGTGTATTTGTTATGGTTTAGGCAGCGTAAGCCATTTAAGGGTCAAAAAAGAAACTTTATTTCACGTTTTTCACTATAAAGGGTGATTTTTAGGGGTCGAGAGGTTGAGTATTTCATCTCCCTTATAGCCTATGTTCATCCTCGGAATCTCCTGAACATTTTTCAAAAAGCCCCATCTCAATCGGATGAACGGTATGGCAGAGCTCGCATGTCCGGGAATCGACTTATTCCGATCTTCTTGGTATCAATGAAAAACAAAAATGGTTATTGTGAGTTATCCGTAAAAGATAAACATATGCTGTCGCGAACTTTTACGTAGAGGTTTTTTAGATATTCAATTCTGTGTACATTAATTTGGTGTATTTGTTGTGGTTTAGGCAGCGTAAGCCATTTAAGCATCAAAATAGGGACTCTATTTCACGTTTTTTCACTACAAAGGGTGATTTTTAGGGGTGAATGGGTTGAATATCACAACTCTCTTATATCCTATGTTCATCCCGGGAATCGTCTGAACATTTTGCAAAAAAAACCACCAAAATTGGATCAACGGTATGGCCGCGCATAAAATACGAACGAACAAACAAACAAACAAACATTGATTTTTATATATAAGATTCTCAACCATGAGAGGCAGCGGGACATCTGACTCACCACCATTTCGTGGCTTCTATAACAAGCAAGCATTTTAAAGAGAATATTTACATTAGAGCAGTAACGATTCCTTATTTAGATCATTCCTTATATATATCATTCCTTGTTTTTAACTGTCACTATTAACTTGCAATTTATAATAGTTACTATGAAAATATAAAAAGTAGGTTAACATATTTTCCAGCTAACCTGTTATATATTTGTTTTTAGAAATGGTTTTAAATTTAAATTAGACGCACGTACATAGTTTATAAACATACAATATTATAATAACGCGTTTCACCTGAGGAAACACTGGAAAAGGGAATTACATCGCATTTGAAGATTCATTTGTATCTGTGCGCGGATTCCTGAAAGTGCCCGGAGCATTTGGAATAAATCGATTTCATTCCATGACCAGATTGCCGCCGGAAACGCTAGCGAGAGCCACATCACAGCAAAAAATTCCCGTCCTTATTGCCAGTTGTTTCCGAGAAAAGTTTTCCATATTAAAATCAAAGTTAAACAAGAAACCCCCTTAAGGACTTTTACTCTCTTTTCTGCATATCATTTCACTTCAAGTTTATGTAATAAAATCAATAAATAGAATTGATATAAAAAAATTGAAACCAAGTTATGTATAATAATAATGATAATAATAACATAAATAACAATTTAATTTATTTATATACAGAATTTTAATGTTTACACATCTCTCTACATCCAATCCATGTCCTCCAGTCCTCTTGCTCTCATTCCAGTTCTTCTTTCCTTATTAACAATAATAATAATAATAATAATAATAATAATAATAATAATAATAATAATAATAATAATAATAATAATAATAATAATAATAATAATAATAATAATAATAATAATAATACCAGTAATTTTAAATATTTTAAATATTCTCAACTCGTGTCAAACTCGATGAGATGAACCCTCTATACAGAGGTCTGTGAATGTCAAGGGTGTCGGCCGGCCATGCCTGACGCACCATCACAGGGGTACATGAACGAAATGAAATGGATGAAATAAATATTGAGAAATGGTGGGATGGAATTGGAAAACGGGGTAAAACACCGTGAAAAACCTACCCAAGCTCCGTTTCGACCACCACGAAAACCCATATGGAGTGACCGAGACTCGATCTTGGGACCCCAGCGATGAGAGGCGAGTGTCTAACCGCCTGCGCCACGGAGCCGCCAATAATAATAATAATAATAATAATAATAATAATAATAATAATAATAATAATAATAATAATAATAATAATAATAATAATAATAATAACATAATAACAATAATAATAATAATAATAATAATAATAAATCGAGTTCATATTTCGATCAATCCATGTTTGTTTCATCGTGCAATCGGAGCCAGGCAGATCTATTTGTTTTTTTTTTCTACCAACAATTTCATTCCATCATTTACCCCGTACTCATGCATTAATATTCGTTACATTTCATTTGATCTGCTCCTGAGATGGTGCGATAAGCATGCTCAGCAGGAATCGATGCATCATAGACATATAATATATACTTAATCTCATCTCATCCCTCGAAATGACATTATGCAGGACGAGAATAGGGTATATAACGATTATAATAACAATAATAATTGTTACTTTTATTATTATTATCATTATTATTATTATTATTAATAATAATAATAATAATAATAATAATAATAATATCCCTCTCCATTTTATTTTATTTATTTACAGAATTTTATTGTTTACACATCTTTCTGTGCCTAAAGTTTTATTTTTCTTCTCCACTCGTCTCTCTCCATCGAATTCATGTCCTCCAGTCCCCTTGCTCTCATTCCAGTTCTTAACCAATATTTCCGTCCGGCTTTAAATCTTTAGGCTTTTTAGCATTGTTATGTTTTTTTTCTGACGAAGAGGGAGCTGGCCTAATGCATCGACCCCCAACCTGGAGGAACAGGTAATTTTTGGTCTCCATACCTTAATTTAATTTCTCGCTTAATGGGTACTAAGTGCACCACGTTACACAAGCCGGCAGAGGATATGAACATTGGATCATACACTTAGTTCTTTGACTATACAAGGGTGTAGGGACCGCCCTAGATGAGTGATCAACTCAATGCCACGGCCCCTTCGATACAACACGAACATTTAAGACAAGACACATAATTCATCAAACAAGCAAACTAAATAAGGCCAATATAATATGCATAGTGATTGTGATGGTCACATGATGTTTGCAGGAACATTTGGGCCTTACATTTAAATTACAGTTGAGGAAAAACTCCGAAGAAAACTTCACCCAGGAAATATGTCCCGACCGGTGATCGACTCTTGCGGATGAGGAAACAAGATTCTCCCGAGACTAAATTACTACTAACATTCTACTACTACCAACAATAATAATAATAATAATAATAATAATAATAATAATAATAATAATAATAATAATAATAATAATAATAACAATAATAATAACAACAACTCACTGGCACCATCGAACCCGTAGGTTCATCCCTATCCTGAGCTAATGTTTTCCAATCATTCAATGTATAATCTACTTCCCTCAAATCATAGTTAATGTTATTCTTCCACCTCATTCTTGGTCTATAAACTAGGCGTTTTCCCTCTGGTTTTCCTAGAAGAAGCTTCAATGCACATCTTTCATTCTTGATTCGTGCCACATGTCCTGCCCATTGTAGTACGAGATTTAACTGTTATTATGTCTGGCTTCCTATAAAAACCATGTAGTTCACTGTTATGTAGTTTTCTCCATTCGCCTGTCTGTTCATCTCTCTTTGATCCAAACTTTTTCCTAAGAACTTTATTCTCAAATAATCGTAACCTCCTTACCTCCCTTAAAGTAAGAGTCCATGTTTCGCATCCGTATAATATAACTGGTAGAATAATAGTTTCATATATTTTCAGTTTAACGTTTTTTTGAAAGGAGTTGGGACGTCAAGAGCCTCTGCATTGCATACTAAATAAAACGCATTTCCAGAATTGAGCCCATGTTTAATTTCTTTGTGCATCTCAATAATAATAATAATAATAATAATAATAATAATAATAATAATAATAATAATAATAATAATAATAATTAATATTATTATTATTAATCGGCCTACTGTTGTTATTATTACTATTATTAGTTATATTACTATTACCATTAATATATTTGTATTTTTATTATTGCCATTCTATTATTATTTCTGTTAATATGTGAAAAAATATAATTTTTTACTGTGTCATTATTAAGTCTTTTCAATGTATGAAATAATAATTTAGAATATTATATTGGGAAAACCGAAACAGGAGTACGAGTACAACTTGAATTCAGTCTACTCAATAATATAATTAAATTCCTAATACCCAAGCTTTTTGTAAAAACATTAGCAATATAACGGAATTAAAACGTATTCAATTCACACTGGATTTTTAAAGTCCAGAAAAAATTACGCTTTCTTTATGTAAAACAGATTATAACTTAGCATTTATTAAACGGGTTAATCATCATTACACAGACGTCAATTTCCCAAACTAATAATCAGCTTAAAAACCTGTTTCAAGAAGATAACGAATACTGCTCACTCACCAATTTCTTGTAATTAGAGGGAAGTGAAGAAGTTTAGCACTGATCATGTCGCTAGCGATTAAGCAGAATTTTAGAAATGTGAACTCTTAAGTATTATGATGGAATGTAAATTAATTTTCATGTTTAATTCTTCCCATCTTATTACAAAATATTATATAGCCTAACAGAATCAATACTAATAAAATTCATTGTTAAAACCGTTGAGGTGGAAAGTTATAAAATAAAATAAGTTAAATTATACCTTCTTAGGTAAGATACGTCGTCAACTTATATAATATGTATTCTTTATGCCTGTAGGCATTTCAGAACATCCGTTCCATCTTCAGCAGGTCCTTCTTCGCTACAATATCTAATATGATGGTTGATGCTGCTGGTCCTAATGTGAGTCACGACAACACCACATTAGGACTAGCAGCATCAACCATCATATTGGACATTGTAGCGAAGAAGAACCTGCTGGAGATGGAACGGATGTTCTGAAAGACCTATAGGAATAAAGAATACACATTTTATAAGTTGAGGACGACGGATCTTACCTAAGAAGGTATATTTTAACTTATTTTATATAACAGAAACAATGAAAATATTTTTGAGGGAGTTGTCTCAGGATGTAGACTTTGTGATTTATATTCGGAAGGTCCCACTACATGGTCTTCATAGGAAGCCAGATATAATAAGAACAGTTAAGTCTCGTAGACTGCGGTGGGCAGGATATGTAACATGAATGGGGAATGAAAGACTTATATGGAAGCTTCTTGTAGAAAAACCATAGGGAAAACGCCCAGTTGGTAGACCAAGAATGAGGTGGGGAAAATAACGTTAAGTATGATTTGAGGGAAATAGATTATTCAGGGAATGATTGGGAAACATTAGCTCAGGATAGGGATGTATGGAGAGCTTATGTCCGCGCGGCGATGAATCTACGGGTACGATAGCCCCAGTGGGTTAGTTATTCGGAAGGTCCCGAGGCCGATAAACATGAATTTCACCTGGTTTTCTAACCTGACTGAGGATTTCACCTGCTTTTTTTTCAGCGGTCAATAGAAAACCTGGGTTGCAATTTCTTTATGATGATCCGTTTCGTCATATTCACATTCACCACTTCTCTCTCTCTCTCTCTCTCTCTCTCTCTCTCTCTCTTCTGTCTGTCTGTCTAAATGTGACATCTCTTATCGTAGATAATTTTGCCTGCACGACGCCATCTGGGTCTTTCAGAAACACGACCTGTAGGGAATATATTAATATTTTTCTGACTACAGAAGGACATGGAAGGGCCTATCCAAAGGCGTGAACATTTCAAGGGCAGGACGACATTTGGAACAACACACCGTCCTATGGTACATTCCCACTAAATACGTTGAATACGTGGGTGGTTATGATAATCACGTCTAAGAATATTCACGCGCCTGCAGCTCCCGAGCCTTAGAGGGATGCATCCTGCTGCGAGAGGATTTTTTTAACTTTTGGACCAAATATACATTTTCTTTGACCAACTAAGAACATGGCGGCCCTTCCTGGATGAGAGATCAACTCAATGTTGGAGTAAATTTTGAGAGAACACGAACATTCAAGACATGTCAGCCATTCACTTATGCACTCATACTAAATAGACGATGATTTTGGTGTTCAGGAACTAATATTTGTCGTACAAGTGAGTAAAAATCCCGAAGAAAACCTTATCTAGTAAAGTTCTCCCGGTCGAACATCGAAATTAGAGTTTGCTGAGTCTAAGGTAACATGCCACCACAACGATATTTTAGTTTCTATTAAGAACTATATATATATGATATATTGGTCGAATGCCACCAGGTTGTCTTTTATGACATTTCTGGCTTTTTCCCCTAGCACTGACGGAATTGTAATCCATTTTATAAGTTCGGGCACCTGGAAGGCGTTACGTTACCCCGCCCGATGATGTAATGGGTGATAAATGATAATTGACGCCAGGAGAGTTCTTAACCTAAACGTAAGCTAAATTCCAGGCCAGGGGCGACCACAGGAATAATTCCCCCTAAGAAAAAAATTCCTATGATCTGATCATGTATCGAACCCGTGACCACATGAACAAAACTCAGAAATGCTGACCACTAGTCCATGAGGCTAGTCAAGTTTAATATATTGTAGCGCCTGAAATATGGATTTTCGATAATTGGTCCTCCACCTCAAAATACTCATTTCACAGTCATATGCTCTCTACATAATTTTAACCCTAAAATTTAGAAGCACACTATATGTTATGTCGCAGAATTCGCTTCCTAAATTTGAACTACTGTGAAAGAGCCCCGTACAAACATTTTAGGGAACTTGTGGTTTATGTAATACGTAAGTAGTATTTTATTCTATGACTCTTCTATCCACTCATGTCAATTCCCTCAACGTAGAAATGTAATTGCTATGTAACAGCATTCAGAAATATTTTGTGTACAACCAAGCCATTTTATTTACGCAATATATGTACACATTCTCTATTTGTTTTAAAAACAAGTAAATTTTTCTCAAATAAATATGAAAGATAAAATGAAAAAAACTATTCATTAAAAATAGCAATTTGTTCTACATGAAAATAGCATGTTTACTTTAAATCTAGATGACACATTTCACAAGTTCATTTGCTGTAAACATCGCAAAATAATTGGTTGTGCATTTGTGCCAGTCACGTTTTCTAGTTTTAGTATCTTCAAAGCCACAAAGTACTGTAACCTACAATGATACAAAAAATCCCTCCAATATTTAAAAAACACAACATACCGATTCTGAATTAATTAAATTCATTAAAAAAACTTACTGCACAAAATATTGTAAAATTATCATAAGTAATGCCACGAGTGATTTCCAAATTATCGATAAATTCACGACTCACGAAGTGAGGAGTGAATTTATCTAGAGAATTTGGAAATCAAGAGTGGAATTTGTTAGGACTATTTAACGAATACAATTAAGCTGTTTACTCACAAATCATTATTTAACTATAGTTATTTTAAAATATTTATATATTTATTGTAAACGGCGATGTTTGAAAACAAATGAGAAACGATAGGTACGCTTCTACTGCTTCTTTTGTTTATCACTGCAACCAGATCATACTATTTATTGCCAAAGGATCGCAATATTATAAGGAGGAGCTTTCTTTAATATGGTAATTATAACACTGATAAATATTTGGTGAAACACGACTCTGATTGGTTGTAAAATAGAAATCATTGAAATGTGATTGGCCATTGACTCCCATTTGGGGCATGAGTTAAATAGTCAATAAGATTACATGGTGTCTCTGCGAGAGCGAGACTCGCCCGATTCTCGCGGGGCAAATCTCTTTTTAATGAACTACATGAGCGGTCAGAAAAATATTATACGACACTGCGAAGGGAAAATATCCCAGAGACTTTTCTGGAAAATGCTTCACCGAAAGATTTACAAAAGAATATACATACTGCATTTATTAACTGAACTGCACTGTACTGTAAGGCCTACTGCACTGCATGTCTATATTATACAAAAGAAAACTTGGAGTTGAAACTGCACTTGTGCGATTTTCAGGGCTCAGCGAGCCAACAGTTAATGCGTAGAATAATTTAATGGTGAATCATTGGACACAAGCGGCTTCTTCGTAAATATTTTATTATAGTTACGGTCTCGCCTTCGTAGAAACATCTTGCATTTATAACAATAGTAGTAACATTTATATGAACTTAATTTAGTTCCAAAATAGCATTTCAGATACAGTATAATTCATAATTATCTTATTACACATTCTAGGGGTTGAAAAGGATAGTTAAGGAACCTATGTCCGGAATTGTATTATTTTAGTACAATAATAAAGACAAAATCACATCTAATATACTCCTTATCCTCGGTCGATGAGCCAGGAGTAATACGCTTCGACCGTTCCACTTCACCTCAAATGTTGATGTGGGATCTTGTCCGTTGACAATTAAATGTATGTTGGTGGAATCACATTTGCTCAAGATTATTTATAAAACCTATATCTTCCTAAATTCCACCAGTACTTAATGCAGAAACAACAAGTATCCGAGATGAATGCCAGATAGAAAATAAAACTCATGAGATCAGGTGATTCAGGCGTCACTCTTTGTTATGTGATTATCTACTGTAAAGTTGAAGTAATGGATGTTAAATTTGTTTTTTTGTCACTATTATAGCACGAACATGATGCATTTACGGATACAAGTTATTTATCATATTTTTTACTAAGTTTCCTATAAACTTCCAGAACTATAATAGTAGTAATAATAATAATAATAATAATAATAATAATAATAATAATAATAATAATAAATAATAATAATAATAATATAATTTATTAAACTGACAGAGTTAAGACCATAAGGCCTTCTCTTCCACTCAACCAGCGAAAACTTTTAACAAAGAAAATATTTACACAAGATCATAACATATACAGTTGAAGGGCTTAGAGCAATAACATGATAAGCCACATATTATTCTATCTGAGATATAAGGATTTTAATGTTTCAAAAAATTATAAATACTAATTGGGCAGTATTGTTGTTAATACATTGCGTGTCTTTGTTTTAACTTATCACTGGCGTATTAAAATAATGATGTTATGTAATTAAATAAAAATAAAACTTAAAGTTTTATGTGATTTTCATATTTCTTAAAATCTAAATTAGTTACAGTTGTTTCGGTACTTTGTACCTTCTTCAGACACGATAACATATGATTTATGGATATTTCAATACATTTATTTGCTTTCATTTTAATAAATGACATTCCTTAACATAATGTGGCTTATCATGTTACTGCCCTACGCCCTTTAATTATAAGTAATATACACATTTAATTAAAATTATGATGAATCAAGTTAATAATATTAGAGAGGCAAAAAATCAGAAACCATCAATCTACTGAAAGACCAATTACAAAAGAAAGAGTTTTAAATTTCTTTAAAGGAAGCGAATGTCCGTCAGTCCCTGATAAAGAGTTCCAGAGTTTAGCAGTAGATACAGTATAGAAATTAGAATAATGGGAGGTTCTGTGTTGTGGGACGTGAAGTACGAGGTTCTGGTGCGATCGTGTACCTAAATAGTGATTGGAGGATAGGAGAAGAACGTTAGAGGATATGTGGGTTTGTGTACAGGTATGTGAAATTTTGAATAGCAGAATAAGAGCTCATTCGTCTACGATCATGAAAATGGAGCCAACATAGTATGAAGAACATAATAGCCAACATAGTATGAAGAAATATGCTCATATTTGCGATATTGAAAATGTATTTGATGCACATGTTATGAATTAAAATTTATATGGCTAGACCATCGTTAATATCTGTCAATAAGAACTGTGTAATTAAAATAATTAAAAATCGCCCTGAATGAATGTAAAGGTTAAATTCTGTTTTAAATGTTTACATTGATTGTTTAAGCATTCATAAGACGCTGTTTTGAATGGATTTATTGACGACTATTTAACTCATGCCCCAAATGGGAGTCAATAACCAATCACATTTGAATAATTTTTTATTTACAACCATTCACAGCCTTTTTTATCTCGATTTTATCAATTTAATTTTATCACTTATAATCAAGCTCCTGCTTTTTAACATTCTGTATAGGTCATAGCATTATTTTGCAGTAACTGCATGTAGTTACCAGATTGTATGTATAGTGCACGAATGTTAGCAGATATTGCTTGCGGGATATAATATAAAAACATTTGTAGCAATTGATTACAGGTCTACCAAAAAAAATAAAATAAACCACTGTTTGCACTTTCTTAAACGTATTATTTTCCAGGAATTTATGTTCCAGAAAATATAATTGACATATGTATATCATAGGACATCAAAAATTAATTAATAACCTATAATGTTGGTTATACATTTCTCCACTAGGGTGCGTTCTTACAATATTGCGATCCTTTGTCAATAAATATGATATGATTGCAGTGATAAACAAATGAATCATAACAATCGTTTCTCATTAGTTTTTAAACATCGCCGTTTAAATTAAATATATAAATATTTTAAAATAACTATATTTAAATAATGATTTGTGAGTAAACAGCTTACTTGTATTCGTTAAATAGTCCTAACAAATGCCACTCTTGATTTCCAAATTCTCTAGATAAATTCGGAATCTCTCGTGCCATTACTTATGATGAAAGGAATTGCTTTTTTAAGTGAACAGTAACATGTGTTATAAAACACACTATAGTGTTGAACTAAGGCAAGAAATAAGGTAGTCCACTCACCTGTAACAAAAACCTCTCAGCCACAAAACTAAAATTGAAAATTTCTAAAAGGACAGAAGACGCTACCGATATAAAAAAAAAGAAAGAAAAAACTTTTGATATCATCCTCTAGATCCGTTCGTTTCCCGATTCTTGTTTGTTCACGTCTTGCAAAGAAACAAGAAAACAACAGCAAGCGGATTTACTTTAGGTCGTGTTTTTGTTTGTAACAGATGCGCCTCTATCGGCTGCTATTGAGAAATATCTCATGTTCCAATACTGTAGAAATCTGTTAAGTAAATAAATACTTGTATTAAAATCTAGGGTTGCACAAAGAAGAGTCCGCATTCTACTCGTAACTTTACATAAAGTAATAAAAAAACTATAATGAAATTTCAATTTAAGTACTCTAATTGAAACAGATGAAACCGAAAACCACTTATATTGTACGCTGTATGGGATTAGTTCAACTTATTTAAAGTTATTTTCCACAAAATGTTGTATACAGATATTCGGAAATTCATATTACATACTTCTAGGACTAGTAGAGGGGACTGAGTAGACAATATTTTGAATAGGAACCCATGTCCGGAAACGTACCGTTTCCGTGCTACAGCCATTACAATGTATCGGAGTTGCCGGTGTTATTTTGCAACCAGATAGGCAGTACATAAGTAAAAAAAAGCACCATGTCAAATTATGTATGACGTAAGGTACAAATTAAATGACGCTTGACTCATTGCAGAAGAAAGTAAAATTTATTTGGTAACAATACCAAAGTAACAAAAACACTTTCACTGATCACAATAACACTTGTGTCAACAGTGGAAAAAACAAATTTGTTTCTGTCTTCTGCACTGGATGTATCCCATATGAAACTCCTCATTACAACAGAAGCTCGATCTGACGACCACCAATGTCATTGCACACATTTTACCGATAAAATCATGTTCCGGTACACTCGTTCCATCACACCTGGTGTCCCGTTAATCTCTTGTCCAGCGACCATAACTCGTGCCAGAAGTTTTTCTTCGATCACTACAGGAGTCTCGTACGACTCCAAAAAAAAAAAGTCTAATAGCGTTAAATCCTACGAACGTGGGGGACATGCAATAGGACCATTCCGGCCTATTCATATTTGCACGAATCTTCGGTTAAGATGTCCCCGAACGTCACGTATAAAGTGCGGCGGTGCGCCGTCGTGCTGAAACCTCAGTTCCTACTGGACCTTCTATGGCAGGGTAAACGTCACGAGCAATTAGACAATCTTCTGACATCACGGGTCCGCTTCACGGGCCCCAGCTGTGCTCACAACAGCAACATGGCGCGTTCCCGGGTGGCGGATAGGGGAACGGTCGGTGGTTTGCATTGCATTCCTCCCGGCTAGGTCCAGACCGGACCCGCGGGCCATTTGTGAGGTCGTCAGGACTCGAGCGACCTGACGTACTACATAGCTCGTGCTGCGCCCACTTCAGCAGCCAAACGCGTCCCCTCGGTGGCGTAGTGGGGAAATGGTCGGTGGATCTGCTAGTCAGTCCTCCCTTCCAAGTCCGATGGACTCGCGGACCATAAGTGGGGTCAACAGGAGACGAGAGCCCTGTTGTACTAAAACTCACACTGCCTGGACCCACAGCAGGAGCGTGCGGCTACCGTGGCGAAGTGGCGGGAGATCGGAGATCAGGAGCTCCTTTCTCTTGGTTCTATGAACCCGAGGTCCATCTGTGGGGACACCATGGGCGATGAGCACCCTGGATGCCTACATTGCTCAGTGGACTGGACTCACAGCAGCGGCACGACTAGGCCTAGTCTTGCGAACAGGCTGGTTGGGACAATACCGGGCGTAATGCTGGGAATCACCATCAGGTCAGTAAGCTCGGAAACGGAGAAAGCACGGTCTTTTGGGTGTGGGATTGGCGCCGACTCCTGGATCGGGTGACCCAAGGACAATCTGTGAGGTCGTCAGGAGTTGAGCGACCTGACGTACTAATGCTCAGGCTGGACCCACTTCAGCAACAAAACACGTCCTCAGCTGGTGCATTGAGGGAATAGTCGGTGGATCTGCTCGGCAGTCCTCCCGGCTAAGTCCGGACTCGTGAACCATTAGTGGGGTCGGCAGGAGATGAGCACCCTGTCGTACTATTTGCTTACCTGTGGGAGGTTGCGAGCTCCTAGTCGGCCCATAACGGCAACAGGACACGTCCCTGGGGGGCGGACCAGGGCACGGCTCGGACCAGCGAAGTGGGAAGCAACTGTGCTGGCTCCCGGCTCAGCCTACGGGCTCGTGAACCAACTATGGGGTCGCCAGGAGATGAGTACCTGGGTGTACTATAATCTCACACTGTGGGGCTTGAGGATTCAAGCTCTAGCCGGTCTCACAACGACTGCAGGATGCGTCCCTGGAGGCAGAACAGGGAAATGGTCGGTAGATCTGCGACAGCAGTCCTCCCGGCTAGGCTCAAGGAGCCCGTGGACCAACTGTGGGATCATCAGGAATGAGCGACCTGATGTACTATGTCTTCTTCTTCTGCTTCATGAAATTAGGCCTTTTGACCTGTTTTCGCATCAAGTGGGATTTAATGAATCCTCCCATCTAGTAAATGGGCGTCCAACATTTCTATGTCCTATTGGTTTGTACTTTAGTAACAGCTGAGGGATTCTATCTGTAGGCATTCTCTTGACATGTTCATACCAGTTGTTTCTCATGTTGTCAATTATATTTGTTAAATTGAAAATATTTAAGTCATTTCTAATATCCTCACTTCTTTTCTTGTCCAAAATTGTCACACCTGCTATTGAACGTAGGAACTTCATTTGTGCAGTTTCTATTTTCCTTCTGTCTGAACGGTTAAGAGTCCAATTTTCACTTGCATATGTTAAGACAGGCACTGCCATAATTTTGTAAAATTTTAGTTGTGTGCTCCTCAAAGTTTTATTTTTCAGTGTCCGTCTTATAGTGCCACACATTCTGTAAAATCTATTTAATTTAATATCTTCCTTCTGGCAGTATGATACATTGCATCCTAAATAATTAAAATTGTTCACCTGTTGTATTATACTGTTATTAATACTGATTTTACACCTCATATGGTCTTTCCCGTTGAATGCCATTACTTTCGATTCACTTTCAGAGATTGTCATATTGAATTTATTTGCTATTTCGTTTAATTTATGTACTGCTATTTGTAAATTGTCTTCTGAAGAGCTAAGGATTGTCTGATCGTCTGCAAACAGTATGGTATTTAGAATCGTACTGCCAACTTTAAACTCTGTGGTTAAATTTGATTGCCATTGTACAATGATCTCGTCTATATATATACTAAAGAGTGCAGGAGATAGCGGGCATCCTTGTCTGACCCCTTGATTAATTTCTAATGTATTATTGCTCATTGTACCTCCTTTATCAATCATTATTTTCTGATTTAAAATATAAGCTTTGCACAACTTTGACAATGTGTCCTGGAAACCCTTTGTCATACATTATTTCCCATAGTTTATTTCTTGACAGTCTATCAAATGCTTTTTGATAGTCAATAAAAAGTATGCAAGTTGGCAAATTAAATTCTCTTCTCTTCTGAATAAGTTGCTCTATTGTGAAAATGGCATCTGAACATGACCGACCTTTCCGAAAGCCACACTGTTCTTCACTTAATATATACTCATTTATTATATTTAATCGTCTAGTAATAATCTTAGCGTATATCTTGTAATGAATATGGGGCATATAAGTCCTTTCTTCCATTCATCCGGGATTATGCACATCCTCCAGCACACATTTAGTACATCTAAGAATCTCTGCTTAATTTCTCTTGGAGCATACTTTAAAAGTTCAATATTTAAACAGTCTATTCCTGGAGTTTTCTTATTTTTGAATGTTTCTAGAGCGTTCTCTAATTCTTTGATTTCAAGAAGATATACATGTGCCATTTCCTTTAATTTGGGGTCAATGTTTATTTCTGACATATCTGTCCATAATGTTCCATAATATTTGAGCCACTCTTTTTCTGGTATATTATTTAATTTGGCTGTGTCTTTTTCAGTTGTATTCAGATGTTTCAAAACCTTGTAAGCCATATCCTGTGATCCATGGCAATCGTATTCTATATTGGATATATAGTTGTCCCAGCTAAGTCGTTTCAACTTCCTTACTTCTCTTTTAACAATGGCACTTCTGTAATTATAAGCAATTCTATCTTCTTCTGATTTTGATTGGATGTATTTTAAATATGCTCTTTTTTTTGTTTTCGATCATTTCTTGAATTTCATCATTCCATATATATAAACCTTTTTTCCTTCTTTTTGTAGATTTTGTCCCTAGGGCTTCCTCAGCAGCTTAGCTCAGCAATTTCCCCTGAAATTGCGACTCCAACACTTTCTCCCTGAGGTGTTGGTTTTATTGCCTGTGAACTTGAATGTGATCGCGATGTAGAAAAGGGAGGACAAGAATTCTGGGACTTGGGAGTAGGGCCTTCTGGACGAGGTATCCAAAGGGGTGGTGGAAATGGGTCCAGATGTCACGTATGAGGTGCCTATATGGTTGCAAAATAACCCCGATAAATCGGACACATTGTAATGGCTGTAGCGCGGAAACGGTACGTTTCCGGACATGGGTTCCTATTCACAATATTGTCTACTCACTTTCCTCTATATAGCATAGAACTTTGTAATATGAATTTCCGAACACCCATTTTAAGATTTTTATGCCATCGTTGTTATTTGAACCTCATTATATGTCCAAAGCATTCCATCTCCCTCTTTATAATTATATCAATAACATTCTCCTTTGCTTCCATTCATCTTCCAATTTCAAATTTATGAATTATACCACGATAATTTGTCCTCGCCTTTCGTATTAAAGTCACTTTTCCTCCCTGCAACTCTATGGTAGAAAGGAAAATTTCGAAAAAATGCTAAATAAATAAAACAAAATATACATATTTCATTACGTTAATGTAATTTAATAAATAAACAGAAGCCTTTTGTCCATTTCTATAATTTAATAACAATAATGAAATATCAGATGGCAAACTCTCATGATACTGTAACCAAGGTAACGCAACTAAAACAATTGCCTGCATGCAAATGGCTGCATAGAGATCAATATTTAATTACAGTACATGAATTATCAGTAGGTAACAAATGTTTAATAAATTATAAACAAACATCTGCCTGCCCAGGTAGTAAACACCAATCTAATTACAAATATGGCGGAACAGTGCAAATCATGAATATTATTACCTGTACTGCTGGAACATGCTACTCGCAGCAAAATTTAATAAAACAATACTTATCATTATATTGTACAGTAGGCTATATAATATATGGAAAACACGCAGTAAAATACTGAATCTAAATAAAATACACCGCATCATTTTAATTGATTGTAGAACAATACTACACAAGCAGTGATGTCTGCAATGCAAATGACCGAATGTCAAGGGGCGTAAGTATGTAGCCTAGGTCTAAGTGAAATCCGATTCTGACAAAACAATATGAAAGTAAAGAGCAGTGTAATTTGAACCAAATTAATTTCACATTTCATTATATTACATTGCAACCTGATTGTTAACTATTGGTAAAAAATATTTTACAAATGTTATATCTTTAATGAGTCTACTGAGGTAGACTAGTGTTTATGTTCCTTGCCTCTGGTCCCTTTGGTCCAGGGTTCAAACTCGACCAGGGTCGATTGATTGTTTTAGGATTAAAAATTCAAGGAGCAGGTCCTCCGGGAGGGCCTTTAAGCCGTGGATTCTGTATATGAAGATTTTCAGGCTCGTAAAAGACCCTTAAAGTTGAATAAAGTGGCATCAATACAAAATTTACTGACCTCCTTTATCATAGTAATATCTTAGTTTCCTACTAGATATCTCATTAGGTCGGCATGTTGATCTCATACCATTCATGACATCTGTAGGAAATAAGCGTAAGTAAATTAACTTGATTGAGTAACTCCTATCAAAGGAGAGACTAAGGCACAACATTGGGCTATTATGCCATTGTAGATGTAGAATATCCTTATGGTCATGAAAAAAGTCATCCTGAAATAACCTCTGGAAGTTTTTCGATAGAATTCTTAGACTTCCCAAAACATAATGATATACTGTTATAAAATTTACTTAAGGAATGTGTGTGAATGATATTTGGTCTGAAAAAAAAATTGAAAAACACCTAATAATAATTGAAAATGGATAAAGTAAAACCCAAATTAAGCTATATTAACCTTACAGATTGGGCAAAGATAACTAGCTGTGATTTATGAGTGGGGCAGGAGTACAAAAGTGGACGCTGAAAAATGTAGCTTTACCATGAAAAATAGCAGTTTACTATAATGTGAATCAACTTATAGCAATCAAACATTAAAAATCTAACAGATTCATAAACTAAACTTGACAAATTCCCTCTCGTGTTATTTGCTCAACTTGTATTAAGTTAGTAACATGAGCTGTAATCGAAGATAATAGATAATAATCTCGAAGATATCGAAAACAGTTACATTAGTTCGTAAATTGTCACCTTAAAAAACTACTGTTTAAACAACATATCCAAAATACCTTAGGCAAAGCGTATGGGACATTGAAGCTGCTATACCCTATTTTAAATAACCATAACAAAATTCGAATAAACACAGGGCTAACAATCTACAAGGCACTATTAAGGCCAGTACTCACGTACGCAAGCCTCATATGGGGACATGCCGCTAGAACTCACATAAAGAAACTGCAAGTTTTTCAAAACAAATTATTATATATGATTACAAAACTACCGCGTGTAACACCGGTTGACATATTACACGATCAAACGGGTGTAGAAACAATCGAGGAGTATATTAAACACATGGCTCTTAAATTTTATAATACATGTGAAGGCCATGATAATCCACTCGTGGCATCGCTGGGAACCTATGAAACAGCCAACAACAAACACAAGCGTCCAAAATGGATCCTGGACAACACTTGACCGGTGAAAGCTGATAGGGCACACGCACACACACACACACACACACACACACACACACACACACACACACACACACACACACCCCACACACAGAAACACATTACATAATTATTCAATTACAATTACAACATTAGCATATAATGTACATTAATAAAATATATTAACACAACAAATTAAAAACTAATAACTAATCTTACTGCTACAGGTTCAACCCACCAGTTCCAGAGAAACTGACATCGCCTGACAACTACAGATAGAACAGCAACAACTGAAGAATACAAAAAAAAATTAAAAAATGCACGTTACCGTAATTGTATGATTAATTGTAATAATCTGAAATGTACGCACATTATATTTAAATAAAGAGAAGCCTGGATGCCCTCCCAATATAGAGTCATCCGAAAGCCAAACTTGGCAAGATCCCGCGTGATCGACTATTCCGATTGAGGTTTTAAGCGGTTTCCCTCAATCCAAAGAGCAAAAGCTGGAATAGAACCCCAAAAGGTCCGCTTCCGACTTCACTCTGCTAATTAACTTCAAAATTAAATTCAAAATTTAAACCGGGGCTAATGTATTTTACAGGAACCCGGGGTTCTACCTATTAAGGAGGACCAAAATGGATCGCTCACCGCCAACACTTAAGTGATGACCGCAGAGCTTTCCATCTATCTATCTATCTATCTATCTATCTATCTATCTATCTATCTATCTATCTATCTATCTATCTATCTATCTATCTATCTATCTATCTATCTATCTATCTATCTATCTATCTATCTATCTATCTATCTATCTATCTATCTATCTATCTATCTATCTATCTATCTATCTATCTATCTATCTATCTATCTATCTATCTATCTATCTATCTATCTATCTATCTATCTATCTATCTATCTATCTATCTATCTATCTATCTATCTATCTATCTATCTATCTATCTATCTATCTATCTAACTATCTATCTATCTATCTATCATTAGTTGTCACCTTTTCTAACGTGAAAATGTAGGCAGAAACGCTATAATCGCCCATAGTTTATTGTATATGTATGAAAAGTAATATAAATTTAAATGTTAGAAGTTCAATGCAGACCGAAGTAATTTAGAATTCTAGCTCCTTAAACTGATTTATTGAAAAAAGTCCAGTGTAATTTCATGTCATTTTGATATTCTTGTTCTTTTATTTTAGCAAATACCGAAGGAATGAAACAACTGAAGGATATAAGGTAAGAACCAGGTATGTAACTTTTTTCTTGAAACCTAGAAAACATACTTCTAGTTGTATAACATCCATACTCCATTACCTGTATGTCAAATGTTGGAGGTAAATTAATCTATGACTAAACTGTATCTTTTTCTGTTTCACACTTCCAAATAATAGTGCTTTCCACGGAGAATCTAATGACACCTCACACTCCATTTCAACAAAAAATATTACTTATCTCGTTTTTTTACCCTATATCCTTTAATTGAGGTTGTATCAAGAAAATATTTTTTGAAAAAAATGTTTTGCAAATTTTCATCCATCCTAACTACCGTACACCAATAGCTAATACTCTCTCTCTCTCTCTCTCTCTCTCTCTCTCTCTCTCTCTCTCTAATCTCTCCCTCTCTCATATATATATATATATATATATATATATATATAAAATTGTATTATATACAATTTTCCTCATTAGAGGAATGCCTCAAGGACAAAGTGATACAGACAATTAATTTTTGGAATTGATGAAATACATTTTGTAAATACATTTTAACATTGCAGAGGCTCTTGATGTCCCAACTCCTTTCAAAAAACGTTAAACTGAAAATATATAAAACAATTATTCTACCAGTTATATTATATGGGTGCGAAACATGGACTCTTACTTTAAGAGAGGAAAGGAGATTACAAGTATTTGAGAATAAAGTACTTAGGAAAATTTTTGGACCAAAGAGAGATGAACAGACAGGTGAATGGAGAAGACTACATAACAATGAACTACATGGTCTATACAGGAAGCCAGATATAATAAGAATAGTTAAGTCTCGTAGACTGCGATGGGCAGGACATGTTGCACGTATGGGGAATGAAAGACTTGCACGGAAGCTTCTTGTAGGAAAGCCAGAGGGAAAACGCCCAGTTGGTAGACCAAGAATGAGGTGGGAGAATAACATTAACTATGATTTGAGGGAAGTAGATTATACAGGGAATGATTGGAAAGCATTAGCTCAGGATAGGGATGTATGGAGAGCTTATGTCCGTGCGGCCATGAACCTACGGGTTCGATAGTGCCAGTGAGTAAGTAAGTAAGTAAATAAATACATTTAAAAAATTCAAACTGTAGGCCTAACTGAAGTATACATACTATAAAGTAGAAATTTTGTGAATATGATTTCTTAAAATTGAAATTGATCCTCTAATGGTAGCAATGGAAATTTTAGAAAGATACACACTGTCCAAATCTAAGGAATTCCAAAATTTGGCTAAGAATCCTGGTAAAGAGCTCTTGCCCCGATCATCAATCCTGTGACAGTTATACCATCTAGTTAGAATTTATCTTTGTAATAATCAATTGTTGGCTCATATATGTCTTTCTTTTCAGAGTCAACTTCCTCAGGTTGGCCACTATGAGCTCAAAACGAATTATGGGATCTAATATATATATATATATATATATATATATATATATATATATATATCTGTGTGTGTGTGTGTGTGTGTGTGTGTGTGTGGTGTGTGTGTGTGTGTGTGTGTGTGTGTCTGTTGACTCTCTACTGGGCGCAACTGTTTTTCGGAACCAAGCTTGGCACACAGAAATCAATTAAGAAAAGTAAGGTCGAGTTCGTTAACCACTAAAATAGAGTCATAAGGAATGAGGTTAACCTGAATCGAAGATTAAAAATAGATGTAGCGGTCGCAATTTTCGACTGGGCGTTTTCTCTCTGGTTTTCCTATAATAAATATCCATGTCCATCTTCTATTCCCCATTCATGACCATATCCTACCCATCGTAGTCTACGGATTTAACTCCTCTTATTAATATAGGTTTCCTATAAATATCATATACTACACTGTTATGTAGTATTCTCTATTCGCCTGTCTGATTAGTTTTCTTTGGCCAAAAATTTTCCTAAGAAGTTTATTCTCAAATACTGGTAATATTTTCTCCTTCCTTGAATCAAAAGTCCACGTTTTGCATCCCTAAAATATAACTGGGAGAATAACAGCGTTATATATTTTCAGTTTAACGTCTTTTGAGAGAAGTAGGGACAACAAGACCCCTGTAATGCATAATAGCATGCATTTCAAGAATACACGGTATTGTATATGTAACTGCTTCAATGAAAATTATGCTAACTTTTTCACAATTCGTTGGAGATAAGATGCGAAAGATGTTGAAACACTCTTGATACACGCGGTGTACCGACAGTGTGTAAACGGTGTTGTATTTTTAACTACTTTAATCGAAGTACATGTTACTTGTTTCACAATTCATTGTAGATGGGATGCAAAAATATTGAAGCGCTATAGATACACGTGGTATACTGACAATGTACAACATGACATTATATATGTAACCGCTTTAATAAAAAATGCATGTTACCTGCTTCATATTTCATTGGAGATGTGATGCAAAATATGTTTAAGCACTCTTGAAGCACACGGTGTACTAGCAATGCATAACACGGTATTACATATGTAACTACATTAAGAAAAATGCATACAAACTGTTACATAATACATTGGAAACAATGTGACATGTTGAAGCACTCTTGAAACACACGATATACTGGATACGTGTGTTACACGGGACTGCATGTATAATTGCTTTAGGAAAAACATGCACAGTGTTTTGTAATTCACTAGAGGCAGGTAGTACGGTGGCGATTGAATTCCAGTTTTCAATCGGAACTGTGGTCGTACTGGATTAATTAACCAATCTATATTCGGGGGGTGTTACTAACCCCCCTTCACCCAGCCCTCGGGCACCTCTGCTTCTCATACAAATGAGCTATCCTGGACCGCTCATCATATTAATCACATTCCTTCTCGAAAAATTATCATATTTTTTCAACAAGTTTGGTCTTAAGTACGAGTAATTAACAACTGACAAAATGTTACAGCTACTATTTAAATAAACGATAACACTGATTAAATAAATAAATATGCAACATAAACATATATAATTTATTTTATTCACATAGTCAATTCGTCATAATTATAGTACTTAATTCAACGATGTTATTTAACAGCTAAGGTCGTTAGCGTCGCAATTCAAATGTGAATGTGAAAAGGCCCACAAATTTGTTCTTCTTGTATCTTGTATATGTAAGCCCATGTTTCCCTTAACAGATATTTAGGCGCTCTCCCCCTACAGGAAAGAATTTGAACCATACTAATTCGTACAGATGTCATTTGAATGGTCCGTGGTCAGCGTTCCGCCTCATACTGACATCTAGGAAACCAAGGTAGTACTAGGAGGGAAAATTCGGTAAATTTTGCTTAGAGGCCTTTCCATTCAGGCTTGAGGATCTTTTACGAGCCTGAAAATCTTCAGACTCGGGACCCATGGCTTAAAGTCCCTCCCGGAGGACTTGCTCCTTGGATTTTTCCAACAAATTTGTTCAAGGTGTTATTTCTTTCAGGCGTGAGATTATTTTACGTGACGTAGACCCACGACACGTGACTCATGACTTTACTTCCCTTCCAAAGGAAGTCATACGTAGAAATGTTACTGCCTTAAACATCCATTGACCGCGGCAGTGTTTCAACCCAACAATCTTGGAATCAGACTAGAGCGTGATAACTACTAGTCCACCTGGACCGATGCGTTGAGTTACGGAGTCATAAAAGCTTTTCAAGTCAACTAGAATACGATACAACATTCATTACTTATGTTTTACATCAAATGAGAAGCTCGGGAAAGGTAGGGCAAATCTGAAAATTGTAATTCTCTTCTTCAAATACAAATTTCAAACTAACAAACTCACCGGCAGTATCGACCCCGTTGGCTCAAGGCCGCGCGGACATAAGCCCCCATACATTCCAATCATAACCTAAGCGGCCATGAACCTATGGGTTCGATTGAGCCAGTGAGTTAGTTAATAATAATAATAATAATTGTTATGAATACATAGTCTTTTATATAGATTTTTAATTGTTTTATAGATTATTTTAATTATTCAAGCAAAGTCTTTTGAAATAGAGTTTAGACATGCAAAGTCTGTTGAAATAGAGTTTAGACATGATATAGTTCAGAGCAAAGTTTCGCTTAGCTAACTGTAAACATCCCTACATTTAGTTTATTGGAGTGTTAGTGAGTACAGTTAGGGTAACTAGAGGTCAAATTGAGTATTTAATACTTGAGAAGTGAGGGTCTCGTGTCTGTTTTGTGTAAACTGCTGAAGTGTAAGTCACCGACCATTTTTCTTAATATGTATTCTGGACCTTTAGAAAGTTAATCAAGTACAATTAACTATTTTGATATTAAATTTTCAAAAAGGGATATAACATTTTTTAAACATGTAGATTAGGGTAGATTTATAACTTCCACAACTCCCACTCTCTCAAACCCCAGAAAGTACTATAGTTTTTAATATAGGCTTAGATTAGCTATTTAGGGCTAGAATACTTAGGGATTCTAATGATTTATACTTAATAATAAAATAGTTTAAAATAAGACTCCTTTTCTTTATTTCAAAACATGTATAACTGTACATCCTCATACTAACGCTCGGCTAGATAAACGCTACCAGATTTTCCAAGTCCCGAAGGTCCTTTAAGCCTAAGAAATCCAGTTGGGCTTATAATATAATAATAATAATAATAATAATAATAATAATAATAATAATAATAATAATAATAATAATAATAACAGAATGTAAATTAATTAAACATATGAATATGTAGGCCTAATTGGTAAAGAGGAAATTTAAACAAGTAATAGCAATTGGATATGGTAAAAAAATGCAGTACTTTAATTATTTTCCTTAGATTCACCACTCCGTTTACAGGTACCGGCAGCCTACTTTTTCGTGTTCTTGCAC